>JAJOZX010001031.1:262500-570000 GCA_023014485.1 Bathynomus jamesi | reverse complement strand
GTTCTCAGATGGACTTACAGTTGAAACGTATAGACGAAGCAAACGATTTGCTGTAGTCAGCCATCGTGAATGTGCCATTTTGCCTGGACTACGATGAGCAAGATCTGGAGAGCAATATCCCTTTGTTATGGCCTGATGAATATCAATTAGATATTTTTGATCGGTGCTAAGATCTTCACAGTCTACAGTTGGTTCCTCAGCATCAATCCTTTCAAACTCGACAATAGGAAGACTCTCACAGTTCTCTAATTCCCTGCCAATAGGACCGGTGAATCCGCGGGGGCCAGATGTTTTTCCATCCAGCTTTGCAACTAAATGGCGTAATGGCAATTCATTGGCATGGAGCTGGCACACTAAATGTTGAACTGGCTTCTTCAGCTTCAATTCTATAAGCCTTATAACGCCTCCCTTTTCTCCAGTGTTGATTGGGACCTGATTTTGATCTTTCATAATTTATGATCTCTTCTTTTGTCTTTCTCTTCTGATTTTACTCCTATCCACTACTTCAGATGTATTGTCAATAGAAACTTCTCCAATATCTTGCAATACTGCACTAACAATGAATGCTGCAGCTCGATCTGAAACTGCAGTCCTGTCACAAGCAGTAGCCACTGAAGGTAGATTTGTAGTTTTCTTTTTCTTGAATAATTGTTCTTCAGGTTGTTCGAGCTTTCTCTTCGAGCTAACTGGCTCTGGAAATGTATCGTCTGATATTTCGCCAGATTCACTTTCACTATTTGATGTCGATGATGATAATTCAACATTTGTATCCTGCAATTTCTCCTGTGAAGATTCTTTGGTGAGCCTCACAGCTTCTTTTTGCTTTCTTAGCAACGTAGATGCTTTTTTCTTTGAGAGTGTAATATCTACTCTATCAATAAACAGTTTTCTTTCACTCCTTTGATCTAAGAGGAACGTCACTTCTTCCTTTGGAACCGTTTTTTCTTTGGGACAAGAACATTGTGTTAGTACTTTGCACTTGCACGCTGCAATGTCAAAACGTTTCGTGTGTGCTTCTTTTTTGAACATATCAATCTTTGCTTTGTAAGCTTCAGAATTTTTTCTGCTTTGGTATGGCTTCATAATGACACGATACTTTTCGTGGTAGCTTCTGAACATTGTTTCAATTCGCCTGTCTGACAGAATTGGGACGGAAGCACTTTCCCAAATTGTTTTCAATTTATCAACAACTTGTTCTAATATTTGAGATATTGAAGGATCTTTATTAGTATTCTGTTTCAAATCGTTTCTTACAAACAAGTAATATTTAAAAACTCCTTCGTATGTAGGAAGATTCCTGTGCCACAAATCTTCCCCCATACCAAACATGGGGCACTCAGTTGAGGCCCTGGTTGATTTTGCACAAACTCGAGACATTTTGAAAGTATACAAATCTGAAAAAGAAAGAGCTAATATCAATTATACGTTAATTTCAGTTAATAGTACATGGCAAACTTAGGGCAACACAATACAGAAATGCAAAATATATAAGAAATATAGTTTAGACTATCTGAGTAACGCCAACAACAGAACACCCACCTGCTACGAGAGCGACAGCTACACTGAACCGAGGTACTCACGTGACAGCTGAGTGAGCTGACTATAGAAAACTGTTTTTAGAGAATAGAAACTTTTTTTAAGGTTGACTGAGCTATTTTTATACAAGTGTGAATAAATTCTTGTCTATTGTGCATCGTGGACTCTTCTGTAATTATTGGTTAAAATCTGCTTTTTTCAATTTTTTTCAATATTGAAGGTCATTGTGGCACCTGAAGATATTAATGTTATGATTTTAAATTTATACCAGCTTATTTCCTCACTACTTCACACATTTTCCACACTAGCCAATTTGAAAATTCGAAAAATGAGTTTTTCACTCCGCCCTACTGTATATGCCCTTTCCTGAAAGACTGGTGTGTGAGTAGGCTTAAGACTCGGGTCCCCAACTAAAAATTTGCCCATTACATTATTTTGATCACTAGTTGACAACTAGCTAACTAATTTTTAGGTAATACAGATAGGAAATGAGTGATACAAAAGCATTGTGGTATTAACCAAATTGATAAACTCGTATATTATACTACATTTATATATGCGGGCACTCATTTCTGTTAGTATGTAGATGTTAGAATGCTTTCGATGTAAAATAGTTTGGCGTGACTCCCGCTTCAGAGGATAGCTTAATTGATTTAGGACTGCTATGAAAAAAACAGATGTGTAGAAGTGAAGATAAGTTTTAACTACTGTTACCCCTGCTACTACTACTACTAATAATAATAATAATAACAACAATAACGCAGTTTCCTCGTACGCCCAACTTCTAGCTTGCAACAGAAAAATGGTGTACATTCTGTTGAAGAATGGGTAAAAATCAGACATACATAAGTACTATATATATATATATATATATATATATATACAGGGTGGGCCGTAAGTTTCCATACATAGGAAAAATAAACATTTTTTTATGGACAACCATTTTTATTTATATAATATGCTCTACATGGTTGCCATTGTTTTGAAAACACATTTCAATACGTGTTCCCCACTGTTGATGAACACGCATTAGCACAGTTGACTTTATGCTTGTAATGGCGTTGGTGATACGTTCCTTTAGATGATTTATGTCTCGTATCTTTTCCTGATACACCATGGCCTTCAAGTGCCCCCAAAGATAGAAATCAAGGGGGGTGAGATCTGGGGATCTGGGAGGCCACTCCACAGGACCACGCCGACCAATCCAAGCATCCGGAAACTGCTGATCCAAATACCGACGCACGTGAAGACCATAATTTAAATTTTCCTATGTATGGAAACTTACGGCCTACCCTGTATATATATATATATATATATATATATATATATATATGTATATATATATATATATATATCGCAGAATACATGGATTTAGAATAATGGTTTTCGGACAGTTTTGGGAGAAGTTACGATTTCTTCCTCTTGTATAAAGCGTTCAGAATTTCAGAGTATGCAGCTTTCAGGTTTGCTTAAATAATCGGAAGCGACCGTGTAGTGAAAGATCCTTGCTTGAATTATTATTGAAGATGTGCTTTGAACTTCTTTGGTGGTATTGTCCATGAAGGATTGGTGCTATATTTAGTCAACAATCTTTGCTACGATGCTAAATACTAGAGTTACGCCTTGTAAAGGCCATTCCACGTTTTCTATTAGTTGAAAAGTTTTTTTTTTTTTTTTTTTTTTTTTTTGCTATTGGCCTGAAAAGTTACTGCAAGAAATATATAGCAATATTGGGTTAGAATTGAAAGAGGCTTTTATTGTGAAAGGAATTGATATCAGTGTATTTAGTAATTTAATTACTCTTAACCTGTGTACATATATATATATATATATATATATATATATATATATATATATATAATAATAACACTAAATCAATATTAGTAA
The DNA here is from genome assembly GCA_023014485.1 of Bathynomus jamesi. Taxonomy (NCBI): domain Eukaryota; kingdom Metazoa; phylum Arthropoda; class Malacostraca; order Isopoda; family Cirolanidae; genus Bathynomus; species Bathynomus jamesi. Next base: position 566,577 of record JAJOZX010001031.1, on the reverse strand, counting down.
TAATGTTTAAGTGTATGTTTAGTTGAGGATAACATAAATGCTTTTAGTTTTAAAGCCTCATCACACAGATTGATGTAGCTTGTGAGATGAATGGTTCGTTTACAGGTATACGGCTAAAAATAGATACATTTTAACTGGCTTGAGCTATATGGTAATGAATGAAGACGTACCGATAATTGAATTTATGAAGTATAAATTGCATGTATCTGCATGCTCATCCTAATCTTTTTAAAGAGTTATATATATATATATATATATATATATATATATATATATATATATATATACATACACATTTAACTGCAATGACCACGCAGTCATATAAAATCAGTTATTAGTAAGAAATTCTCCCTTACAAAGTTGTCACTCGCAGGCCTTTGTAATTTATAGTCAATAATATAATTGGTAACAATAATAATAATAATAATAATAAATTTTCGTTGCAGTTAAATCACTAGAAAAAATTACATACATTTAAAATGTTTATTATTAATTAGTTTGGAAAATCTGGCAAGATTATGAACTGAGTTACCAATTATGATTAACGTACTTAAGAAAGAAATATGCAACAATTGTACATTGAATCAGTAAACTTATCAAATATACAGTATACATTGTGTCCCAAGAAAAACTATATACTCTATAGCATCATATATTTTATAATTTAAAAAAACCCAAACAATATATTGTTATAGCAATTGCCAATGAAAGGTAAATTAGTAATCTAAGTGATCAAAATGTTATAGCGAGTTGTTTGCATATAAAATTTAATTAACTACGCCAAGTGCTCAAAATGTTCTCCGGCGGCATGAATGCACTTTTGAATGCGTCGACTAAGCCTCGCCTTGTTTTATCAAAGGCCTTGTAATGGCGAAGTCTATGGACCGAACGTAGTCTAGTCACTCACTAGCTTGCTTCGGACTTAGCCTACGCACTCATTCCACGATACAAACTCTACAGCATTCAACTTTATTCAGTTCAGCAAAAGAACCCATGTTGCGTAAACGTTTGACACGAGCAACGAAAAAGTGTTCTGAAATGGTATTGGAAATTTGAGAATGTGTCCGAAGTCCAGCGGCAATGGATCCGGGAATTTGGTACAAAGCCACCGACACGTCTCGCCATTACAAGCATCCGTGACAAGTTTGAGGCAGAGGGATCTGCTAAAGATATGCACAAGCGAAGATCTGGACGACGCAAATTAAGTGCGAGTGATGAAAACTCCGTTTTAGTGTTGCAAAAATTTAATCGATCAGCACAGAAATCAGTTAGGTAATGCGCCCGTGAGGCCGGAATCAGCAAATCAGGTGTTCACCCGATTTTAAAGTCGGCAAAATGGAAAAGCTACATTCCAAGTCTGTTACACTCCATGACTGAAGATGACCCTGATCGCAGACTCGAATTTTGTGAATGGTTTCAGTCAATGGAAGCCGAAGACTTACAGTTTGCCAACAAAATCGTGTGGTCTGATGAAGCTACCTTCAAGCTGAATGGCACAGTAAATCGACACAACTGCAGGTACTGGTCACTTGATAATCCACACGTTTATGTGGATAAACATGTTAATTTACCAGGATTAACAGCATGGTGTGGTTTATCATCCAGGGGTTTGGTTGGACCATTTTTCTTTAATGGGATAGTTACCGGTGCCGCATATCTCGACATGCTGCTGACAGAAATTATACCTGCAGTTCGGAAATTGTTTGGGAACGACGACTTTTACTTTCAACAAGATGGAGCCCCCCCTCATTATCATTGTGATGTCAGAAGGTACCTCGACGAAACGTTGCCTAACCGTTGGATAGGACGAAGAGGAAGCGTTGAGTATCCTCCACGTTCACCGGACTTGACTCCACTTGATTTTTACTTGTGGGGCTACCTGAAGGATGCAGTTTATGGTACAAGACCTGCAACACTCGAACACCTTAAGGATGCAATTAGGGAAAAGTGCGGGACCATCACAGCATCCACATTAGTCCATGTCTGAGAATCAGTTAGTCGACGCATTGAAAAGTGCATTCATGCCGCCGGAGAACATTTTGAGCACTTGGCGTAGTTAATTAAATTTTATATGCAAACAACTCGCTATAACATTTTGATCACTTAGATTACTAATTTACCTTTCATTGGCAATTCCTATAACAATATATTGTTTGGTTTTTTAAAATTATAAAATATGTGATGCTGTAAAGAGTATATAGTTTTTTTTGGGACACCCTGTATATTTACGGTATAATATATATATATATATATATATATATATATATATATATATATATATATATATATATATATATTTGCAACATTCACTCGTTTCACGCTCTTAAAATTCATCATCCCATATATATATATATATATAGACAAATAATAATGTTTAAGATGGTAATTGATGATAAATAATAATAGTTATGTTGGTTAAGCTACATAATGTATCTAATAAATTTTATCATATGGGCTATAGTTCGCCAATAAGCCTTTTCAGTTCATTCCATTTCGCCTCATTTTAATTAAGATAAGCAAAAGTTCCCCCTATAATTGAAAATAAAATGTTTAATTTTAATTTTATTTAATTTTTTTTATTTAACTTTATATAATACAAATATTAAACAAAGAAATTGTGTTTGATTTAAATCATGTTTAGTCTGAGTTTCTATTTCGTGATGCTCGCAGTTTGTTAACATAAGAAAACAGAATTACAAATGAGTAGGTAATGTGATATTAGGATATAATAGTGTGCTTTGAGGTCGGTAGATACTCTCGTTAGGCTTATTAAAACTTTTTTCAGATATTTATTTTAAGTTTTGTTTTCTAATGTTTAAGGGTATAAGCTCAAAATTGAGTGTCAAACTGTCTTTATTTGTTTGATTTTGTTTGTTTCATGAAAGACCTTGAAATAAACTCCTAGGAGGATTTTTCTCGTGAAGGAAGGCGATAATGAATCCTTCCCCCCCGCAAGGCGATGATGAATTTTTTTTTTTCCCCTCAAGGCGATGATGAATTTGAATTTTTTTTTTTTTTGAAGGAAGGTGGAGACGAATCCTTTTTTTTTTCTTACCCCTTTCCCCGAAGGCTATGATGATTATATCTTTAATTTAATTTTTTTAAATTTATTTTTTTTATTTTTTTTTGAAAGACCATGAAAGACACCTTATAATGGAGGGACCGTCATGAAGGACGGTGAGGGGGGAAATTTTCAAATTGTTCCAATGTCTGTCTCCCCTAGCGCAACCAACCTATTTGACCGAATGTCAGTCTTTCAACATATGCAAATCTTTAATTTCATTATCTGTGGATGCGGATATTTAGTTAATCTATCAATATAATATAGAATTATGAATATATGACAATTTTTCAAATTTAGTTATATTACTATTATGGCAGGCAATGCATAAGAATTAAAATTAATATTAATGTTTTCATTATGATAAAAATAATAACGTTCTCAAGAGTTTCAGCCACAGAAAATTCAATGAAACGAGTTTCATTCAATTTTCTGTTACCAGGTATTTATATTTTGAGGTTTATATATTTGTTTGTTCGTTAATAATTAATACTTTATATGAAATGTGCATAAGTGGACCTTATAAGCTACTTTATAAGCTAATTTAATTGTAAATTGCATAATTTATTAGAGGTAATATCCGCATAACATCCGCAGTCAGAAGTGCGGATTCGGATGCGGATGTTAAAAATGATGCGGATATCCGGTCCACCACACATATATATATATATATACACCAGGAATAGGAAGACGAAAAGATGGTGCATGTTTATGTACAGACGTTTCGGAAAAGTTCAATTTCCATCATCAGTGCTAAAAAGTTTAAAAACAAATAGAAATAAATAAGTATAATAAACAAAACCGAACAATATATTAAAATGGCGCGACAATTAGCGAGAATTAATAGTATGGTTACAATATATATTAAATTAGAAGATTAAAAATGAAATGATATAAAGTATAAAAGTATGGACAATAAGTGAAATATAAAACGGTTAAAAGGTGAAACAGACTTGAGGGGGTTCTTACCATATTGTTAACGTAATGAGAGACTAATTGTACAGAAGACTGGGAATGGTTGCTTGTTGGAAAAAATTCCATATTAGAAAGATGGAGCCAGACGGAGTGATGGTGGATTTCTTTTAAGTTTGAGAGTTTATTTGGCGATGTTTGAATTGAAAGCGGAACTCTAGTCGTTGAGGGTTGGCTGGATACTGAGGATATAAAGGGACTCAAGTATGCGGAGGTCGATTAGTTGGTTGGCTGAATTAATGATTTTGAAATTGGAAGGAAGTAACGGGTGGTTGTGAAGGTGGCAATGATCCCTTATTGCTGATTTGGAAGGTTTGTTCAAGGGCTGTGAAGTGAAGTTCTTGTAGAAATCCCACGATGCTCGTCCACTCTTGTTTGATATTGGCGGATGGTACTGCCAATATAGTTCGCTTTGCAGCGAACACAATTAAAAGCGTAGATAGTGGACGAAGCAAGTGGCTGGGGTGTTTTTTCTTTATGGTTGAGGTAAGATTTGATACTATTGTTGATGAAGGCGAAATGAAATTGAATATGGGGGTAAAGCGGGGTGAGTAAGAGACGTAGTTCTGAAAGTATTTTGTGGCTAATGTGGTCGTAATAGGGGAATGAAAAATATTGTACGTCTTTTTTAACAGTGGGAACTTTAAGGGGGTGTTGATAAATATTATTAAGAAAGTTTCTGGTTAAAGATTGTAACAGATGTTTTGGGAAGGAGTTATTAATGCTGAAGTTATGAATGAACTCTATTTCATGGTGGAAGGATATGTACAAAGAACATGGATGATAGGCCCGGTGGATTAAAATTGTAATAGTTATTTTATATAGCGAAGGGGTGCGGCTTAGGAAATTAGTACCTAGGCCTGTGTACGTGGGTTTTCGATATATGGAAGCAGTGGCGTACTAAGGTGGGTGCGAGGGGGGCGGTCCGCCCCGGGTGACAGCCAGGAGTTGAAATACCAGTGCAAGTTTTCAAACCAAATGAAAAATTCGTCAAAGTAAGAAATTTTTTTTTAAAATGTTCAAACTATTACAACAGCTTAATGTTAATTTCCACTATAAAATAAATTTTTATTTTTATTGGCAATACAAAATTTACAAACGAAGTGATCAGATACGTCCATATTGAATGTGACAAAGTTGAAGTAAAGGAATCGTTCTTGGGTTACTTCCCTATTGCCGGAAAGACTGCTGCTGAGCTCACAGGGGATATCCTGAGACATCTGGAGAGAGATGGATTGGACATAAACCTGTGCCGTGGTCAAGGATATGACAACGCTGCAACTATGGCTGGGATTCATGGTGGTGTTCAGTCAAAGATCAGAGATTAATCCCAAGGCTTTGTTTGTGCCTTTTGCAAATCATTCTCTGAACCTTTGCGGAGTGCACTCATTTGGAAGCGTTTCTTCATGTGTGACTTCTTTTGGAACCTTGGAGAGTCTATTCCTTCTTTTCAACCTCAACTCATCAATGGGAAGTGCTTATGGAGAATGTAGGCATGACAGTCAAAAGACTTTCCCAGACAAGATGGAGTGCTCATTATGACGCTGTGAAACCAGTGAAGGCAAATTTTGAAAAGCTGACCTCAATCCTTGAAGTACTGTGCGATCCCAAAGAAAATGTGGACACAAGAGGATCAGCTCAGATTTTGCTGTCTGCTGTATGTTGTGCTTTCTCTTTTTTGAGTTACCTTTCTTTCTTGGTGTGAAGTCCCTGGAAGAAATTAATCGCACACACAAAAGTATTTGCAAACAGTTGGAATCAGCCTTGAAAAGTGCATTGTGAAGCTCCAAGCTCCCAAAACTGTTTCTTGAAGATCAGCGCAATGAAATTGTGGAGAGGGCCATTCATTATGCAACTACAAAGTGGAGGAAATGGACATTTCTATGGAGAGAAGAGGAGAGTAAAGCTCCGAAAAAGGATGCCAGGAGAGATGGCAAAGGATGCTGGTCTCATTGCTAGAAGGAAGTAAAAGGGCTATGTTTGAATGTGTCTTGATCGCTTTCATCAAGAATTGGAGATTCGTTCTAAAGCAATGGATCAAATTCTGTTAATCTTCGCTGTTATTCAGCCAAACACTTTGTTGCAACAGAAGAAGAACTTCGGAAGTATATTCCAAATTTGACTCAGATTTTCGATGAATTCTCTGATGAAGATATCAGTGTGGAAATTGGACGACTTCGGAGGCATTTGGAAGCTTCCAAAATCAGCGTTGAAGAGGCAAAGAAATGGACAGCATTGCAGTTTCTGGAATTTATTGTGAAATGGGATTTTTGTGAATCTTTGCCAAGCTTGTCACTGTGTTTGAGATTCTTTTTGACTGTCTGTGTCTCTATTGCTTCATGTGAAAGAAGTTTTTCCAAATTGAAATTGCTAAAAAATTTCTTTCGCTCGACCATGAGTCAGACAAGATTGACAAATCTGGCTTTACTTTCAATTGAACATGAATATGCAAAGAAGGTGAATTTTGATGAGGTCATTGATCAATTTGCAGAAATTAAGGCTCGAAAGCAGAGACTGTGAATCCTCTCTATTTACCTTTGAAGAATAGGCTGATCGTTGAGACTGGATTTCCTGTGTTTTTTGTATAAAATAAAATGCAGTATTACCTGTTCACTGAATTTTTAATGTCCTGCATTTTTCTTATTTCCAATTTGCTTATGACAGTACTGTACTGTTTAAAAATCTACTTGCAAACATAATATATTCCTGTGTTTAAATTTTAAAATTATTTATGGGGGTGCTAAAGGAAGGATCCGCCCCGGGTGCCAAATACTTTAGGTACGCCCCTGTATGGAAGTACTGAATTTGTTGTTTTGTTTAGTTATTGTAATATCTAGGAAGGGTAAGGTGTTATTGGATTCGTCTTCTTTGGTGAACTTAATGTTTTTATGTTGGGAATTAAGGTAGTTAAGAAAAAGGGGGGCGTGGTTGGCATTGTGAAAAAGGAGAAAGGTGTCATCAACGTATCTTTTATATACAGTAGGTGTGGTTTTATAATGAGTCGGGCAATGAAGTAGCCAGTTATTTTCGTGATGGCTGAGGAAGACGTTAGTTAAAGTTGCACTTAAGAGGGATCCCATAGCTCAGGGGTGGCCAACCTTTTACATTTCATTCGCCAATTTTTTCACGCATGAGTTCAGATGCGCCATACAAGTCTTGTACCCCCATTCAATTCTTGTATAAAATATGTTAATATAGATATATTTAGCATTTTTACATGATATAATGATTTAATATAAAAACAATGTAAACATTACTTACCTTAATGAGACGAGTCTGTTTTGATTTCACCAAACTTTTAATGTTTGGAGTTAAATTAGTTACTGAGAGCAGCAATGCACCACTTCTAATCATCCAATGCGCAACTTTTGGCGCATGCGCCGTAGGTTGGCCACCCCTGCCATAGCTAGTGAGTCGTTTTGTTGATAAAGTTCTTGGTTAAAGAAAAAATAGGTGTCTGAGGCGGCAAGCGTAAGCAGTTTGGTAAATTCTTGTTTTGTTAGATTCAAAACTGTGTTCGGATTGTTGGCGAAAAGGTTGTTAATACAGATATCGATGGCTTCTTTAATTAGAACGTTGGTGTAGAGAGATATATATCGAAACTATGCATATGGAGATTATTTGAGTTATTTATGGTCCATATTTCTTTAGCGAATTCGTAGGAGTTGGTGACGGAGTATTCGTTTTGAGTTAGGGGGGTTAAAGTGGTAATTAGGAATTTTGCTAGTTTGTAATTGTGGGTGGTGTAGGCCGAAAGGATGGGTCTAATGGGTAAGTTGGGTTTATGTATTTTGGGGAGGCCATAGAGAGTACCTGGGGATGAGCCGGAAGAACTCCTACGAATTCGCTAAAGAAATATGGACCATAAATAACCCAACCTCCATATGCATAGTTTCGATATAGTATCTCTCTACACCAACGTCCCAATTAAAGAAGCCATCGATATCTGTTTTAACAACCTTTTCGCCAACAATCCGAACACAGTTTTGAATCTAACAAAACAAGAATTTACCAAACTGCTTACGCTTGCCGCCTCATACACCTATTTTTTCTTTAACCAAGAACTTTATCAACAAACCGATTCACTAGCTATGGGATCCCTCTTAAGTGCAACTTTAACTACCATCTTCCTCAGCCATCACGAAAATAACTGGCTACTTCACTGCCCCACTCATTATAAAACCACACCTATATAAAAGATACATTGATGACACCTTTCTCCTTTTTCACAATGCCAACCACGCCCCCATTTTTCTTAACTACCTTAATTCCCAACATAAAAACATTAAGTTCACCAAAGAAGACGAATCCAATAACACCTTACCCTTCCTAGATATTACAATAACTAAACAAAACAACGAATTCAGCACTTCCATATATCGAAAACCCAGGTACACAGGCCTAGATACTAATTTCCTAAGCCACACCCTTTCGCTATATAAAATAAACTATTAAAATTTTAATCCACCGAGCCTATCATCTATGCTCTTCGTACTTATCCTTCCACCATGAAATAGAGTTCATTCATAACTTCAGCATTAATAACTCCTTCCCAAAACGTCTGTTACAATCTTTAACCAGAAACTTTCTTAATAATATTTATCAACACCCCCCCCCCCTTAAAGTTCCCACTGTTAAAAAAGACGTACAATATTTTTCATTCCCCTATTACGACCACATTAGCCACAAAATACTTTCAGAACTACGTCTCTTACTCACCCCGCTTTACCCCCATATTCAATTTCATTTCGCCTTCACCAACAACAATAGTATCAAATCTTACCTCAACCATAAAGAAAAACCACCCCAGCCACTTGCTTCGTCCACTATCTACGCTTTTAATTGTGTTCGCTGCAAAGCGAACTATATTAGCAGTACCATCCGCCAATATCAAACAAGAGGGGACGAGCGTCGTGGGATTTCTACAAGAACTTCACAGCCCTTGAACAAACCCTCCAAATCAGCAATAAGGGATCATTGCCACCTTCACAACCACCCGTTACTTCCCTCCAATTTCAAAATCATTAATTCAGGCTACCAAATAATCGACTTCCGCATACTTGAGTCCCTTTATATCCTCAGTATCCAGCCAACCCTCAACGACTAGAGTTCCGCTTTCAATTCAAACATCGCCAAATAAACTCAAACTTAAAAGAAATCCACCATCACTCCGCCTGGCTCCATCTTTCTAATATGGAATTTTTTTCAACAAGCAACCATTCCCAATCTTCTGTACAATTAGTCTCTCATTACGTTAACAATATGGTAAGAACCGCCTCAAGTCTGTTTCACCTTTTAACCGTTTTATATTTCACTTATTGTCCATACTTTTATGCTTTATATCATTTCATTTTTAATCTTCTAATTTAATATATATTGTAACCATACTATTAATTCTCGCTAATTGTCGCGCCATTTTAATATATTGTTCGGTTTTGTTTATTATACTTATTTATTTCTATTTGTTTTTAAACTTTTTAGCACTGATGATGGAAATTGAACTTTTCCGAAACGTCTGTAAATAAACATGTACCATCTTTTCGTCCTCCTATTCCTCGCTAAACTACGCTTTCCTAAGAAACCATTCATCCAAGTTATATATACTGTATATATCACATTACGAATCCACCGGACCCGGGTTCAATTCCCGGCGAGAGTGAGCGGCTCTCGGCTCACCCAGTTGTTTTCTTCGTTCGATACAAGAAAAATATTGGTTGGTAGATAAATGGTTACCCTGAGTAGCAGCGTAGTGGTTTTGACGCTGGGCTGCTACGAATCGGAAGATTGTGAGATCACGTCCGAGCGAAAACTAATTAACGACTTTCTTCCTTGTTCGTGGTTTGGATTCCACGTTAAGCTGTAGGTCTAAGATGGGGCAACAAGCTTGACCTTCGTCAACATGAAAAGTTCGGGCGAAAGTAAGAATATATATATATATATATATATATATATATATATATATATATGTGAGGGTACTTCAATAAGTATCCGCACTTTTTATTTTAGTGATAATGTAGTATATATAATATATACTCGTAATAACGAGTCACACTGAGATCTATAGGCTTATTTAGGCTACTCGTAGCTGTCACATATCGTACGAGTAGTGTAGTGGATACGTTTTATTATTTATTATCTTCATTATTTATTTACGCTTCTTCCTACTTTATTATTATCTCTATTTATTCTCTATCGGCTCTCTGCTTCATTTATCACTTTCTTCGTATAGTTTCCGGTAGCCACGCCGAGTTCTGACTCTAAAACCGTTACAAAACGAAGGGGGGAGGGGGAGGTATATTGATACTCTTTATTAACACTTATTACGTTTTATTAATTTCGAAAATGGTTTAGTTAATTAGGGGATATGCGAGTATGACATTTATATATAATAATTTAGGTCGGAGAGGGACACTCACTAAATTAATTTTACGTTACATTTAGTCAACCTATCGCGTAAGGCGTTGCCTCAAGACTGAAAACCGTTATAGGGTAGTCCGCTCTTTTGGGCCTATTCAGGATTACCAACCCTACCCATTTTAAACAATTAATTTCATAATTATTAGTAAATGATTTACATTAAACATTATCTTATTTAATTAAACAAAATTTAATATTCTTAACTAAGCATTACTACACTCGCATCACCCCCTTGAAAATAAGTTTTTCCATTAGTAAAACTTATTAATATCGTTTAACAATGTCAATAAATTTATTCAACAAACTTACATATTTTGCAATTTTTTTTTTTTTTTTCTTTAACAATTCAAAGTTTAGAAATAGACAAGAAATAATAGAATGACAATTCCCATACATATATTGTATCATATTATAAAACCGAAAACTTTATAATTTTCACATTTGCATAAAATAACATTTCACTCTAATAATTAAATTACAACCTGTAACTAATCTATACATGCCAAAAAAAATAACAGAAAATTTTCTTACAGTGGCTACACAAATCCCAAGTTCACAATCTATTCCCGCGATTTCTCATCAACGATCGCTTTACATTCGAAACAATTATTTGTATAGTTATACAGTTACTATCAGGGCAACATAGAAAAAAAATAAGAAAAAGTTTACATAAAATACTGACCAAGAGCGCACATACTATTTCACGAAAAACACAACAAATATGGGCAATAATCGGACCCTTTTCACTTATAATTTCATTAGATAATAATCAGTACATTTATTTGCTGGACGTTGTTTAGATGACTCCGCACGCTGACAACGGATTTCAATTTTCAATCGCAGCTCTCCTACTCACTTCGCTAGAATGCAAGGGATTGCATCAATCAACATGCAACAGGCAGCACGCTATAATGGTTCCGCTCTCTCTCCAATGGCGAAAAAAAAAAAAAGACGTCCAATTCTAAAAGGATCAGGGGAGATATCTGAAAGCGGGACCACGCGCTGGAATTGGACGGAATTTGCAATTCTAGAAGTCGATGAAGAAACTCGCCTTGTCTCATCTCCACTTTTGTCGGTGAACGCTGCTCTTCCTACGTCCAGCTGAAAGACTCTTCTACTGGCAACAATCAAACGATGACTCCGCCGTAGGCCGTTTCCCAACGAACCTACTGTATGTCTGTATGGACAGTACAGTCGTAGGCACCCGTTCAAGCTCTCGTGGCTTGTCTACCGCGCGCTTTGACACATATTTAGCGAAGCATTCGAGCAACGTGACCAGCTACTGCCCGAAAAATACCAGTAGACCATCTTCGATCGAAACTTTCGTGTGCCAAGACCCTGCACACGTAAATTTCTCTTCTCTTCCGAAACTGTCCTGCGCCAAGTCCATGCGCATTCGGTTCCTCTCTTCTCTCTCTTCTCTTCCGAAACCATCCTGCGCCAAGTCCATGCGCATTCTGGTTTCTCTTCTCTCTCTCTCATTGGTGATCGATCACCTATCCGGTCGACTAAACTCACTTGATGGAACTCGGATTCAACTTGGTTGACCCAAATGAGCCTTTTCAATTTTGAAAAAAAAGTTTATTCAAACGTTTTCTGTACTGCTTATCATTTCATATTTAATTTATCGAATTTTCTCGACAGTTCACTTCGAAACAATAACTACACATTTGCTCTGGCCAAATTCACGGAAAAAATATAAAAAATTTCGCAAAAATTTAATCAAATCTAGCTACCAATAAGGTCACTTATGGCAGTTACAGCAGAGAAGATAAAAAGTCATAAAACGCTAAACAAAATTGTACAGTATAAATATAAAAGCGCCCATACATAGTAACTGTTAGTATAATTTAAGAATTATTATTGTTCAAACTATCGTCAGAAATCACCTCAATACCTCCAAATACAAAAGACAAAAATGAACCCCAGAAACTTCATGTCATCCATTCTCTGACAATCATGAACCCTCTTGCTTTGAGGAGGAGCACACAGACGCCACAAAAACGTTACTGGCTATCTATGAGGCTCCATTTCCGAGTGTACACTTGAGTCAATGTTTCAAATGCATAGTTAACTCCGACTGAAGGTTTAAACAATAATAATTTTCTAAACAGTTATTAAAAAGTAAAAAAAATTTAAATATTACTACCAAAAATTATTTTAATACAGTAATTCCAACTTGAAACGTCAAATTTCATAAGAATTGAACTTGCAATTCGCAAATTACATCTGAGATACAACTCTCTCCTTCAACAGAAACCCCAGTATGGTTTGCAAATCACAAAAATCTCAGTAATTTATCGTTTCCAAGTGAAACTACAAATTTGCATAGTTATACTAAATAAGAATAGATCATATGTACTAAAAAATACACACACCACTGTAAACAAAACTAAAACATTTCCTAATTGAGAGCGGTCGCTTTGTTTGTAAGCGAACCTCTATACAAATATCCCTAACCGAATGAAACTGCATTATATCCTAACATAATTTCGTAATATTTTCCATGCAAACGCTCGAACTAAAAAAAAAGGACATTTTTCATTTCTAATTCCAAATTAAAATATCAAATTAAAACATCCTTTTTAGAATACAATCTAAATTTGAACTAAAAATTTTACCATTGTCATTGAACTGGAAAGAAAAATAAAAATCGGCCTACCTGTACAAATAAATTTGATTATTGAATGAATTTATAAAACGTAAAGAAAATTTTCTACACAAATTTCTGTAATTCAAAAAAATTATAATTTCCAGATTTAGTAAAATGTGTACCGTAACTCACATTGGCCGCCAAAATAAAAATAAAATTTACTGCCGCTTTTAGGCCTATAATTAATAAATTCAATGTTATGCGTGAAAAGCACAATTTAGAATCTACGCATAACATTTGTGCTTATTAAAGAAAAATCCTATGCTTATTTATGTTAAACCAATTAAAATTTTGTTAAATAACTAAGAATTTACTACTCAATAGACATACCGTAATAACGGTTAATCTCCGAACAATATTTTACGATAGGCCTACAAGAAATTCTTCTTAAGTACGATACAATAGCCATCTTACCAAATATGTCGGAATTGTCGTGAAATGAATCGAAAGAAAGAGAGAAGAAAAAAATAATCAGCTTACCTACCAAAGGTTATGGGTATATAATATATGTAATTATATATATAACTAATAAATACGTATTAGTTAATAAGTAAGTATATAATTAATGAGTATATAAAAAATACAAAAAAACTTATAAAAAATTTTACAACACAATTTTCTATTTCAGTTAAACGAATTCTGCTTATTTTGAAATTTAACACAATCCTATACGGCGACTTATAATCTGACAAATTTAATATGTTTAAGATTACCTTTCGACTGTCAATTAACTGTAACTTAACCTATATAGCGCGAAGCGAGCGAAGCAAAAAGCCCGTAAATCTATATCAACAAAATAATCCTATTATTATATACAGGCAATCGAAATATAATCAAAAATCTGCTAATGAAACCCAGAAAATTTCTCAAATTTTCGCTAAAACATTTTGAAAGGACCATATAAAACGTATCACTGTATTTAAACTAACAATTTACTTACGTACAAATTTTTTCTATATTAATCGCTATTATATCACAATTACTACTAATTTCAAAAATTTTAAACAAAGTAAAAAGGTAAGCTGAAAGAGGCAGAGATGAAAAAAAATTGAGTCTCCAGGCAGCACGATAATTTTCAAACTATATCCTCTCCGACCAAAATGAACGAAATTTAACGTAATAATGACTCGCAATATTGAGTCGGACAAACGAAAAGCAACGGAACTGGACGAAACAAATTAAATTCTTAGGCGCGAAGTTTATCAGGGACGCTATCAGGACGCGAAGGCAAGCGCCATTTTTAAATTTTATTTACAATGAAATTTTAAGGCATGAAAATCGAAATTTGCCTGCAAACGGGGTAAACTTTGCATTTAGATATTTTAATAATCGAAATAAAATATTCATTAACGCTATTTGTTATTATACCGGGTTTTAAGAATTTTAATCGAAATACTAACACGTGGGTAAGCCTCACAAAATATGATGTAAGACCACCGCTAGCCACCAGATGTAGTGGATACGTTTTATTATTTATTATCTTCATTATTTATTTACGCTTCTTCCTACTTTATTATTATCTCTATTTATTCTCTATCGGCTCTTTGCTTCATTTATCACTTTCTTCGTATAGTTTCCGGTAGCCACGCCGAGTTCTGACTCTAAAACCGTTACAAAACGAAGGGGGGAGGTGGAGGTATATTGATACTCTTTATTAACACTTATTACGTTTTATTAATTTCGAAAATGGTTTAGTTAATTAGGGGATATGCGAGTATGACATTTATATATAATAATTTAGGTCGGAGAGGGACACTCACTAAATTAATTTTACGTTACATTTAGTCAACCTATCGCGTAAGGCGTTGCCTCAAGACTGAAAACCGTTATAGGGTAGTCCGCTCTTTTGGGCCTATTCAGGATTACCAACCCTACCCATTTTAAACAATTAATTTCATAATTATTAGTAAATGATTTACATTAAACATTATCTTATTTAATTAAACAAAATTTAATATTCTTAACTAAGCATTACTACACTAGTGAGCATGGCTGCGCCGCTTTCAATTTGTACTCTGGAAGAACAGAGATCCGTAGTTCGTTTATTGTAGGCAGAAGGTGTGAAAGGAGCTGAAATTCACACACGTTTATGTGCTCAGTATGGGCACCTTCAAGGAAGGTCGGACATGTGTGACAGATGATCAGCGCTCAGGACGACCGTCAACATCAACCAGTGATGACAAGCAGGAAGAAGCCAGAGCCATGATTTTCGATGACAGAAGATTAACAATAAAAGAAATTGCATCTTCATTAGACATCAGTCAAGGGTCAGCCTATTCGATAGTTCATGACATTCTTGGCTTTCACAAGGTTTGTGCAAGATGGGTGCCCAAACAGTTGACAGAAGAGCACAAGCGTATGAACGTCTGCTCTCGTCTTTTGGCGCGGTATCATAATGAAGGTGAAAACTTTTTGGAGCGCATTATCACTGGAGATGAAACCTGGATCCATTACTATGAACCAGAAAGCAAACGACAGAGCATGCAATGGAAGCATCCAACATCTCCCGTTGCAAGGAAGTTCAAAGCGCAGCCGTCAGCAGGTAAAGTTATGCTAACACTGTTTTGGGATTCACGAGGCCCTATCCTTGAACATTGTCTAGAGCGTGGAACTACAGTAACAAGTGCATCGTATTATGACATGCTTCGGAAGGAGTTAAAGCAAGCAATTCGCACAAAAAGGAGAGGGAGATTGTCGGAAGGTGTTATTCTGTTACACGACAATGCGCGCCCTCATACCGCTGCACAGACTAGAAAATGCCTTCAAGAACTTAAATTTGAAGTTCTCGACCATCCAGCCTACAGTCCAGACCTGGCACCTTCGGATTTTTACTTGTTTGGACCACTAAAAGACGCTTTGAGAGGTCAGCGATTCCAAGGCGATGATGCCCTGAAGGAGGCGGTGCATGACTGGCTACGCACACTAGGGTGTACCATTTTTGGGTCATTTTCAAAAAGTCAAGGTCCAGGAGTCTAATGTTGTGCCAAATGATGTCCTAAACACGAATTTTACAGGCATTTTCTAATCCGACAAATTTTGAAAACCCCCCACCCACCCTTGAAATTTTGCGCATCCCCTTTTCCTAAAAAACCCATATATCTCAAACACTATCAACTTTATCGAAAGATGTTATACAGGGTGTCCCGTAAGTCTGGACCCATAGGGATTTATAATATATTTTTTATTATGTTTTTATTATTATTTTATTATTATTATTTTTTTATTATTTTTTATTATGATTTTTATTTGTGGGGCCACTTGAAAGCCAAAGTGTACGAGGTCAAACTTCAGAACATTTTCCACCTTAAAGCACGCATTGTGGAGGCGTGTCAAGAAATTTCTGCGACTGTGATTCAGAAAGTGCTGTCGCAGTGGAGATTGCGTCTTCAACTATGTGTGCGACACAACGGCGGACACTTTGAACAGATTATGTAATAAATTTTTGGACTATTTTGTAATTTTATTATTTTTCCCTATGGGTCCAGACTTACGGGACACCCTGTAGAATAAAAATGATTTAGAATCAATAGTTCTATTAGAAAAGTTCATCAAAATAGAAATTTACTTAATTTTGAAAATTTTCATTTATTTTTTAAAAATTTAAATTAAAAAAATTTTTTGCTTGCAGTGCCTTCTTCTTAAATAAGGTGTTACCGCCACCTTTGAAGCATCACCCCAATGCAGCTTCGCGGCGATGGGCTTTGTATTTGCTAGTTATAATGCAAATCATAATTAGTTTTTATATATAACTAGCCTATACAAAGTGAGGACAACCTCAAAACTATAATATATAAAATAAAGCTAAAAATTAACACTTTATCTATAGTTGTGAGGTCCCATCGTTTTTTTTTTCCTTTATTCAACACTTTCCTCAAAAAAATAAAAAGAAACAAGTTTCCTAATTAGAAATCATTGATATAAGAGCTTTTTAAACATAAAAATAAGAAAAGACAATTTATGGTATATTTAATAACAAAAAAAAATCAGCCTCTTCTAAATTAAAACAATCTCTGCAAATAAAAATACCTAATCTATCTGTTAATGAACTATTCTTTACTGAGTTTCATTCTTTTAAGAGTCTCTTTACTAGGATCAGGAATTAGTCTTCTATTCTCTTCCACAATTTGCAAAAGACCTTGAAATTCTTCTTCATTTTGACATTTGTCATGAAAGTCTTGAACCAGCTTGATTCCTCTTTCAGCGGTATCATTGACTACTCTAATAGATGAAAGAATGTTTTTTAGTTTGTTGTAGTCATCGACCTCTTCCCATGTTGATGCTGGTTTCTTTATCCATGAGTCTGGTTTTGACCCACAGCATTGAAATAAATGCCATGAAATTGGACCTACTAGCTGATGAAGCTTTGTGTCTTCCTTTAAAATGGGGAAAACAGGTTGCCCACATACATAATTTTCTGGAACTGGATATTTGTTTAAGGATTTTGCGATCTTGTCTTTTTCATCATTACTTAGCGATCCAAAGAAACTCAAAGGGACCACTTCCTCCGTCAAATACCAGTAATGATTGGCAAAAGATTTCAAAGCAGCATTTGCAACTTCCCTATCTTCCTTCTTGTAATTCACCAAATCATGATAAAACTTCAGATCATTAGCTGGACTATCTAGTGAATTAGAACATAAAAGCCAGTATTTTCCATAAATTAATGCATTAAATAGACACATTCTCTTTAATTTCTTAATCAATGATTCATCATATGATGCTTGGTGGGCAAAAGCATACATTTTATTTGTATACAAAATCATTGCCATCCACCTGGCACGGTGCATTGCACCGGGTTTCCGCCAATGACTGTTTCTCTGGAAACCTCTCCTAAAAGCATTAAAGTTGTTTCAGCAACTTCCTTATAGTCATCACGTGGAAAACAGTCAGATTTTCTTAAACATTGGGTCATAAATTCTACACATTCTTCCTTTAGGCCTCTTTGATACCTTGATTTAACATCAAGAACATTGTATGTAGATTTCGTATTAATTTTCTTCCATTTAGACTCGCGAAATTCTTTGAATAACTCAAACTCAGGAGATTTACTTGGGCCAAAAATGGTTTCATACACAGCACACAAAACTCTTTCAGCCACATGATGGCGGCATGCTATCAAATCAATTTCTTTTGCAAAAGTTCTTCAAGTAACTTACAGGAACCTTTCATCCATCCTGAATTGGATGCAGTGGTATCAAATGATACTCCAAAGACATTTTGCTTCAAGTTCCATTTT
Organism: Bathynomus jamesi; assembly: GCA_023014485.1. Lineage (NCBI taxonomy): Eukaryota > Metazoa > Arthropoda > Malacostraca > Isopoda > Cirolanidae > Bathynomus > Bathynomus jamesi. The sequence goes on along the minus strand of JAJOZX010001031.1, from coordinate 548,238 downwards.
TCAATACTTTGAAATACAGAAGTGGCTTGAGACAATCCAGTGGAATCATCTATTATAGAAACTGATAAAAGTTTTTCTACATTTGGGTATCCAGTAACAAGTATTGCAAGGCGGTCTTCTTGTTCTGAACATGATTTAGTAAGCAGCTTGCTATCCCAATGTACTAGGCAGTGATCAGGAGGAGTAAAATCCTTGATGCAAGTTTCATATTTTCGTTTTCTTGTCTTTCGAGCGGCTCTTGCAGATGTGGTCCTGGAGAGAGACAGTTTTTCAATATCCTTGCCACACCTAATGGCTACTGCAGCAGCAAAAACAGTCCGTTGTCCAATAGAGAGATTAAGTCTGTCTGCAGTGGAGGAAACCAATGGCGAGGCAAGAATATTTTTGGAGCTGGAAGCATTTGAAGGTCCTGCTGTAGGTTCTGTCGGAAACTCTTCATAGCTGTCTGTCTCAGAACTGGTCGTGCTAGAAAGAAGGGTCTCTGATGTTCTGGCTGTAGCACTCACTTGCTTCACTGATTTATGTTTCTCTTTGCGTTTCTTCTCTTTCTCTAATCTAATGTACTTGCGCTGTACTTTTGATGCATAATCTGCATCTAGCAAACCTAAACATGTTTCTCGTTTTGTTCTTTGATCTTCTAAGAATGAAATATCATATGCTTTCTGAGGCTCAGTTCTCATGCGGTCTTTTTGGATTAATTCAACGGCATTTTGAGAAGAGATGTCAAAAAGGGAATCCATAATTTTCATGAAATTAGAGAGTTCATTTTCAAAGCTTGCTCTTTTTTTGTGCTTGATTAAATTATTATGCATTTCTTCTAGATTTAACAGCATCTTCCTGCCTTTAGGGTTTTTACTAATATCTATAGTAGGAATGCATGCTTTTTGCCATATTATTAGTAACTTCTGTAGAACTTCATTAACAGTAGAATCTTTTGTAACTTTTGGACCCTTATACTGCATTCTCCGTAAATAAATAAAATGGCTTAGAACATCTTTATTGGATGGTAAAACAATTTTAGATGAACTCATAATATCAGCCTGCAAGCGACCAAGAATAAAGTCATGCTGTTTTGTAGCTGTTTGACTCATTTTTTATTTATTTTTCAAATAAAGCAGTCTGAAAAGAAACAATAAGAGTAAAAACAATGCTTGTTTATCAAAATTCAATGTAAAAAAGGATTTTTAAATTTGGATTATACTCACAATATACTCATAAATAATGTAACTTAAGCACCTTATTTTATATTAATACAATAAGGTGCTCTTGGACAAAAGAAAATGAAAATTTTCAAAATTACGTAAATTTCTATCTTAATGAACTTTTCTAATAGAACGTTTGATTCTAAATCATTTTTATTCTATAACATTTTTCGATAAAGTTGATAGTTTTTTAGATATATGGGGTTTTTAGGAAAAGGGGATGGGCAAAATTTCAAGGGGGGTGGGGGGATTCAAAATTTGTTGGATTAGAAAATGCTTGTTAAATTCGTGTTTAGGACATCATTTGGCACAACATTAGACTCCTGGACCTTGACTTTTTGAAAATGACCCAAAAATGGTACACCCTAACGCACAGCCAAAAACATTCTTTTGTGATGGCATTAGGAAACTTGTAGATCGCTGGACTAAGTGTATTGAGAAACAGGAAAACTATGTTGAGAAGTGATGTCTTTATAATCTATCAGATGTGAAAATAAAAAGTGCGGATACTTATTGAATTACCCTCGTGTGTGTGTATATATATATATATATATATATATATATATATATTATATATATATATATATATATAATATATATATAATAAACGAAACTAAAAAAAAACTGATTGAATTGATTAATGCAAACGGTGAATAACTTTGATAACGTTGATAAAAGAGAAAAATTGTTAATTTGAAAGAGAAGAGATTGGATGTACGTGATTTAAATATAAATTGTAATTTAGTCGCGTAACCTTCACAATCGCTCGTCCTTCACTACCGAGTCTTCTGCCGCTCACCTTTCCCCGAGTAACTCGTTTTACCACCCACAGTATTACAAAACAGAACTTCACACACGCATTCTTATTATGCGGATCCGCGTATGTTTATATTTTGTGTCTCCGTCTGTGTACATTATCTCAAACACGCGAACTATTTAATTTTTATTCAAAGAAAATAACGAGTCATTTCTTCTAAGTAGTTTATATTTTATTTGAAAGCTTTTAATTAATGATAATGCGTTCGCTTCATCTGTTCAATACAGTGTGTACAACGGGCGAATATTTCGACAATGATTTTCCTAAATAATTAATTAACAATCCGAGAGACGAGTAATGAATTTGGATAAAGCGAAGGTCATTTGAGCGCGCGCTAGTCTTCCTCCTTAACGGACATTTATCGAATGAGATGTCGTAAGACGGAAGCCTTCGTAAGCGAAATGTAACATTCTTCGCCCCCACTTTTGAGGGACTGCCAAACGGGCTGCTCAAAATGCTTTAAATGCATTTTTTTGTGTGATTATTCACCTTCACCATTAACCTTTCATAAGTAGGGAAATATATGGTAATACGTGGAAATAAAACCCGTTATTTAATTTTTTTACTGGCGTTTATTTCCCTTTTATGGAAATATATTCATCTGTGACATATTCATTTGTGACTGTCTTGGCTGTGTGGAACACCACTTCACGCGCGGTCGTATCAAAGAAGTGAAGCCCATGCGAGTAGATTTAATCGCAACCAATCCGAATCACTTTACCTCCCCCCGGTCTCCCCAAGTCTACTTATTTGCGCTTTGGGGTTCACGTGTCGTCGGCTTGATTAAAGGAAATTTAGAGAATTTAAATTCCACTTCACTTTTTAATTTCGCTTTAATTTCGGTTTTTATCACGAAATTCCTAAGAATGTGTCCGATCCAGAAAGAGAAAATCTCCGTAAACCGAACGAAGCAACTAGATCTTGCTTGTCCAAAAAAACCACATTCGCAATACATCGCGGATACTTGACTTTGCCGAAGGGTAAAAGATAAGCGCATAGATAAGGATAGCCTCGTAAATGTGCTGAATATACTCTCTTTTCCAAACTTTTTTAATCGTAGTTTAAGATTTTCAAGAAATTTTCAACGAATTTAATTGAGGTTTGAAGCGTTTTACTTTCATTAATTTTCCTTTTGATTTCATGTTTAAATTCCTATAAATTATCTGCCTCAAATTTCATTTCATCTTCAAAATTTCGCTACATGACTGAACTGACTATACGATATATATATATATATATATATATATATATATATATATATATACAGGGTGTTTGAAAACTTTCTGTACAAATTGTAATGGGGGATAGGCACAGGGCTGTGGAGCTGGAGCTTGAAGCAATTTTGGTGAGTGGAGCTGGAGCCAGTTATTTTTGGGAAGCTGGAGCTGGAGCTGGAGCTGATAAAAAATGTGTCAGCTCCGGCTCCAGCCCAATACAAAGAGTTCATATTTAGATACAAACTTTTTTATGCTATTTTGTTTTTATTTTGAATGATTTCTAATTGGACTTAATTTTTTTCAGGAAATGTGTTAATTCTATAATACAAACGAATAAGGTTTTTTTTTTGGTCGTTTTGTAAAACATTTTTTTTTGTCATGAAAGGTGTAGGTAATAATATTATTAATAAATGATAAAAAAAAAGCCACAAAGGCATAGCTATAGTCATTAGAATTTAGATTAATAGCTGCAACAGGCTTTGGTCTAAATTTTAAAAAGTAGCCTGATGAATCATGTGATGGTGATGAAATGTTTTGTGTGGCTGCCTGCTATGGCCTATGAGTAGCAAGGTACAATTTCAAGAGATTTATCAATCATTAATATATGGTGAGTGGAGCCGGAGCCGGAGCTGGGCATAAAAAAATGCCGGAGCCGGAGTTGGAGCCAGAAATTTGAAAATGCTGTAGCCGGAGCCGGAGCTTAAGATTTTGGTGCCAGCTCCACAGCCCTGGATAGGCAACACCAAGACAAACCCTTTTCGTCTATAAGTGTATGTCCGCTGACGTCACCATTCGGCGCGAGAGGGCGCCGCTGCAATTGGCTTAAAGGTGAAGTGGGCTAGACTCGCGCTTGCCGCGGGCATTCTTAAATCGGACGTAGTACGCGTAACATGGAGCGCTTCACGACTGCTGAGATGGCTGACATGCATATGGTGTATGGGGCTGCCAATGGAAACGGAAGAGCTGCTGTGAGGTTGTACCGACAGCGCTTCCCAAACAGACGTGTGCCAAACCACCAAACGTTTGCGCATTTGCATCGGCGACTGCGAGAAACTGGAACATTCCATGCAAACATGCATGACACTGGTCGGGAGAGAAACGTGCGCACTCCTGACGTCGAGTCGGGCAGGCAGCAGGTACGGGCCAATCAACTTGCCATGGACGATACCCACCCAAACATTGACGGCGAACCGTTCTTGATGAGCATGCACCCGTGTAGCATGTGGATTTGCGTGCGCCCACACGTGAGAATTGTGCATGTTAAACACACCCTCACGTGTGAAACAGGCCTCATCTGAGAACAGCACATAAGCCGGAAAATTAAGCTGCACCGCTGTCTGCTGCAGAAACCAGCGTGCGAATTCCACACGAAGAGGGTAATCCCGAGGTTGTAATGCCTGGACTCTCTGACGATGAAACGGATGTAACTGCTGCTCGTGCAACACTCTCCAGACCAGGTCGTGGTTCACACCGAGGATACGTGCAACACCTCGCGTGCTTGCGCTTGGATTGTCCTCAAATCGCCGTAGGATTTCTTCTTCCATGTCAGGAGTGCGCACGTTTCTCTCCCGACTAGTGTCAGGCATGTTTGCGTGGAATGTTCCAGTTTCTCGCAGTCGCCGATGCAAATGCGCAAACGTTTGGTGGTTTGGCACACGTCTGTTTTGGAAGCGCTGTCGGTACAACCACACAGCAGCTCTTCCGTTTCCATTGGCAGCCCCATACACCATATGCATGTCAGCCATCTCAGCAGTCGTGAAACGCTCCATGTTACGCGTACTACGTCCGATTTAAGAATGCCCGCGGCAAGCGCGAGTCTAGCCCACTTCACCTTTTAGCCAATTGCAGCGGCGCCCTCTCGCGCCGAATGGTGACGTCAGCGGACATACACTTATAGACGAAAAGGGTTTGTCTTGGTGTTGCCTATCCCCCATTACAATTTGTACAGAAAGTTTTCAAACACCCTGTATGTATATATATATATATATATATATATCTCTCTCTCTTTATTGGGGTTGTTTAACCTCCTTCGCAACATCTAAGGTCATATGACGGAGGGGACCTTCAGCTTTACTTGGTACGAACCACGGGTCGCTACATAATCTGGGCGCGGAGGACGGTCTCCCATCCAACTACTACCCAGACCCAATGTCGCTTCACTTCGCTGATCTCCAGGAACCGGTGTTACGACATTGGCCACGACGTAGCCCAATATACATATATAAAATAATCATCATAAATATTATTTACATGTTACTTTCGTGAATTAATTTTCGTGTATATGTATATATAATATGTGTGTGTGTGTGTGTGTATATCTTGCAACCTTGAAGTAGTTCGGCGCAGGTCAGACTGCTGGTCCCACCTACAAAACTTTCTTGATCTCCCCATTTCACATAGTCATGTTATTCCCGGCTCATCTGCGGTTGTCCTGAGCCAGGAGTCTAGTTTTTTTAATATGTCCATATGGAAACTAGATGTATGGAGACAGACGTCAAAAGTAAGCAGTATTCTAGTTTGGTATGATCAGTGTTTTCAGCGAGGGAATCATTACTTTCTTGTCCCTTTTAAATGTTTTCACTTTCTGTTCCATAATTCTTTTTGTTTTGTTTAACATTATTTTATTTTTTATCTCATGTTTCGTATCATCGGTCATTACAACTCGTAAATCTTTTGTTTTTGTGCGTCTCCAATTTCCTGTCCCTAGGTCATAATATTCTATTTGTTTTCGGATAATAATAAATAGGAGTGGAGCTAATACTGCTTCTTGTGGTATTGAGCTTATGTACTTCAAATCCTGATTATGATATTTCTTTCTGATCACCATCTGTAAGCAGAATTTCTAAATCCATACAATTCTTAACGCAGCTCGTTGCCACTCATTTCTGTGGCATTATTCAAATTGTATAGAAATTGGAAAAAAACGTAAAGGTGTTGTACAATATCGAAAAAAGTGACAGCTTCTATGCAACATCTGGCTGCATCGTTGACCGCCAAATTTAATGTATGTGAGGAACAAGGAACGAAAAACGCTCGTGGATATAATGTTAAAATTCGGCTTTGCACCCCATTGTGTTTGCCTCGCGTATTGGATCCATTGTCATATCCTTGTCCTCTTAAATCAGACAACGATATTTTATTTTCTTGTAAAATTTCTAGAATTTTCTTTGTTATTCCAGCGTCAGTACTATTGTCGATATCGACGAATCCCAAAAAATGCTCACAGATTTTCACATGATTTCCATCTTTATCTGGGGTAGGCACAATAGAAACAAAACGTACTACCAATGTCATTTGTTCAGTGTGCGAGAGGTCTGGAGTACAATCGACAATTAGAGAATAATATTTGCTAACGTTCAATTGTTTTACAATTTTTTTTCTTTAACGGCTTTACTCAATATTTGAATCATTTCATTTTGTATGTTTTTTCCCAAGTAGTGCTGGTAAATTTCTTTATTTGTAATTCTTCTTACGTGTTCTTTCATTACTGGATCAAACATCGCAAATAGCTCCACGATTTTCAAAAAATTTCCATTGTCATCCTTGTATAATTGATCTGAATTTCCTCGTAATGCAATATTTTGAGCCGTGTAATTTTATTATACAGGGTGTCCCGTAAGTCTGGAACCATAGGGCAAAATAAGTAATTCATGTTTTTCGTTTATGCAAATGCCCATGATGTCTTTGAGTAAGGAAGAACGCATCCAGGTAATTCTGCTCGTAGGAAATCGGAGTCAGAGGGAGGTCGCTGAGGAATTTAACAGATTGCATCCGGACCGCGCGCCGATAACACACAGCTGTGTCGGCAAACTTGTAGCAAAGTTCAGGGAAACGGGATCCATAGGAGCTAAACCACGCAGTGGACCTCCGAGGACATCCACCGACGATGACACAGCCGCTACCATCCTCGCTCATTTCACAAATAGTCCCCAAAAGTCTCTTCGGCGTTTTTATTGCCGTTTTTATCATTTTGCCCTATGGTTCCAGACTTACGGGACACCCTGTAGAAAAAAGGGGTTCTAGAACGTTCCTCCAGTGCTTGGTATTTTCGTCAATTTGCTTTTGCTGAATTGAATCTATTGTTGAATTGCAATTCAGTCGTTTGATGAAATCATTCCTAATTTTCTATGTAGAATTCCTTTTTAAACTGTTCACTTGTTTCTTGTTGATTGATAGCAATATTTTGTCGTTTTTCTATTGCTCTTTCGATTTTTGGCGCTCCCTAAACTTCGGTGCCCTGAGCCAGTGCCACGTTGGCTCGCCCCTTAAGCTGGCCCTGAGGAATTTTTAAATTGTAGGTCTGGCCAGTTGGAGGTACCCTCTGGACCAGTGCTCCTTTATGTTTGTTTACAAATTTCCTACACTTAGTCCTCCCCCCCCCCCCCCCCGACTTTAGAGAGATTCCGCTGATTGTTTTGTGCCCCACATAGTGTGATCAACCATAAAACAACTCATTTTTCATCATTTGCTTCATAAATACCTCTAAGTGGGAGAATCTTTAATTCGCCGTAGTGGCAACAGTGGGTGATCATCCACGAAACATTTTCATTCAGAGGAGTGTTGGGAGGCCATCATAAAAAATGCTTTCAATTCTTACGTAAAAATAAAATTCCTATATCATTCCTATTTCCGAGTTCATACAATTCCTATTTTCCTACATTTTAGGAGGCCTTTGCTGTTTAACACATGCATTCTCCATAAGGAGAATAGATACAGGGACCCTCGACTGATATTCCTCGCCGGAAAGAGATTTTCTCTGCTCTCGTTGTGCCACAACACCACGAAGTATGAACAACTCCACATATCACTTGCCGCATGAACACTTTTCACGGCGGGAGACCCAAGTTGAATACATACAGTCCTCGCTTATCTCAAGGGTTGCGTTTGTAAAAATGGCTGCGATAAGCGAAATTGCGATATTCGAAACATTTTCCCATAGAAACCCATGTATTAAGGGGGGATGCGTTCTGGGGGGGGGGGGATTTTTGGTAACCTGAGGTCTTTCGGACATAATAAGCACAAAAATATACAAGAAGTACCATAAATAGATACCAAACATTAAAACATTAGGAAATACACGTATAAATAATAGATAAATAAATGCATACAAAACATTAAAACATTAAAAAATAGACATACATTAATAAATATCGTACATAATTAGATGGATGACATTAGAACATTAGAAAATGAATTTTCTAATCATCTCGTGGTTTGCATCTATAAAATGTAAGTCTTTGTTCACCAAGTGGTGAATTTTTTATTTTGTCTTGCGTTCACTTGTGATAATGCGAAACACGTTGCGATATTCAAATTTTTGGTGATAAAAAGTAATTTACGTTAAATCGAAATTGCGATAAGCGAGGACTGCCTGTACTTGCGACATTCAAAGAGTTGGCAGACACACACACATATGACAGCCATCCAATTACAGAAAACACGCTCAGACACTGGCCTACCAGTAAAGTGTAAAGCTTGGTGGGCCGGGTTGGGTGGAGGGAGTGGTCCGGTTTCACAATTGTTTATGTCATTGTAAATTGTGAAAGTGCTGTATTGGTTTTATCAGTAGAGGTTGTTCAGTTAAAAAATTCAATAAGTGTTTTATGGAAATAGATAGTATTATCTGGATAATCGGACGCAATATATAATAATTCATTGGTGCAGTGGCTTTGGCAGGCTACGGAGAAATTATGCAACGACGAGATGATGATCACTTGTACATCTTCTTTTACGGCTTCTCCCTATCTGGGGTCGCCACAATGGTCCATCACTCTCGTCCGCCATCTTCTCCTGTCCATCACGTCTTCCATCTCCCACACATCGCATGTCCCTCGCCACCGCGTCCTTCCACCTGGTTTTCGGTCTGCCTCTCCTTCTACCCGGAACCTCGATTTCCAACATTCTTTTCATAAGGTGTTCCTCCTCTCTCCTCTGCCCAAACCACTTCAATCGCTTCTCCATCACTTTCTTTGATACTTCAGTCACCTTCACGGATCCTCTCACGTAGCTAGTTCTAATCTTATCCCTTCTCGTCACTCCGCTCATCCACCTCAGCATCCTCATCTCATTCACATTTAGCCTCTGTTCTTCCTTCTTAGTTGTCGCCCATGTTTCCGCGCTGTACGTCATTGCTGGTCTCACCATCGTCTTGTGCACTTTCCCTTTCAGTTTTATCGGCATCCGTCGGTCGCACAGAACCCCGCTGCACTTCCTCCAGTTTGCCCATGCCGACTGCAGTCGGTTTTTTATCTCTGCTTCCATACTTCCATCCTCCTGAACCATCGACCCCAGATATTTGAAACTTGTAACCCTTTCCACGTTGACCCCTTCAATTTCCACCGTCATGTCACACTCACCTACTCCCGACTCAAACTCATACTCCATATATTTCGTCTTTGATCTGTTAATTTTCATACCTCTATCTTCTAAGGCCCTTCTCCATCTTTCCAACCGTTCATCCATGTTGTCTTCACTTCTGCCGCACAAAACTATGTCATCTGCAAAATGCATTGTACAGGGGCCTCTTCTCTCCCATTTTGTATCAATACATCCGTAACACAGAGGAACAGGAAAGGTCTAAGCGCCGATCCCTGATGTAATCCTACTTTCACCTCAAAGTGTTCACCTTCGCCTACCACACTTCTTACTCTTGTTGTGCAGCCTTCGTGCATGTCTTGAACTAGTCTCACATAATATTCTGGCACTGTGGCTTCTCAAACATCTCCAGACCTCCTTCCTTGGTACTCTATCATAACGCTTTCTCTAAATCTATGAAGGTCATCTTGATGTTAGTTTGACCCTCTCTGTACTTTTCCCTCATCATTCGCAAAGCAAAAATAGCGTCTGATGTGCTACGCCCTGGCATAAAACAAAAATGGCATTCCTCTATATCCACTATTTCTCTGTCTCTTATCCATTACTCTCTCCCATATTTTGAAGATATGTTATAACAGTTTTATACCTCTATAATTTTTACACCTGAACGTCTCCCTTTCGCTTGTAGATGGGTATTATAATGCTCTTCCTCTATTCCGGCGGCATACTCTCACTCACCAAAACACAATTGAAGAGTTTGGTTTGTAGTTCGATTCTATATTCCCCTAGATATTTCCACACTTCCGCTGGTATTTCATCTGTTCCCACTGCCTTGTTGTTTTTCAGCCCCTTTACTGCTCTCTCTCTCATCTATACTATTTATTGGTCCCTGGAATTCGTCCACATTTTCCGTTGGTACTCGTGGGTTCTCCTCATTCATCAACTGATTGAAATAGTGATCACTTGTACGTAATAATGATCATCACTCGTGCATAATAAACAAATAAAAAATCCCTTAAAAAATTGCATGTCTTAGATTAGATTAGTAGTTTAGTATTCATGCTATCCTTTATTTTCCGCTGTCATCTAATGCGTAACTGAGTACACGAGATAAGTGTACGCATGGTGTGAATGAACTCTGAAGCTGTTCTTTTCATTATTCTTTTTCCTACTTTCCTATAAATCTTCTTTCGCCACTATTTTCTGTCAACGGTGGCGGACGGAGTTGGGAGAGAGCCTGTCTGTTCTATACTTTACTATTACTACTATTCCTGTGTGAAAGGTTTACGCGTCTATAAGTGTAAGCATGATATAAGCTTTGTGTTCACTTTTTACATTGCTATTTCTAACTTTTCTATTTCCTCTTCTGGCTAGCCTAGAGTGGATCTTAGGGTTTTTGTTAGCCTGTAACTCTGTAACTCTTGAAGATGCCCGGTATTTCTCCCGTGTTCAGCGATCTTCTCTATATTCAATATAGGGATGTAGCTATTTCATTTTGGATGCAAAGTCAAAATAAGTTCTGTTCTGTTCTTGCGATTTCGATGAGATATCACTTTGTCTCTTTTAAGGGTAGTAACTGAAGCCTAATTACTACCGAGTTCTTAATATTTCGGATATTCCTTTTAAATTGTTCGTTAATCCATTACACTGGGCAACACGTATTTTATTGAATGATATCTGACACTTGATTCTAGGTAATTTGGGTGCACTGAATACGAATTTCAACTCGGTTTGGCTCTATCAGGTCCTGATTCTTGTCGACAGCCTATGTGCCATTTTCCAGATTTTTCAAATTAGGACTAAAAAATTAAGTCATGTGTTAAATTTTTTTTTCAAGTTTCATGAATACAAGCAGTTCAAACTACAGTAAAATTACATTATAACGATAGAAATGACTTAAAATAAAAAAACAAACAGATATGAAGCTTTCACTGTGGCAAAAATTTTCTTTTGTAAGACTTTCTAGCGTATTTGCTTGTTGATGGCAGGTCTCTTTTCAAGCACCAGCAGTAATCAGCCATCATGTGGGAATCCCAGCGGCCTTGGTACCGTTCCTCCATAATTTTGATATCTTGGTGGAATCTCTCCCCTTGTTCGTCACTTACATCACCTAAATTACTTGGAAATTGGTCAAGATGGCTATTCAAAAAATGCATTTTTATGCTCATATTGCAACCTAACTCTTTGTAGTCCCTTAAAAGTTTTTTTACGATTTCTTCGTAGTTATCTGCCCTATAATTGCCTAAAAAGTTTTCTATCAAGTCCACGAATGAGAACCAGCCATTTTTCGCGTTCATTCATGACATTAGGAAATTGCTGTCTTTAATCATTGTTCTTATTTGTGGACCGTCGAAAATTCCCGCCTTGATTTTTTCATAACTTAAACTTGGAAATTTTGAAGTTATGTATTTGAAACACTCGCCGTTCGTATCTAAAGCTTTTACATATTGTTTAATGAGGCCTAGTTTTATATGCAGAGGAGGAAATATGATTTTATCTCTGCTCACTAAAGGTGGATTAATTACGTTTTTTTCTCCGACAGTAAGTGATGTTCGTGCTGGCCAGATTTGTTTGAAATAATGTTCTTCCTTGGCTCTGCTGTCCCATAAGCAAAGGAAGCAGGGATATTTAGTATACCCTCCTTGTTGTCCTAGCAGAAAATTAACCATTTTTAAGTCAACACATATGATCCACTCGTGCTCCCTATATTTGATAAGATTTAAAACCTTTTCTATATGTTCATACTTTTCTTTTAATTTTGTTGAGTGCCCAATCGGTATCGAGCCGTATAGATTGCCATTATGCAACAACACACACTTAAGACTTCTTTTCGAACTGTCTAAAAACAAGCGCCAATCATTTGCATCGTAAGACTCAACCCCCATCTTCTTTAACAAACCAACTATGTCGCAGCAATATACTAAACTATCCTCTGTTCTAAAATATTTAACAAGTTCTTCTTCTCTTTTTCTGTAAAATGAAATGTATGTGTTTGAAGTAAGCAAGTTTTTCTCTTTAAGTCTTGAAGCTAAAATTTCCGCAGCCTTTTTTGGCAAATTTAGATCCCTTACAAGATCATTCAACTCGGCCTGGTTAAACTTTTGCGGATCGTTTTGACTTTCAAATACGCTGGGGTCAAAATCGGTGTCTGACTCCTCAAAGTGCATAACAATATTTTCAGGAACATCTTCAACTAATTCTTGAGTTGGCAGACCCTTAAATTTTGGAATGGGGATCTCATTTGAATGTAGCACAGGTCGTATCGCGGTGTCGAAATTTGGGTACTCGATACAATGTTTATTTTTCTTAGTGAAGCCCGAAGTCTTGACAAAGCAAAGGTAGCAATCGGTCTCGTGGTTAGTAGGCTCTCGCCACACCTGATATGGAAAAAAAATTGTAAAGCGTTAACAAAAGCGACGAGAGACTTGTTTTTATGAATTTTAGCAAAAGTTATCACCCAAACATTTAACATTTCTATGTGTTTCAACCTTATGCAATATTTGAGATTCTTATAAACATTTTCTGTAAATTTTTGTTTGTGTACCTAAGTTACAATTACATTTAGGTAAGTTACAGTATACTAGTGATTAAATTACGTAGTTTTATGAAATCATAAACTTACCATCGGAACTCCAAAAGGTATTTTTGAATCCGAACCCTTCGTCCAATGTCGCAGTCTTTCAATGCATATAGTGCAGGCTTTATGTGGAGCCCACGATTTATCTTGGTCCCCCAGTTTTATGCCAAAATAAGCTAAGTAAGCTCTTTTTACGAAGTCAGTTATATTTGCTCGTTGATGTGGAAGTGTAAAATTTCCACATATATAACAGAAGGAATCAGGGTTGTTTTTGCATTTGAACTTTCTAGTGCTTGATGACATATTGCTTGATTGTTCTGCCAATTTGTAAAGGTATTTAAAGCCCTTAATTCATATAAATTTAAGAAAATCTGAAATATAAACACAAAAATTAGTTTAAATAGGTACTTATTATGAAATAGGTACTTACAATCTATGAAATTAAACTAGAAACACGGATGAGTAGGTACAATATAAATTACGTCTAATTAAATCAACTATATTAAATCACGATGACAAAATTACTCACTAAATCATATGCCAATTCAAAATTATGTTAATGCCCAAACTTAATTAACTAACTCAACTGACTGACTGACTGACTGACTGATTGAATTGACTGATTAACTCTGGAAACGAGTCGCTTTTATATATTTTAGTTGTCCCTCTAGAATACTCTACAGAGAACAGGAACGCTCGAGAAAATTTTAGAATTCTATGATATTTTTAGCTTAATTTACTAATATTAAAATGGGTTAAAAATGACAAAATTAAAAATATTTTTAGGGTGTTACATAAAAATATACATAATACAACAATACCATAACAATAGGTACAAATACCTAGATAAAAACCTAGTTGCATAATGTGTAACTGCAAAAAGACTTAGCGAGTATTGAGAAAAAAACCTTTTTATGAATACAACGAAAGAGGAGGGGTGTTGAGCAAAATCAGGACCTGATAGAGCAAAACCGAGTAAAAATTCGTGCTCAGCGCACCCAAATTACCTAGAAGTAACTGTCAAATCTAATTCAATAGACAAAAATTTGAAATTTGTTCCCCAGTGTTATCTTTCTTTGATGGCCCGACACTGACGCGGGTTCTTAGTTTCCCCTTCGCAGAATTATGCGAGTATTTTGGGTTTTCCTTTATTACTTCTACTGTATCTTTCCCACCAGTATTTCCCCGTCAGTACTCTCCAGCTTTTCTTGTATCATTAGGGTGTGTCAATTTTAGTAAAGTCAACAATTCAAAAACTACTAATGCTCAAATGATGCCATATTATCTAGCAAACTTAGAAATATCTTTAGTGTTGTTTGAAAAAGCCATTTACCTAATTATATTTGACCATAAAGGTTTGAAATATAACCTAAATATGACTGTAGCATCGTACATCAATGTGCCATTGATATATGTGGTCAACTTTGGTTATTTTTGGTGTGCAGTATGGTTTCTAAGTTTCACATAGTCACAAATGCTGGAGTTTTGATTGTGAATGCGTGTGTTTTCCCTCCTTTTTGACAATTTTGATTACTTCGTAATGTAAATATTGTGTACGGTAATTCAAATTATTCGAAATGTTGTGTGTGACCCAAACTTTCTGTATATTTTGATATGATAGATATATGAAATTGTCATTACTTTGAATGATTAAGTTTTGTACCTATAACAACACAACCTTTTATCTGAGCTTATAGGAAGATATTAAGAATTTCAGTTAACTTAATTTTATGTAATCATAATCAGTAGGCCTATCCAAATTTCAATGACATTTCTTTCGTTCACAGGTCCACAGGATGAGTCAGAAAGAAATCAGAACCCGAAGCAAATCAAGTTGTCACCTAAATCATTTGGTGGGGACTGGAAGGGAACTTCCCCCTGCTTAGCTGCCCACAGCCAGAGATCTGCTGAGGTATGGTTTGTTGAGGAGAGAGATGAGTGAGGAAGACAGGAGGAATTACCCAGTTAATGACCAGATTAACAACGGCATTGTTCCAGGGCTACTGGACCAACGCTCTATTCACAGGACCTGTAATCATACTGAGGTCAGGATCAGGGCTAAAGTGAAGGCACTGTGGGATGAGGCAGTGAAGATGTCCATTGGCAATGTGAAGCTAGAGGTCAAAGATAGGTTCATGATGAAACTGGACAAATTGGTGGACATCCTGAC
Organism: Bathynomus jamesi; assembly: GCA_023014485.1. NCBI lineage: Eukaryota > Metazoa > Arthropoda > Malacostraca > Isopoda > Cirolanidae > Bathynomus > Bathynomus jamesi. The sequence goes on along the minus strand of JAJOZX010001031.1, from coordinate 532,940 downwards.
CTGGCACTGTGTGATCAGGAGCTGCAGTGAGCTTGGGTGCAACCCTGTCTGCAACAGTGAGGTTCACATTGACTGCAGCTGCAGGAGCGAGCAGAAGATACCAGTGCAGGAGCTTGCCTTCATTAAAGGTCAGAGAGAAAAGGTGGGAAGTGTGGGGGCACACCAGATGGGTCTAGCTGATCACCCTAAGACCAAGAGACAGGAATCAGTGCTGCAGAGACAGAAGCAGAGAAGGAAGGCCGAGGAGAAGAGGAGGAGGAAGGCAGAGGAGTCAGCCAAGAAAGGAGTTGAGGGAGGAGTCACTGCTGGAGATGGAGTTGGAGGAGACAAGGAGGAGAGAGGAGGACGAAGATTTCATACCAGAGGCTGCGACAACTTCTTCCTTGCCTGTGGCTAAGAAGAAGAAATACAACACTGAAGATATCACCAACATAGCTCTGGTTAACTTGAGACATCACACTGGGCTGAGAGAGAGTGCAGAGATTGCCACTGCTGCCTGGATTGATGCTGGTCTTATCACAATGTTTGATACAGCACTGGTGATTGACCACAACAAGGTGAGGAGGGCTCAGGAGAGACTGACTAAGGAGCTGGTCAAGAAGTTTGATGAAGAGATTAGGGAAAATGGCATCACCTGTATCTTCTTTGATGGGAAAAGGGATGACACCAAAGTGATGATGGAAGCTGAGGGCAGTGACAGGCAGTTTCCTGGCCTCATTAAGGAAGAACACTACACAGTGTGCAATGAACCAGGTGGGAAATATTTGTGGCATTTTGTACCAGAGGAAGCTGCAGAAGAGAGAAGTCATGCTGAGGTCATTGCTGATCATCTGGTGAACTGGCTAAGAGAGAGAGGAGCAGACCAGACCCTTTTGGCCATAGGAGGTGACAGTACTAATGTGAATGCTGGCTGGGAGGGAGGAGTAATGCATTATGTGGAGGCCAAGCTTAGCAGGAAGTTGGTGTGGATTGTCTGTGACTTGCACATTGGGGAGCTGAGTCTCAGACATCTGGTGACTGCACTGGATGGCAAAACATTGAGCAACAACAAGTGGTCTGGGCCCCTAGGGAAGCTGTTAGACACTGCCACTGAGCTGGAGATCAACCCAAACTTCACGAGGATCACTGTTGGTCCTCCTCTACCCCATCTCAGTCAGGAGGTAGTCAAGGACCTCAGCACAGACCAATCATATGGCTACAGAATCATCACTACCATCAGATCGGGAGAGGTACCTCAGAGTCTAGCTCTCCTGGAGATTGGGCCAGTCTGTCACAGTAGGTGGATCACCACGGCTCTAAGGTTCTGCAGATTGTGGATTTCCAAACATGGGCTGAAGGGTAGGAACCCGAATAATCTGAGGATAATTGTGGAATTCATAGTGGGAGTCTACATGCCAAACTGGTTCAACATCAAGTTAAATCACAGCTGGGTGGAGGGGCCCAGGCATGTACTGTACCAGCTGGAGCTGCTCAGAAATCAGAAGAAGGAGGTGATAGGAATAGTGATCCCTACAGTGAAGAGATCAGCCTGGTATGCACACTCTGAGGCTGTGCTCCAGGCCATGCTGTGCAGTCGGGTGGAGGAGGAGAGGAGGGAGGCAGTGAAGAGGGTACTGGAAATCAGAGGTGAAGGAGATGAGGACACACAGGTAGGAGACTGCAGTGTCAGACCCAGGAAGTCTCCTGACATCAACCCAGATGCCACCAAACTCTCGGAGCTTATTGACTGAAACTCTGGCGTGACTGAGCCTCCTCTGACCTGCTCCCTCACCACTGCTGCAATCAAGGAGTTTCTGGATAAACCAATGGAAGTTCCTGCATGGCCCTCACATACACAGTCAGTAGAGAGGTGTGTAAGGATGACAACTGAAGCAGCACAACATGTTTACTCACAAGAGAGGAGGGAGGCGTACATCAGTGGCCAGGTGGCCAGTAGGGAGCTCATGTCCAGGAACAAGAGCAAGGCAGACATGGCATCCTTGGCAAAGTTCAAGAAACCTATCTATATTTCTAAGTTTTAATATTGAAATACAATCAAAATGTCTTTAATTGTATGTATGTAAAATGTTATATACAATAAAAAAATACTTGCAAAAATTGCTGATTTTTCGTAAACTTCAACTTCAAATGTAAGTAGCTAGGAGTGGTCAAATTTGGATTTTAAAGCCATATTTCGATTTAGCACATAAAAATGCATCATTTGGTCACTAGTAGTCTTTGAAAATCTAAAGATTTCACTTTGCTCCCTAAAATTGACACATCCTATTGTATCATCTCACTGGCACTGTTTTTCTGTGCAATTCATTAATCTGGCAACTACTCTCTTTTGCCGAATATTGTTCGCCTTTGTTTCTCGAAATAATTCCTCTTTTCCTTTTGTCTATGTTTTTGGAACATATTTTTTGAAAATTTCCAGCGTCTTTTCTTTTAAAGTTATTAAAATCTCTTCAGTTGTATTATCCTTAAAGACTATTTTCCAACCTACAGTATTTGGACCATATTTGTTCTGATTTCTTCCCACAACTTATAGTCTTGATGTTTAGGTTAAGAATATCAAATTTGCTTTTCTTTGGTGTGTATATTTTCCTTTAAGGGTGATATTTCGATAATGTTGTGGTGGGATATAATCGTTGGTATTATTTTTGTCATAAATTATGGTGGTGTTCTTGTTTGTGAACAACAGATTCTGTCGGTTATTTTTTTCTGTTGTTATTTGTTATTTCTTGCGTTAACACAAATTCATTTGTTAGAACTTTGAGCTATCAACATTTTTGCTTGTTCCTGAGCTTCTCTTGTGCTCCCTTTTTCCTGGTTTATATATATAATATAATATATTCCTCCCCTTTTATACTTTATAAATAGGAAATTAAAATCTCCGCAAAGTATTATACTGGGGTTTGGGTAGTTTAAGACCTGTATTTTAGGATTTTGATCTTCATAATAGCATCAAAAATTTTGCAGTTGGATTGTTTGCAGATTTATAAATGACTATTAGTATCACGTTTAGTTTTCACTTTTTATTTTATGTTGCTGTTTGATTTTCTTATTATTATTTCTACCATCCATATGGTTCTCATGTATGTACAGTATATAGAACTTGCTTGATTTTTGCAAATGGTCAGGTGGTAAAATTTGCAATTGTCACCGAATTTCGTGACCATTATTATTGTAGAGCCTACACAAGGTCGGGTGCGCCTATAAACATCGTCCTCCTCTGTATCTGCAATTACCCTTCCATAATACCAGCATACAGTATAGTTTCCTTTATATTAATACTTGGTGTCTTTGTTTTTGATCTTGGTTTCATTTCATTATTTGGTGATGACCCGTGATATATCGGGGTCATCCTTTTGTTATTCGCTATTTAAGTTAGTGTCTCCCACTGTTCTTCGCATTTTATTTCCTTTACCTCTATTTCTCTTTCACACTCGCCCTTTTCGTGTGTTGATTTTCTCTCTCTTTCTCTTCCTTTCCTCTCTTCGACATTCTCATTTCCTTCTTGGCTTCTTCTGTCGTGTTTCATGCTGATTTAAATTCCGCGAGCGAATTTATTTCCGTTGGACGAGTTTCGCAGAAAAAAAAAAATTGTTCTCTTTAGTAGCTTGATATTTGTTATAAGGGAGACATTATTATTTCCCCACTTCAGGCATCTAAAATCAAGACAACATTGGTAGAGATCGCACCTCATCTTTTTTGTCTCGTCTGTTGTCAAGTTACAGATTTTACAAAATTGTCAAAATCGGTTGTCCATTTTCACGCTACTCAATACAAGGCCGATGAAAGAAGCTGTTTTCTAATTCAAAGTGTTTCAGTGGGATTGTAGAAGAAAGGTTACCTCCGTTACTCTGAGACGGAGGGATATATTAGTGTGTTGAGATGTTTTCTGACTGATAGACGGGAGGACGCCGACATAAACACGTGTTACAGCTTCACTGGACAAACAAATATACTTACTTTGAGGGTTTGAACGGCGGTTCAGGATCGACCTGCTGTTCATCCCTTTGCAGCATCCCACCTCATTTGCGGGATTTGGTGGAGGAGGAAATTGTTTTCCGATCTCCTCCTGCCCTCGTAGCCAGTCAGTAGGTCTTAAAGGGCGTGTTGCAGCAAAAAAGCTACTTCTAAGGAATGGAAATAAAGAGAAGAGAAGAAAATATGCTTTGGAACACAAGTATTGGACATCTGAGACCTACTGAGTTAAGCTTCCTTCGTACAGTAGAGGGATCAACTGAGACATCTGTTGTTTTTTCGAGATCTGCTGCAAGTGAAGTGCTGGATTTGTGTCTGCCTCCTCGAAGGGAAGAAATCTTTAGATATTGTGAATCAGATGGAGAAAGCTTAGAGGGCCTCCATGATCTATGACGATCCCATTTAATCTGTGACGAGCCAAGATTTTTTTACACCAGTTTTGGAAACACCTGCAAATTCACTTATTTTTCTTCGACTCAGTCCCTCACCATGCAAATGTATTATTTTATATCTAATCTCATCAGAAATTGTACTTTTCGTCATTTCTTAAGCCTGTGAAAGAAAAAAACAGCATGAATTAGGATTATAATGAGAAACGTTTTGTATAAATTTGTTTTTCAGAATTTAAGGGAATATGTCAATACTTTTAATCGTAAATATTGATATAACACTAGCTTAGGAGTATTTACTGCAGATCCATCATTAATAGTTCGCTAGATCTTTAAACACATGCGTTATAAGTAATATAATAAATCAACCCTCAAGTCCAATTTATGCAGCCTAGAGGGTCATCCAGCTTATACAACTTCATACACTTAAGTAATAACTTAATTATACGTTAATATGAACCAGAGGTTTTAGTTAATATGTATTTTATTATTAAAACCAATTTTCATACGACAGATTATCTAATAGTTATCTGTTATCAGATCGACAGTGGTCTCTGACTTTTGCACGGTACTGTATATATATTAGGGTGGAATGAAAAATATATTTTTTTTAATTTCAAAATGCTTGGGGTCGGGAAAGTTGCTTATTTATGTGAAACGTACTGTGTGAAATTTTTGTAATCGTACGGCTATAATTAAATTGTGCACACTGAACTCAAAGTTTTTTAAAATTGGCAAAATTACTAAAATTTCGCCATTTTTATTTTGTTTTTTTGGACACGTACTGTGTGAAATTTTTGTAATTTTATTTATAAAACTGAAAAAAAAATGGCGAAATTTTAGTAATTTTGCCAATTTTAAAAAACTTTGAGTTCAGTGTGCACAATTTAATTATAGCCGTACGATTACAAAAATTTCACACAGTACGTTTCACATAAATACGCAACTTTCCCGACCCCAAGCATTTTGAAATTAAAAAATATATATTTTTCACTCCACCCTAATATATATATAGTCAATATTTTTTATATATGTCAATAGATTAAATACAAGATATAAGGAAGGTTTTATTTTTTTTACCTATTCTGGGTACGAGCAACTCGCAGAATCATTGCCAAGTATATCTAGGGTTGACGTACTAACTATATTTCCGTACGTAGTTCATAGCCATCGTCAGCAATAATGTTCACCGTTATCATAATCCGATGCGTGGTCCAGTTCGTGATGATCTTCGTGTTTGTGTCGTTAGTCTGCGTTGATTCCTGGCTTTATAGGTTCGGGTGCATGGTTCATCAAGACATGAAGAGCAAGATGCACTGCAAGTTTGTGTTTCTATCCCATGGTAACATAATACACAAATGTTTTAACATACCCCAAGAGGTAAAAATGCAAGGGGGTTAAGTTGGGTGATCGGGATGGACATGCTATGAACCCACTGCCGCCTTTCCAACCTTGAAGAAAAGTTGCGAATAGCAATGACATAGTAGGGAACCGCTGCTTCTTGTTGAAGGATTACCTTCCTCATGTCAACTCCAGTAGCCTTTAGTTGGGAAATTAAAAATGCCTGTAGTTCGCTCCAGCCGCGGTACAGTCGTCAAAGAAAAATGATCCGATTATGCAATATGCAGTCACACGACAGCACACCAAATACTTATCTCGTTCATTTTCATGAGTTTCATCGCTGGATAAGCCTGATGGAACGATAGCATGGCCACCTGACCAGCTCGATCACCCGACTTTGGATTTTTTCCTTGGGGTATGTTAAAGCACTCGTTTATGCGCCTCGGTGGTGTAGTGGTTAACGTCGCTGACTACGAATCCATCGGCCCCGGGATTGAAACCCGTGGTGATGGCAGGCGGCGGCGCGTAGCAAAACCCAGCTGTTCATCCTTCCACACAATAAAGAAATTGGTTGGTAGATAAATGGGTATCCTAGTGTTTAAGACGCCGTGCTGCTGGTGGGACGTGGTTTGGATCCGACGTTAAACTGTAGGTCTAAGATGGAGTGACAAGCTTCAGCTTCGTCAGAATGAACAATTCGGGCGGAAGCAAAACCAACCAACTAAGGTTATCGTGACAAACTCAGGGATTTGGCAGAACTCCGTCAAAGAATGAGAGCTATTGCTCAAATACAAGAATAGGGAAACTGCGCCTCCTAAGACCGATTTTTGTGCTTTTCAAGTTATAAATATATATGAAGTACTTGACTAACAATGAAGTTTAAAAATATGAAATAAAACTCTTATGAATAATGCAATACAGGATGTTCGTTTGTTTCAAATATTAATATTATTGCTAATATAATATCGTTATTATTAGTATTTTTTTATTTATATTATTATTAGTACGAGATAGACACGTTCCTTATATTAATTATGCATTTATCGCTTACTCGTATAAGTGTGTTTATCGCATTATAATTCTAAAACAACAGAATGTTTATTCTCGCGGCTCTTTATTCCTGATAATATTTTCGTATGACCAAATGCGGCTATCAAGCCGTGAAAGGTTCCCGACCCTTCCTCTACTGGAATTTGAGCGACAAATGATGGTCATCATGTGGAATTACGTCAGGGGAGTCGGAGGTACCGCGCACTTCAAATCCGCGTTATCTAAATAACTAACCTTATGAGAAATAAGGGGTTACGAACGCAGCTTTTTCCATCCTGGGGATGAATGAATTATGCCGCACTCTAGCGGTCAGGCTGATTGCCACTGATGCACCTTCAGTCACTGCCTTCTTAATCTTCAAAATTTACCTTATTGTCGACTCATTCACACCATATAAGCGTGCAACACGCGCGTACCTTCCACCTTCTTCGCTATTTCTAACTTCTCTTTTAACAAAAACACGCCTTTTCTTAACACTAGCCTTTCCACTGACTGTGGAAGGGCTTATGGAACGCTTTGGGGGCACCATGTTCAACAATAATGCACGGATGGCAAGATATTCCACGATAAAATTGTGTGGCGCCAGCGGAGTTAGCGCGGGCAGCCAGGTGGCCGCACTACTGAGCCGCGCTACTACCTCGGCCGCGTTCCGACGACCCGCCTAAGTTAGGATAAATCAGTGTACTCCAAAACTATGTTCACAAATACACCTACCGCGTATCTATGGAACCGTGTTCTCTAGATCAATGTTATCAACGTATGAGTATATATTAATTAATAAAAAATACTTGACCAATTATTTTTATACCATATTATTATTATTATTATTACTCATCGATGCATTTATAGTTTAAGTGGAATTATGAAGAATTAAATATCTTTTCACATCGAGCACCATTCCGCTCATACGAGCAGCTCGCAACAGCATTGCTAAGCAAATAGGGGGATCAAAGTAGTGAAGAGGCTTTCGTACGTGGTTCATCATCACTGAAAGCAACAATGCTCCGTGTTAATCTCGTCAAAAGAACATCCATATCCGAATTCAATTTATTGCAATTTTCGTTAGTTTGTATTGTAGACACCCAGTTATTATCAGTCCATTCCTGGTGTATAATTCCTCAGGAGCAAGATGCACAGCAAATTTGCGTTTCCTCCCTAAGACAGCACAAATTTATCCGCATCAATTACAGTTATTACTACCTCAGGCTTGCTCTACACAAACTGGAACAAAAACTGCAAATAACTGCACTCGCAAACCGTCCGTATACACTATAGAGGCCTTTATTTAGTATAGAATAATATTTTTTTAAATGAATTGAATTGAATAACCTTCATTAATAAAATAAATACAATTTTTACAATATTTGTTTCTGTTTTAACGTAAATAATTGTGGAATTGGAGTATTTATTTGATTTAATTTGGTAATTAAGCTTTAGGCTTTACTAAGCTTTTAATTAAAAATAAAAGGGTACTCTCCTTTTAACGGGAATACCCAACCGCCCGCCACCAAACTGTTTGTTACGTATTTTTGTTCTCGTCATTTTCGTTTAAACTGACGAAAATATCACAATTTAACCTAACCAATAGGGTGGTCCATAATTTCACTTTTTAAAATTTTTAATGGTCCAACAGGCTAATGTTGTGGGCATTGGTGCAAGAAACAACATGGTTACCAGTTTTTGGAGTTCCGGTAATATCAGACCCACCCCCAATTTATATGGGACCTAAAAATTTGACTTGAGAAAACGAAAGTTTTTCCGCTTCTCTGTGAATAAACATATGACTATATTATTTTTTCTTGGTAATAATATATTATTTTAATTAATTATATATTCTAGGGATGTTACCGCCACCCTGAAGCATCATCCCAGGCAGCTTCGTGGAGATGGGCTCGAAATTAGACCAGCTTATCAAGCCAGCTACAGTATATTTCGAGTGGGAACAAACCTGATTCCAGGTCCCCATCGTTTTTTTTTTTTTTGCATTTATTTTTAAACAAAAATGAATTCCTTTTACAATAATTAAAAAATTATACCAAAGTTTAATTAAAAAGATAAATACTTCCGCATAACATTACACAATAAACGCTCACTTAACATAATTATACATTTCAGCCAAAGATTTTTTCTGAAGTCTGGAAGAAGGCGTCGATGTTGCTCTATAACTTTTACCAGAAATTGTTTTTGTGATTCATCATTAACAATTCTTTCTTTGAAATCTTCAATCAGCTTGATTGCTCTCTCGGCAGGATCATTCACAACTTTCATATTTTGACAAAGTTCTCCATAACTTGGAAAGATTTGCAATTTTTCCAAGAAGCAACAGGTTCATTTAGCCAGTCACCACTAGTACCCAAGCATTGGAAAACAATTGAAGAACCTTACCAACTAACTGACACAGCTTAGTTGTATTTGTTAGCTTAGGGAAGATTGGCTGACCTTTGGGAGGAGGGTGTTGCGGGTTGATTTGACAGACTTTCTTCATTGACTTTGCAATCAGACTTTTTTCTGCATCTGAAATTTGCCGGGAAAACAAAGCAAGTGGTACTAGTTCCTCAGTCAGATACCATAGCTGACCATTTAATCCCTTAAGAGCACTGGATGCTACATCGTGATCATAATTACTTTTTGGGGAAAACGCCTCAGACACTGGTGTGAGATGGGCTAAGCCTGGGGCAGTACACTATGCGAGGTGGATGCCATCTGTATTGTATCCAGCAAAGATGTACGCATTCTCTGATCAAGCTGGGTATGATTCAAATATGATAGCAAAACTAGAGAGAATGTGCATATTCAACTGCCTCTACTATATAAAACCTTGGTTGCTTGCTTCCGTCGCCTGTGATGCACCTGTCAACGATTTAAATCCTTTTAATGAACTCATTGAATATAAAAATTATGATCACGATGTAGCATCCAGTGCTCTTAAGGGATTAAATGGTCAGCTATGGTATCTGACTGAGGAACTAGTACCACTTGCTTTGTTTTCCCGGCAAATTTCAGATGCAGAAAAAAGTCTGATTGCAAAGTCAATGAAGAAAGTCTGTCAAATCAACCCGCAACACCCTCCTCCCAAAGGTCAGCCAATCTTCCCTAAGCTAACAAATACAACTAAGCTGTGTCAGTTAGTTGGTAAGGGTTCTTCAATTGTTTTCCAATGCTTGGGTACTAGTGGTGACTGGCTAAATGAACCTGTTGCTTCTTGGAAAAATTGCAAATCTTTCCAAGTTATGGAGAACTTTGTCAAAAATATGAAAGTTGTGAATGATCCTGCCGAGAGAGCAATCAAGCTGATTGAAGATTTCAAAGAAAGAATTGTTAATGATGAATCACAAAAACAATTTCTGGTAAAAGTTATAGAGCAACATCGACGCCTTCTTCCAGACTTCAAGAAAAAATCTTTGGCTGAAATGTATAATTATGTTAAGTGAGCGTTTATTGTGTAATGTTATGCGGAAGTATTTATCTTTTTAATTAAACTTTGGTATAATTTTTTAATTATTGTAAAAGGAATTCATTTTTGTTTAAAAATAAATGCAAAAAAAAAAAAAACGATGGGGACCTGGAATCAGGTTTGTTCCCATTCGAAATATACTGTAGCTGGCTTGATAAGCTGGTCTAATTTCGAGCCCATCGCCGCGAAGCTGCCTGGGATGATGCTTCAGGGTGGCGGTAACACCCCTTGAATATATAATTAATTAAAATAATATATTATTACCAAGAAAAAATAATATAGTCATATGTTTATTCACAGAGAAGCGGAAAAACTTTCGTTTTCTCAAGTCAAATTTTTAGGTCCCATATAAATTGGGGGTGGGGGTGGGTCTGATATTACCGGAACTCCAAAAACTGGTAACCATATTGTTTCTTGCACCAATGCCCACAACATTAGCCTGTTGGACCATTAAAAATTTTAAAAAGAAATTATGGACCACCCTACTAGTAACCAATCATCAAGGGCGTACAGTTGACCTAACCGGGCATTGAATTAACCTAACAGGTTAATATAACGGAAAATGCCCGGTTAGGTCAACTGTACGCCTTTGATAATTGGTTAGGTTAAGTTGTGATATTTTCGTTAGTTTAAACGAAAATGACGAGAGCAAAAATACATAACAAACAGTTTGGTAGTCCCGATAATACGTAAGTACCGAATTTATTAATCATTTAAATGAAATTAGTTAATATGTAAGCGATAATCAGTTAGTAGGGGGCCAAAATGTCTTTGTCATCTAAAATCGCAGGAAAAACGTCGCTGCTTTCGGTACGTTGTCGCCACATGAATTCCGCAAGATACCAGTCCAGATACGTTGATATTCCCGTTAACAGGAAAGCACCAATAAAAGTTATTATTATTAATAACAACATATAAATCATGAATAAAAATTATTAATCTTAAATTACTGTTATTATAGATATAAAATAAACACTAAATCATTATTGAAAGTATAATACCAATACTATAGAAAGAAATCAACATTACGCGTGAGATGTGAACAATAACGAATAAAGTACATTTAATCTTAGATTACACGCAGGAAATGAATAAGTAATTGAGTAATGTACTACATTTAATGCTAGATTTTTATTAGTATTCCATAATTATTAATCAAGATTTCAATTTGGTTTTAAATGAATTTACATTCACAATATTTTTCATATCAGTGTTTAAATCATTCCATAGTTTCACTGCAATGGAAATGGGTAATTTTTTATATGAAGATAATCTACAGTAAATTGAGGATTAACGTGTTTTGATCTATTTCTGGTCCGATACGAGTGGATTTCTTGATGAGTTACAAAATATCTATTTACCCATTGTAAGTTAGTGATTTTGTTCTTACACTCGTAAATAAAAATAAAATGTCAGTTTGATTACATGTTTCAGCTTTAGTAGTTTCCTCTCTTTAAATAATGCATTAGAATGATCATGGAAACCAGCACGAGATGATAATCTTATTGCTTATTTTTGGATTATATATATATATATATATATATATATATGGTGTCCGTGTCCCCAAAAAAAACTATATACTCTTTATAGCATCATATATTTTATAATTTAAAAAACCCAAACAATATATTGTTATAGCAATTGCCAATGAAAGGTAAATTAGTAATCTAAGTGATCAAAATGTTATAGCGAGTTGTTTGCATATAAAATTTAATTAACTACGCCAAGTGCTCAAAATGTTCTCCGGCGGCATGAATGCACTTTTGAATGCGTCGACTAACTGATTCGCAGACATGGACTAATGTGGATGCTGTGATGGTCCCGCACTTTTCCCTAATTGCATCCTTAAAGTGTTCGAGTGTTGCAGGTCTTGTACCATAAACTGCATCCTTCAGGTAGCCCCACAAGTAAAAATCAAGTGGAGTCAAGTCCGGTGAACGTGGAGGATACTCAACGCTTCCTCTTCGTCCTATCCAACGGTTAGGCAACGTTTCATCGAGGTACCTTCTGACATCACAATGATAATGAGGGGGGGCTCCATCTTGTTGAAAGTAAAAGTCGTCGTTTCCAAACAACTTCCGAACTGCAGGTATAATTTCTGTCCGCGGCATGTCGAGATATGCGGCACCGGTAACTGTCCCATTAAAGAAAAATGGTCCAACCAAACCCCTGGATGATAAACCACACCATGCTGTTAATCCTGGTAAATTAACATGTTTATTAACATGTTTAACATGTTTATCGGTCCATAGGCTTCGCCATTACAAGGCCTTTGATAAAACAAGGCCAGGCTTAGTCGACGCATTCAAAAGTGCATTCATGCCGCCGGAGAACATTTTGAGCACTTGGCGTAGTTAATTAAATTTTATATGCAAACAACTCGCTATAACATTTTGATCACTTAGATTACTAATTTACCTTTCATTGGCAATTGCTATAACAATATATTGTTTGATTTTTTTTAAATTATAAAATATATGATGCTATGAAGAGTATATAGTTTTTTTTTGGGACACCCTGTATATATATATATATATATATATATATATATATATGTGTGTGGTGTGTGTGTGTGTAGACTCGAAAAAACAATTTGTAAACTCAAACGGAATAGAGTTTAAGGAAGACTACGTCTTAAGGTAGAAAGGTTATGTTAGGTTAAAACAGATTGATCTAACTTAACCTAAACTAAAATAGATCAGAAGGTGTGTGAAGTCTGAGGAAACATAAAGTACGACTTATTTGACCTAACACGGGCGAAATTCAAAAAATAATCATTGTATACGGTGAAAAAACATTTTCTCTAAACTTTCTTATAGACATCTCCCCTCCCCGTACTTTAATGCGAGTGAAAATGATTACCGGACTCGGTGAAAAATGGTCATGGACGAATATTTACGCAAATGTTCGACGAACTTGCGTGTGTGTGTGTGTGTGTGTAATTTCATGTATGGAAAGTATGATGCCTACGTGGGAGTATCGAGTGTTGAAGTTGTTCGTAAGTAGGTTATATCCACCTTTAAATGGTGATATGATGATGATGATGATGATGATGAAATTAAAGATTTAATTTAATGATGAATTGCGTGGAATAAAAGTTTGTTCGTTTTCAACGAACGTTTTTTTGTGAAGTGTTCGTCGGTGAGTGTGCGTGAAGAACAATGGCTTCACTGACTCACCTAAAAGTGGAAAGCATTCCTCTTCGCGATTCATTATTGACCTCATTCACAATGGCGCAATGAGAGACACGATTCTTTCAAATGGAGGAGACGCTTCAGTATCCTGTGAACGTGAAAAGAGTCTATAGTTTGTGTCTGCTTCGTTAAGTGGAACAGTCGCGGGTTTTCCATCCTGTCTCAGCCGAATGCATTCTGCACGACCCGTTCTACACAACCCGATCCGGTTGGATATAGCGATTCCTTCTAGCTTCTCCTTGGAGGGGGAAAGGGCCTCTTTCAAAAGCATTGATTTGATTCATATTTGGCAACTTTCAGCCAGAGGAATTCTTTATTATTATTATTATTATTATTCTTATTATAGTGCGTCATTTTTTTTCGTATTATCAGGTAATATGAGAGGGAAAGTAACTCCGATAATGACACTAATTTTCCACGGAATTTTAAGCAACGTAAACAGTTTACGGAAGAGTGAAAGTACTGAGTCTTCGTCCGTGAACGCCCTTCCAATTCTTCGCTTCCTTTTTATTACTGGTCCGATGGTATTCTTCAGATATATTAATACACTTTTTCTTTGTTCTTTTTACAGTATATTATGCACTTTCGTTACAATTCTAAATAACGTAAATAACTTCACCCTTCATGAAATACACACACACACACACACACACACACACACACACACACATATATATATATTATATATAATATATATATATATATATTATATATATATATATATATACACCTCGTTCAGGTTCTGTGTGTTGGTCTCTCTTCACACGAAGGTCAAGATGGTGGCCCCGGCTCTAAGCATGGCTTGGTGGAGGACCGAGTTGCTCTCTTGCGCTCTCCACCGCACATAGCCTGGTACACCCTGTTCATCTGGTACCGTCCTGAGCCAGGCATCTAGTCTTCTCTTGAAGACTTCAACTTTGCCCCTGTAACGTTTCTGAGGTCCTTTGGAAGCTAGTTAAAAAGTCTTGGGCCCTCTGTCAACCAAGCTATTTTCCTTCAGTGTTGAGGAGGTCCCTTGTCGGGCCTTTAATTTGGGAACACTACACATCCTGCCGTTCCTATTTTCCAGCGTTGTTTGGATGGTAATTGTGTTTAGTTTTAGTTTTGGTACCAGTTTTTCGATCATTTTCCATATGTAGATTATGGTGTACCTCTCTCTTCTTCTTTCCAGGGCGTACAGATCTAGTTTACGTAGTCTTTCCCAGTAGTTGAGTTCTTTGCAGCCATCAGTCTTGGCTGTGAAATATCTGCGTTTCTTCTAGATTATTAATTTCTTTTTTTTTATATGGGAACGTCAAAACTGAGCAGTATTCAAGTTTTGGTATGATCAGCGTTCTCAGCAGGGGAATCATTACTGTCTTGTCCCTCCTTCTGAACGTTCTTAATACCTGTCCCGCGACTCTTTTTGCTTTGTTCATTGCTATCTGATTTTGTCTCAAATTTGGCATCTCCGGTCATTATTACCCCCAAGTCGACCGCTTTCGTGCTTCTCTGAATTTCCTGTCTATCTGGAGCATGATATGTAGTCGAAGTTCCTCATTTCTACCATATCTCAAGACCTGAAATTTCTCGGTGTTAAAAGTCATATTGTTGTCTTCTGACCATTTGTATATTTTGTTCGTGTCCCTCTGCAAGGTCTCCACTTCATTTGCATCGCTGATTTTTCTGCTGATCTTTGTATCGTCCGCAAAGGATGTTACTATACTATTGCTGTTTACTCCTCTGTCTATGTCTGTTAGCATGATAGCGGACCGGCCAAAATTCAAAAATCGACTTTGAACAGCGTTTTTTGTTAATAGCTGGTACTCATGCTAAATCAATGTAGGCCTACCTGGGGGTGAGGAATAAAATGCAGGTGGATGCCACTCTCGCTTTTGGCTTTGAAGGTCATTTTCGAGGTCAAACTGTGCAAAAAATTATATTTTCTAATTTTAATTTAAAAAAAAATATTCTAAGCCAATTGGTTTGACCAAATGTTTCATTTTGCCACTCTTAGTGATAAAGAAGTATGATGAGACGCTTATTCCATCCGAATTACCAACTCGAGGTCAAATTCAAGTTAATCAAGACCGAAATTGTGCTAAAAACTTGATTTTTTATTTTAATTGGCGAAAAAAACATTGAGCAAGTCTGTTTGTCAAAACAATTTATTTTAACATGATTAGTGCCTAATAAGTTTGATGGCATGAATTAAGTACTCACAGTAACAGAATTATCACAACTAAATCACAAAGCAGTAAATATAGCCCCATAACTATACAGTTTACACACTGGTAACCGAAATGTTGCACTGACAGTCACAATTGTGTGGATTGCAATAACTTAAGAACAGAGTTATTAGTTCTTAACAGCACATTCCAGCTTCTCTCGATTTCAGCCCGGAAGAGAGACATAGATCTACTGTCCAGCTGGGTTACAACAACCGCTGTCGTACACTTCATCCTTTTCCTGAAGCAGTTGCATCTAGCTGTCTTGCACTTTTTCTTGCAACCACAAGCAACAAGCTCCAGGCAGGCTTCAGGGATTGGAGGAAGTCTTGTCCACAATGGTAGTAGGCTCCCATCTTCCAACTTCCAGGCTGTAGTGTCCACTGGATCTTCAACATGTACGTGCTCTTTGTCAGCCTGGAGCCATATTTTGCTTGATAGTTTGCTCGCTTGACGTGGGGCTCCAAGGCATTCTTTGTCGGTGGGAGCATTTCCAGAGTCGTCTTGGCCTTCCCAAAAAGGTGAACTCTGGCGTCATCAACTGTGTTGTTCCGGGGTGATACAAATGACACACAAACTTCCCAACATCTGCGATATCCCCATCTCGACCAATGGCGTGCAGCAGGAGTGGATGGTCACTGAACACCTTCCAACATTTTTTTTTTCCATGACCACTGAAAACGAGATTGTGTCACACCCGGTCAAAGCGTGGAAGCTGACCAGGTTGTCCCTGACTGGGGGCGACAAACTCTTGAATACATCGTGCACGGGGTAGCATTTTCGGTTCTTGGCCGTTCCGCACAGCATCCACACTTCAGCGACCTTGGTGTAAACGAAGTGAATCAGCAACACCATTACATCAGTATCTCTGCACACTACCAGTATTCGTTCATAGCCCTGGGACGCTGCATCACATGAGTGAAGGATGAGCCTGGTGTCCGCCTCTTCATGGTTGCTGTGCAGTGGAACGTCATGTCGCCTGGTTGACCGTACTTCAGTGCCTTCAGAGAAGCCACCCCCTGTCACCAGCTGACATTTTTCTTGAAGATCTCTGCCCTTCTCAGTGATGACGTTAGACAGAAACAAGGCTAGGTCAGCCGTGTTTGTATCTAGGGCCATGAAGTTTTTCCACACTTCAGGCAGTGGAACTTGTGGGCCATGAATGACTTTCCGAATCGGTTTCTTCTTGCTTGCACGCTTTGTCCTGGTAACTGCTTTGATCGATCCTTCCCCTGCGTACCGATCAAAGATGACATCAACTCTTGTTGTGTGTTCATTGAAATAACTCGTCACGGCCTTGAAGAACACTTCAGCATAGTCGCTGAATGTCCGACAGCCGCCAGGCTTGCCAAGAGCTTCGATGAGTGCATGGCCATCTATCATCACACAGGTCTTCAGACCAGAGGTTGGAACCTCTGAGCTTATGGTCTGCTGAGCCATCAGGATGTTCATCAGCTCAGACTTCGATGTCGAATTCATCTCTCCTCCTGCCTTCGCCAGACTAAATGGGACTGGAGACAGTTCATGCTTCAAGACGTTGACCATCACCATGCGACCTGCGGTCGCGGCATTCAGGAGCCGCTGTAGTAGCTTTCTGTCAGCTTTGATGGTCATCTGCATGTTCTGCTTGGCGGAAACTAGCTTTGTGCACATCTTACCTTACAAAGGTTTCGCGCGATGATTCCTCATTTCGCGAAGGTCAAGCTTGTCGCCCCTCCTTTCGAGTTGGCCTGATGAAGTAGTGAGTTGGTTTCTTGTGCTCTCCACATCACATAGCCAGGTACGCCCGGCTCATCGGGGATTGTTTTGAGCCAGGCGTCTAGTCTTCTTTTCCACTGCAACTCCCTTCGTGTTTCTTAGGTCTTTGGGCAACTGATTAAACAGTTTTGGTCCTCACTACAAAACTATTTTCTTTCAGGGTTAAGGATGTTCCCTGTCTCTCCTTCAATTTGGGAATACGACACAGTCTACCGTTTCTACCTTCCACCGTTTGGGGAGTTATAGGGTTCAGAGTAAGATTAGGGACTAGTTTCTCCATTATTTTCCAAGTGTAAATAATGGTGTATATCTCTCTTCTCCTTTCCAGTGAATATAGGTCTAGTTCGCATAACCTTTCCCACTAATTTAGTTCTTTGCACCCATTGATCTTGGCTGTGAAGCTTCTCTGGATCCCTTCCAGCTGTCTAATGTCTTCTTTTTTATATGGGGATGTTAGGACCGAGCATATTCCAATTTGGGTATGATCAGGGGTTTCAGTAGAGGAATCATTACATTCCTATCCCTTCGTTTAAAGGTTCTCAATATCTGTCCCGTTATTCTCTTTGCTCATCATCTGTCATTACAACCCCTAAATCTTTTGCTCTGGAATTTCTCCGAATTTCCTGTCCATTTGGGGTATAATATTCCATGGATTTTACGTTTTCGACCGATGTTTCTTCATCGTTTCATGGAAGCCTACTATCTGTTCAATCAGTCTCTCCTTCATGAAGCCGATTACATGCTGCTTTCCTCGATCCTGAGCTGTCAGCAGGTTCTCCACAACATCTGTGGGTGCAGTGTCTTTGGTTGCCAGTGAAATAAGTGGGATATTAATGGCAGCATCTGTATCTCCTGCTTCACTCACGTGAACTCTGAAGACGTCAAACTGTTTCAACTGCTGAACTAGCTTCATGACATGATGAGCGTCACGCCTAGTGCGAGAAGGCAGACTGTCAACCCGAGTGAAGGTGGCTTCCCCATCATCATCTTGAAGATTGAAGAGGCATCTTGTGTCTTGAGAGATGCGTGACCGCTCTGACCATGTGATGCAGAACCTGTCTCTTGCTTGGTCATTCTTTGTGATGCCGATGATACCATTGTGCATCTTGCATGTACGATTTATCCATTCGGTTGCGTGATCAGCTGGAACTTGGTTGAAGCGCTTCGCCGTCCTCTTGACAACAAAGTTCCCATTATAGAACTCTGCATGAACTTCTGGTGCTGACTTCTCAAGACCTCTCATATCAGCCAAGTAGACCGGCCCCCAACGTGCATAGTTTGTGTGGTCATAGATAGTTAACCAAGGCAGCATTGCAGCAAAGGCTTCTATGTGGAGACTCCACATACCATCTCTCTGAGCTCTGATGAACCAGTAGGATCTCTACCATTTCCATGTAGGATGACCACAGAATGAAGATGGGATTTTCAGAGTGCTGGTCATTGAATTACTTCATGAGACTGGAATTTCTCATCTGCCAAAACACCTGAGAAGTTGTCAATAGCATCGCGCATCTCATCTATGTCAGCTCTGTCTTTGAAAAGCGAAGCAACATTGAGGGCAAGCTGTTTGACGTTCTCATCTCCGTTGCCAGTTGCAGCCAGCCATGACTCAAATATCTGCCACTTGATGCGCCACAATGCCTCATACGTCAGCTGGTGACCTCTCACAGCTCGGTAGTAGGCCTTGCCGTCCAGCATTGTCACAGTGGTGTTAGCCGCGTACACACCTGCCTCTGTCCATAAGTCATCAAGTCCCACACTTTCCATGTGTTGACCAATGGCTTTCAGAAAGTTGAAGCAGATATGGAGGCATCCCATGAGCAAGACCACGTTGGTAAATTTCGAGTTTGCCCAGACTAGTTCCTTACCCCTGCTGTACAGAGGCTGGTCAGCAGTGATGATGGTGTACTTCTGGCTGACATACTCAGAAATGGCCATAAGGCGATTGATGACGGTGGTCATGGTGTCATTGTCATCTGCTGGTGCTTGCAGGATTGGCAACATCCCGGCGGTCTTTACTGGTGGATCCGCAGTGCCGACAGAGTGATTGAATACTCCCTTCTTGGAACAGACATCGCTTCATCATGGATGCGTGACACCACCCATGCCAAGTCCTTGGCACGTGCCCGGTCCCTCTCAGGTTCATGTGACAAGTCATCTATGTCAATGTCGTAGCCAGATGGGAGGGTAGCCTGGTCCAGCCTTTGGAACACCTGTAGGTCATCAGGTTTGATAGATTTCGATCTCTTGTGCTTGCCACCCTTTTGGCCATGACTGCTGTGGAGGGGGGCCTCTCTGCCATACCATCAGTTACAACATTCCTGAATGAACAATTGCCTGATTGTTGGATCGGGCGTGTGGGGCCCATTTCTTGGCCGGCTTGTTCGCCCGATCTAACCCCCACCCCACGACTCTTCCTCTGGTGCTATGTCAAAAATGAAGTTTTTGTTCCATCAATGGGAGCAACTTTGGATGAAGAAAAGGATACGTGAGGCTGTTAAAAAAGTTCAGTATGATATGCTACAAAATGTATGGAGGGAAACAGAATGCCGCTTTGATGTCTGCAGAGCCACAAAAAGAGCCTATATTGAACTTTAATAGCTTGTAAATAAAACTTTTTGAGTTCTTCTCTATTTGTATGTTTTGCTTTTCGCTGTAGCTTTGTTAGTTTTGTTAGTAGTTCATAATAAATGTTTAAAATCGGGAAGATCATTTATAATCACCCGGTGTATATATAACCTTTGGTTAGCTTCCCTCCCGAATTGTTCATTCTGACGAAGGTCAAGGTTTTCACTCCACCTTAGACCTACAGTTTAACGCGGAATCCGAACCACGCCCCACCAGCGGCCCAACGTCTGAACCACTAGGCCACCCAGGGTACCCATTTATCTACCAACCACTTTCTTTATTGTGTGGAAGGAAGAACAGCTGGCTTTTGCTGCGCATCGGCTGCTGTCATTGGATCTCGAACCTGGGGCCGATGGATTCGTAGTCAGCGACGCTAACCACTACACCACCGAGACGCATATGTTGTTTCTTGCGTTGGTCTCTCTTCACATGGAGGTCAAGCTGGTGGCCCCGCCTCTAGGTCTGGCTTGGTGGAGGAGCGAGTTGCTTTCTTGCGCTCTCCACCGTACATAGCCAGGCACGCCCGGCTCATCTGGTACCGTCCTGATCCAGGCATCCAGTCTTCTCTTGAAGACTTCAACTTTGACCCCCGTTACGTTTCTGAGGTCCTTTGGAAGCTGGTTGAAAAGTCTTGGCCCCCTGACAACCAAGCTATTTTCCTTCAGTGTTGAGGAGGTCCCTTGTCGGGCCTTTAATTTGGGAACACTACACATTCTGCTTCCTATTTTCCAGTGTTGTTTGAATGGTAATTGGGTTTAGTTTTAGGTTTGGTACCAGTTTTTTGATAATTTTCCACTATATATATATAAGATATTGATGCAGATATTAATGAGAGTACTGTACCATATTTCGCGGATGGCAAGGATATGTGACGAAATATCAGACGAAAGTGACAGAAAAATACAAAATAGCATTGAAACATTATTCAAGTGGGCAGAAGACAACACTGAAGTTCAACGAAGAAAAGTTCCAACTTCTAAGATATGGTAACAAAAAGGTACTACAAAATAAAGGGAACAAAACTCCGCAAGCCAAACAGATAACACCAAACCCACAAGTCAGTGATCTTGAAGTAATAATGTCTCCGCAGACTTCAGAGGGCACTATAATATTAAAATTACAACGGCTAGAAAAATAATGGTAATCATCTGAAGGAGCTTCCGCTGCAGAAAAGCAAACATCATGCTCAAATTATGGAAGAGTCTAGTCCTACCAATAACAGTCTTTGAACGTCTTCGTAGAACGTTGTTCTCCTGGAGTATTTCACGGTGATGCCGGTGTCATTACACATACTCTCGTATCTCGTAACAGTATGCTCATGACAGGGTCGTGTTTGGCACGCTGGATCAAGTCATCTGACTTCTCCATTGTCTCCATCCTGTGCAGTTTCTTTGTGGTCTTTTTTTGGCAAAACATGCAGAGGGTCCAGTCAATCTCTGGTGGGGGGAAAAGCCTGAGAGCCTGCATTTTTTGTGGTAGCCGATGCACCCATGGTCTGCTGCTGACTTCGCAGCCTTTTGAGTTTGCCTTCAGAGGTGAATAAAGAGTAGCATGATTTATGCCACTTGAGTTCCAATGCATTGAAATCATCCTTGAATGACTTGCGACTCCAGTCTTGTAAAACATCAAGATAGTAGGTATCTCCCAGGTTCTTTCTCTCATCGCCACAGTCATAGTTCTTGCTTTTCCTTCTGCTGATGTCTGTGCGCAGGTTACCAGCGTTGCTTTGGCAGAAGAAGCAACAATCCTCACTGACATCCTGACGTTTCCTCTTGCGCTTGATGACAGCTACAGGGTCCATTGCTGATGAACTCCCTATCTGCAAAGACAAGTGGGAATGGCAGTATGTAGTAGTCACAGATATATTGAAACAATTCGAAACATACCTATCTCTTAGCAGTATTATTATTATTTTACCAGCTGGCACTGTCTGCACTCTTTTAATTGCATATACCAAACCACTGTCTGGCCAGCCAGTGCATTGAAAATATTCAACATGTGAAAGTATGCTATTACTTGTACTATGATAGTAGTAGGCACATGCGCACCTCACCCAGCATGCTAATGTAGTTTTAATGGAAATAAAGACATCCAGAGTCATAGTTCAATTCAATTATTATCCTAAAATCACAAAAATATGCTTTATGTGCTAATGATACACCTTTAAACACGTTGTTACATAGAGCCACCACTGAAATGCAAAAATTCTGAATTTTTCAGAATTTTACTTTTGTAATCTTGTACTGGACCTTCAAACCCAAAATTGAGAGTGGCATCCACCCACATCTTGTTTGGCATCCTCAATACTACTTATCTAAGGTGGGTGCCTGCTATTAACAAAAAACGCCGTTAAGTTTTTTCTAGAGGACTTTTCAATTTTTGACAGCCCACAATGATCATGAACAGGAGTGAGGCCAGTACTGTACCTTGTGATACTGAGCTGCGTACTTCTGATTCTGATGATGATACACCTTGAATTTTGACGACCTGTAGACGTTCTCTGAGGAAGCTGTAGATCCATTTTCCCACTTTGCCTGTTATTCCCATGTTTCATTTTATGTGCTATTATACCATGATCACATTTATCGAAAGCTTCAGCAAAATCCGTGTATATGACATCACAGTTTTCATTTCCTTCAAGTGCATCTAGGATATTGTTATAGTGCTCTATAAGTTGTGATAGGCATGATCTTCCTGATCGGAATCCGTGCTGATTTTCGTTGAATCTTTCCAGTGTCTCCAAGAAGTCATAGATTTTCTCTCTAACTATTCTTTCAAATATTTTGGTGAGGTGGGACGCCATTGATACTGATCTATATTTCTTTGCTTGAGATCTATCCCCGCCTTTATATATAGGAACAATGTTCGCTCTTTTCAAGATGCTCGGTATTTCCCCAGTGTCTAAGGATCTTCTCCATATCCAGTATCCATTTTTACAGTTTTTAATCAGTATTGCGTTCCATTTGTCCGGACCTGCAGCTGAATGTGATTTCATTTGTCCTATAGCTCTCGCTACATCTTCTGGGGTAAAATCAAAGTGTTATACATTCTCCTTGCAATTTCTCTTTGAAGAATTCATCTATGTCAGGTATCACTTTGTCACTTTTTGGGGCACTGAAGACCGATTTATACTGGGCTCTCAATGTTTCAGATATTTCTTTTAGATCGTCTGTTAGTTCATTATTTCATTTCCTTAAGGGCCCAGTAGCATGACCGCAAAATGAGAGAGTGCAAAAATGTTGCAATGCAGTGTTGTTCAATGTTGCAAAGGGAAGGGGATGTTGCAAGGGGTTATGCAAAGGGGGGAGGGAGCTTTGGGGGAGAAGGGAGGATGACCTCCCCCCAAAGGAGTAACCTTAACCTTAGAGGGAGAGAGAAAGGAGGAGGAGGAGGAGGAGGGGTGTTCGCCTGGCTCCAGCCAGACGCATAATGAGAGTTCATCTGAGCGCCCGCTGTCTTATAAGGTGTAAATCAGCCAGTTGGCTTAACCCGCCAGTCGGTTTAGAAGGCTTTATCTGGCTTAGAAGGCTTGTTCAGGTGTACATTATTAGGGTTGAGTTGCCAGATTGCGCTATTTAATTAAAGCATATATTCTTGACAGTTTGCTTAACCCGCCAGTTGACTTAGAAGACCTAGAAGGCAGGTGTGTGTATATATTAATTATCTTTTCAGCTGCCAGATTGCGCTATTCAGATATTCTTGACATTTGGCTTAGAAATTCGTCAGTCGGTTTAAAAGACGTAACCAGCCATTTGGTATACATATAATTAATAATATCGTTTATATATACAACCAAAAGAATTAAATAAAACACTATTACATCATTTTCTTTATTTAGAAGAATTATTGGAATCAATTTCATGAAATATATAGAAAATAAATATACAAACGAGGAATACATGCAATAAAAAGAATAAAATAAAAATAATAATAGTATAAGAAATACGAACGAGGAATATATATATAATTAAAACAAAATAAAAAATATAAGAAATACAAAACGATGGACTATAACCATCAAAATAATAGTACAAGAGAATATATATATATATATATATATATATATATATATATTATATATATATATATATATATATATAATATATATATATATATATAATATATATATATATATATATATATATATATATATATATATATATATATATATATATATATATATATATATATATATAATATATATATATATATATATATATATATATATATATATATATTATATATACATGTGTGTATATACAGTAAACTTCCCAAATAACGGCACCCTCGGGGATTGGAGGGTGCCGTTATTGCGAATTTTCCGTTGTCGGAAGTTTTTTTTAAATGTATTTAATGCGTAAATAAAGGGGGATAAATAAGAAATAGAGAGATAATGAATACTACTTTATTAACTGGTAAATGCACAGTACGTAAATAAAGCAAAAAGAACATTTCAAAATTGAAAAAAACTATTCTAAATTCTCCACCACGAGTGCTTCATCTGTAGAGGGTGCATTTTCTTCATTTGATTTCTTCAAGAATTTTCGGAGACATTGCGAGAGGGGGTGTATTCACTTATAATTTAACGTTATAAATGTAGCACTGAGCGTTCCACGTGTTGTCGATACAGAGTTCACTTTCAAAATGGCGCCGGATGTAAACAAAGTCATGCACAAAAGTGTCGTTATCTCGAGTATTCCGTTATTTTGAGTGCCGTTATTTCGGAAGTTTACTGTGTATATATATATATATATTAAATAATTAAATATATTGAAAATAAATATACATCAAAATACTTTATCTTCTACTGCGCTTAACTAAAACACTAAACTCGCACGTAATCGAGTCTACAGTCACATCATTATTGCTTTGCACTACGCAGTAAACACGATTTACCATTATTTCATCGCTCAAGTTATAGGGATACCTATATACTATGTAAATGGCCTTCTTATCGTTCAGTACTATTTTTGTGCCCACTTTACATTCGGTTGGTAAGTTATCTTTAAACACGGCTAGAATACATTCAGAAGCACGCACAAAGAGGTCATCGTTAGCCACATCATTATTATTAAATACAAGTTTATAAATCGAGGGTTTATTCTTACCGACCCGAGCTTTTCAATCGTGAACTCTTCTTCACACTGTATAGCGCCAGGTTGAAATATCTTCTAAGTCGTTACGAGAGCTGCTCATTATATAAAGAAATAGTTCTTCAGGGTGAACGGTGTTGGTGAGCTCAGCCCTGTACCGCTCAAGTGCTTTGTACCAAAGTTCATGATATTTCAGAGAGTCTAAACCTTTTAAATAAGCATCCAGCTCTAGACCATTCTCTCCTTGTTCAGTCCTCCTACACTCGGTAAACCCATCGAGCAGAGCGGTGTATGCGTATTCAAGAACCGTATCAAAATAAAGCATATCCGTAATACGCGCGTCTAATATAGACTTCAGCTTGCGGAAACCTACGATTTCAAACATTCTGTCGAGGATGAAACGGTTTCGCGTAGGGATAAGAATGTTATTATCAGAAGCATTCCTCCACATCAGTCATATATCAATGCATGGCTGATCGTTATTTATACACAACGTACAAACAATGGCGTATGACGGGGGTATCACTAATCTGCTCTCTTCTTGTACCTACACCTGCAGGAATTTTATAACAATCCTCACTCCACTTCTCATCTACCACGAAGATTCTATTCATCTCCTCAACACTTAAGTAAACAACATTCCGTTTGTTTGTCTACAAGTCGTTTCCAGTACATAGTTAATGGCACCGGTTTCACGCCTGAACACGCCAACGACTTCGTCACGGACACATCGTACACGGCATTGAGAATGCTTCTCAAAGGAAGTTCCATCGTATTCGAGGAGCGTACGTCCAGTCGGTTCAAGCTCTGAGATGACTATAAGCAACAGGCGAGCGGATCGGCTCGATGGGAGGAGTGAGTCACAACATAAGCTAATGAAACATGTACGGCGTTGTTCCAACGTGAATACTTGTATCCCAATTTAGGGTGTGTCAATTTTGTCAACTTTTTTCAAATCAATTTTGGTAGTGAAAATATAGTCTTTTCATGTCAAAACTTGAAATTGGCCTACCAAAATGAAATAAAAGAACCCTTACCTACATCAATTTTACCTTAAAGTTTCAGAAATTGACTCTTTTACTAAATAATAGGACATAAATTGATTAACTATTCATCTGTCACAGAATTATCCCACTGATCGCATATGGAGTGTTTTCAAGGTCATATAGTTGTTGTACAATGTACAAGTCACAACATGAATAGAACTGTCCCTCACTCTCAGTCCTCAGTTGCCTCTTAGATAGACGGTGGTTTGCTGTTATTGCTCTTGTACCTACTTCATAGTTATTCTACTAGACGAATACTACAGTTTAACTGTAAGTATGGATTATTGATTATTACAATTATTTATTATTATCATATTCTTCTGTCTAATTATGTTGTAATCCCATGAAATATTTTTTTATTAAATTTTAGAACATCGAATGACTAAACTTTGAAACCTCGTAATTGATATAAAATACTTAAATGTTTTTCTTTCTTTTCAGATATTCCTAAGATGCCAAAATTGAAGACAAGAGGTCACTCGTCATGCCACTTGAGCCTGTTAGTCGGTACAGTCAAGGAGCTTCCCGTATCAGAACTACCAACAGTGCGAGACATGCTGAGACTAGGGTTACTCCTTCGTGAACAAAATACAAAGGGTAGAAGGAACTACACAGAGAAAGAACTCATAAGGGACATGATTCCCCCTCTTCTGCATCATTGGAAAAAAGCTAATGTGTTATTCAAACCACCTGTACTCAATCAGTATAGAACTATTGAGCTAAAATTAGCAAAGCTGTGGCACAAAGCAGTTGAGACATCACTTGGTAAAGGAAAACTAGCAAAGAAAAATAAATTTCTGCACACACTTGATACTCTTCTTGACATTTTTAACTGCCAGTGTCCCATAGAGTTGTGTTCTGAAGCCAATTGTTCTACCTCATGCAGAAGAGAACCTCACCCTCACATTGATTGTCGCTGTCCTCGTGAGAAGAAGATCCCTGTTTTGGAGCTGGCTTTCATAAAGGCGCAGAGAACAAAGGCAGGAGGCCAAGGAAGTATGCAGATTGGTTTGGCAGATTATTCAGAAACCAAAAACAGATTGTTATTGCTAAGAAAAAAGAGAAAATCTGAGAGAGGGAAGAAAGGAAGAAAAAGAAGAGTGAAGAAGCCACCCAAAGAGATGAAGAGCTCTATCAAGAGGTTTCTCACTTCTTTGAAAGCTCTTCAGATGAACAGAAAGAAGCAACATCAGATGATAGCTCCAAAATGCCATCTGAACCTTCGCCGAAGAGAATGAAATACAACACTAAAGACATCTCAAACATTGCCCTTGCCAGTATTCGCCACCATACGGGGCTACGAGAGACTGCAGAGATTGCCACTGCCGCTTGGATAGATGCAGGCCTCATCAGCCGAGAGGATACATCCTTAGTGATAGATCATAATAAGATAAGAAGAGCACAAGAAAAAATAGTGAAGGAAATATCTGATCAGCATGAAAAAGATTTGAAGGAGGAAGGTCTCTCTTGCCTTTTGTTTGATGGAAGAAGAAATGACACAAAAGTTCTCCTAGAGGTAGAGGGAATGGACAGAAAGTTTCCCGGTCTCATCAAAGAAGAACACTACTCTGTGTGTTCCGAACCTGGTGGCCGCTATTTGTTTCACTTTGTTCCTGAAGCAGAAGTAGAAGGCAAGAAACATGCAGAGGCAATTGCTGATCAAATAATATGTTGGCTTCAAGAAAGAAGACGACAGTTCACTGCAGGTCGTTGGTGGAGACTCAACTGCGGTGAACACTGGATGGCAGGGCGGTGTTATGACGTATTTAGAGAAAAAACTTGGAAGAAGGCTTGTTTGGATTGTATGTGATTTGCACACAGGGGAACTACCTCTTCGTCGTCTCATCCAGGAACTTGATGGTCCTACAAAGAGCAACAACAAGTGGTTAGGCCCCATTGGCAACATGCTAGATGAAGCAACGGAATTAGAAATAAATACAAAATTTCCAAAGGTCGAAGTAGGCCCTCCCCTTCCAGTGTTTTCTGAAGAAGTTATCAAAGACCTCAGCACGGATCAATCTTACGCTTATCGTATTGTTCAAGCAATCAGATCAGGAGAGTTGCCTCAAAATCTGGCTCTCTTGGAGATTGGACCCGTAAGTCACAGTCGTTGGTTAACTACAGCGATTCGTTTCTGCAGGATTTGGGTTTCCAAACATGCACTGAAGGGCAAAATGCTACAGAATTTGATGTTGATTGTTGAATTTATTATTGGGTTTTATCTTCCTCACTGGTTCAATGTAAAACTTAATCCAATGTGGATGGAGGGGCCCAACCACATCTTGTTTCAATTACAGCTACTGAGAACCCAAAGGAAAGTAGTGGTGGACATCGTGTTACCTGTGGTGATAAGGTCCGCTTGGTATGCTAGGCCAGAGGCAGTTTTGCAAGCAATACTCTGCAGCCAATGTACCAAAGAGCGAACTGAGGCTGTGGAAATCATTCTAAAGTTTAGAGGAACATCACTAGATGATGACCAGCTGGGAGACTACTCTGTTCAGACAAGGAAGGTACCTCCGATAAACGTCAATGCCACGAAATTGTCAGAGTTAGTTAACTTGAGTTCGGAAGTTTGGGAGCCACCACTGACAACATGTATAATAAACAAAGATTTAACACAACTTAAAGAGGCCCCAATGCAAGTGCCAAAGTGGCCTTCTCACACTTAGAGTGTGGAGAGATGTGTGAAAATGGTCACAGAAGCAGCTAGTCAAGTTTACAGTCACGAGAGGCGAGAAGGCTACATCAAAGCGCAAGTAGCAAGCCGAATGCTGATGTCAAGGAACCGCAGCAAAAAGGACATGACTGCATTGGTTAATTTCAAATAAAGACTCTGAATGATATCTTATTGCCACTTTAAATGTTGATAGGATGTTTGCGCACATTTGTTATTTTGTTACGAATTTACGGAAAAATGGAATTTTTGAATTAAAATTGATGTAGGTAGGAGTTATTTTTTATTGTTTTTGAAGCAATGATATTATTTTGTATGCCAAATGATTACATTAAATTGCTACCAAATCACATGATTTTCAATTTAGTCATTTCACCCCCAAAATTGACACCCTAGACTATCCCATTATACTGGGTAGGTTTTTTGAGAAATTTTCCGATACATTAAGCAATACCGGTTTTAATGTTTTATCACTCGCACTTCCCAGAATACGCACCAGACATTTTTGCTTAGGGAGATTTTCACGAACTAAACACATTTTATTCACACTTCGGCGCACTATTTGAGAGAAACATATGACCATATTTTTCCTTTTTTGTCGACTGAGAGAGCAGATTTTGTGCGATTCTGAGCAGAAATATAAGCAGAGTGAGAGTCAGGAGTTGGATGGCGACTGTACCTTCTGAAAGCCTCCTCTCTCTTGCGAATAACATTAGAACAAGCAAAGTTAAACCAAGTTTTTATTTGCATTAGTAGTAGAAAAACTATATGGAATGTACGCCTCTATGCACGAGAGAATCACCTCCGTGGTGTGCTCTGAGCACTTAGAGCCTGAAAGCCTTCCAGTCAGCGGCGTCAAAGTGGAGGATCTAAAAGAAGAACTGGAGCGATAGGACAGGAAACAGATATAAGGTTGTGGTCAGAGGAGCCCAGCGAAGAAAAAAGTTTAGTAGAGTAAGAAGGATGGTGGTGAGAAATAAATCCAGAATCTTGGGCCTACATCGAAGGCGATCGGGGAACGAGTAGGGTACTGTATAATCCGCTCTAAGTCATTCAGGATAGAGAAGTTGTAAGGTAGTTCACCAGGGATAGTGAAATAGGAAGAAAGTCAAAGGTGGTAGTGAACATTGAAATCTCCTAAAATAGAGATTTCAGCGAAAGGAGAGTGGGACAGAATGTATTCCACTTTGGAAGTGAGGTAGTCAAAGAGTTTTGGATAGTCAGTAGAATTAGGAGAAAGGTAAACAGTGCAGATGTATTTATGATAGTTTAGAAATTTTTTTAAACCATCGACCTCGTTTTCTGCGTGTGTGTGTGTTCTTTTTGATGTTGGTGAAAATATATTTTATTTAAAATATAGAACTAAAAGTGATTGGATAATGTAAAAAACAAACCCTTCTTTTGACTATCTTCAATAAAAAAAACCTTTTGACATATCTTAGAATAATGTTAACTCTTAATGTTGAATATAAAGGGTGTCAAAGAAATAATGGTGCAAAAATAACTCGTAATTTTTCTCATTGATTACTCTATATTCAATATACAGGGTGGCGCAAAAGTCGCGTATCACAGGAATTTTCAGTGTTGATTATCTACAGATCTACAGAAGCTAAGGCTAAGAAAGACCCTAATATCCACTCTAAGGTTAGCCCGAGAGAAAGGAGAGAGGAGGGGGTTAAAAGAGGAGAATAAGGGGTTAAGTAAGTAGCAAAACCTATCATTCGTGGGTTAACATTCATTCAGAAAAAGAGAAAGAAAGACTCCCCTTCATCACCCGCTGGCCACTGCCGACAAGTCGGAAAAATAGTCAAAGAGAATAGGAGAGGGGTGAAAGATGAAAAGAAGTAAAATAAGAACACTTACAAACCATGCAAACACAGTCTTAACTCACTGTTATACCATGCAAACTACAGACATGTAAGTAAAGAGAGTTAGACATGCAAGTAAGGAGAGGATAAGAAAAAAAAAGTAAGTAGAGTATAACAAAAAGTGGGTTAGTTTACGCTACGAGCTACATCTACGTTCCTGTTAGTCTAATTTTTTTTTATATAATTTTATTGCTGGCATCACACGCTGGCATTAGTCGTCAACAGACTCATCCTCGACCACCACTCTCAGAGCTCCTGTTGCTAATTGTTTTTCTTATTTTAAACAACGTTAATATTTTTAAAATGCCCATCTAAACGGTTCTTAAACATTAACGCTGGTAGAGTTAACGACTGAGGCGGGAAGATTATTCCATTTATCAATTACTTTAAACGTAAAGAAGTTTTTAGCGATATTAGTAATGAAACGTCTGCCACACAACTTAAAACCGTTATTACGAGTATTGCTATTATCGAAAGTGAACAGTTTGTCAAAATTTACGTTATCGATTTTATTAACGATTTTGAAAACTTCAATAAGCCCCCTCCTCCCTTAATCTCCTAGTTTCGAGTGAATGCAAGTCTAACTCTTTAATCCTATCTTCATAAGGCTTGTTGCGCAATGACGGAATTAGTTTCCTGGCGCGATGTTGAACCCTTTCTAACCTATCAGTATCCTCACGCAAATACGGGCACCAAAACTGAACGGCATATTCTAAATGAGGCCTGACTAGGGACTTGTAAAGGGGTAATATAATATTCTTCGATTTAAATTCGAAATTACGCGCTATGAAGCCTAACATCCTATTAGCTTTTGCGCAAGACTCTAGGCACTGGTTCCTAACTTTTAAATCCTTAGATACGCGTACGCCTAAATCTACTTCTTCGTCAACGCTCGCTAACTCTCTATCATCCATCGTGTACGTGTAATTATTGTTACGAGAATCTATATGCAAGACTTTACATTTGTCTACGTTAATTTGCATCTGCCACTTATCCGTCCACTCCATAATCCTATTTACATCGTCTTGGAACCTATTTCTATCGTCCTCGTTAACAACCTTACCGCCTATTTTAGTCTCGTCCGCGACTTTTGACACGTTACTAGTCAATCCTACATCTATGTCGTTAATGTAGATTACGAATAACAATGGGCCTAACACTGAACCCTGTGGGACACCACTACCACCAACCAACCACCCCGATTCACTACCATCTACAACGACCCTCTGTCTCCTAGGACGAAGCCATTCCTCTAACCAGTTAGCAACCTTACCGCGTATACCGTGCGCTTTAACTTTCGCAATTAATCTTCTATGCGAACTGTATCGAACGCTTTTTTTAAATCTAAATAAATAACGTTAGCTGCTCTATGCCTATCGTATTCGCGCACTATTTCGTTATAAAATTCTGACAAATTACTTAAACAAGATCTCTGGCGTCGAAACCCATACTGACTACTATTAATCAAATCTCGACTTTCTAAGTGATCGATGATACGATCCCTAACTACGGATTCCAAAAGTTTACCGACAATTGACGTTAAGCTAATGGGCCTATAATTGCTAGGTACTGTGCGGTCGCCTTTTTTTAAAAATGGGCGTGACGTTAGCTAATTTGAAGTCTTCAGGAATAATCCCCGTTTCGAGTGACTGATTAAAAATCTTCGTTAAGGGGCCTACGATAACGTCTTTCAAATCTTTCAGATGTCTAGGATAAAACGCGTCAGGGCCTGGAGCCTTGCTAACTTTTAGCCTATCGATATAATGCGCAATCTCACCCTCGTAAACAGTTATTTCATCCAAAATAGTCTCGCTGCTAAATGGAACGATATCGTCCACATCGGGGACATTATTGACGTCTTCTACGGTAAAAACTGTCGCAAAAAAGTTATTAAAATTATAATATATTATTTTTTCTTTTAGGTAGGGGACGACTGTGAAATTAACAATAGACGAGAGGGTGAGCTTGGTTTTAATGTATGGAATACCAGATACAATATATAGGTGAATCGGTAAAGAATTTAAATTCCCTACCGATTCATCGATTTGGGTGTGGGTGACAGGGCAGAACCCTGAGGAACACCACTGTTAATAGCTTTAGGAGAAGAACAATGGCCATCTACAACTGCAGTTATAGATCGGCCAGAAAGGAAATTAGAGATGAAGGTATAGATAGAAGCAGCAGCGTATTACGAGGGTGGGGGCAGGCCCCAGGGCCCAGCTGTTTTAGGGGCCGATGTTTATAATGATATTAATGATAAATTTAGAATGCTCAACAATATCTCTCAACTAACTTCAGAGGAAGCATCAAAAGCAACAAAAAATCTGGCTAGTCCATTACCCAAGTGATTTTGAGGACAGCTTCCCATTTGAGTTTCAGCATTTTGTACTGTTTGTCAAACAAAACGCTTTAGCTGACACTCACCCATTAGGAGTACTACAGGAAATTCACAAATTGAGGGCTGTTTGGATGGTGGTGGATGATTTTGTGACCAACTTTGGTAGATTAGTAGTGGACTTGTAGTTGTGTAATCGTAGCAGCTTGGTATTTGTGTGAAACTCGCATTATTTGATTTAGAAATAAATGGTTTTATTAATTTACATGACTCGAAGATTTGTCTTGTTGAGGGACCCCAAGAATATTTTGGCCCCAGGGCCCAAAAATCCTTAATACGGCACTGGATAGAAGGATAGAAACAAAGGGAGGGCAGTTTCGAAATTAAAGATTTGTGCCAGACTCTATCAAAAGCTTTTGATATGTCTAGTGCAATAGCAGAAGTTTTACCGAAATTCCGAAAGGAGGATGACCAAGAGTCAGAGATATGCAAGATCATCATCAATAGACCGTCCCTTGCGGAATCCATACTGACGATCTGAAAGATTTTGAGAAGAAAGGTGTTTAAGAATCTTCCAATGAAGGATAGATTCAAAAACTTTAAAAAGGCAAGAAATCAAAGTAATTGGACGATAGTTGGAGGGTTGATAGCGGTGACCCTTCTTTGGGAGAAGTTGAATGAAAGCGAACTTCCAACAGGAAGGACAAGTACCAGATGAGAGAGAAAGACGAAGGAGTTTGCCTTGTCAGGGTGTCAGCACAGAAGCACAGTTCTTAAGAACAACAGGAGAAACACCATCAGGACCGTACGCCTTCATAGAGTTGAGTCCAGATAGGGCAGAAAAAAAAACATCTTTAGAAGAGATTCTAATTTCAGACAATAAAGTCAGACGGGGGAGGAGATGGAGGAACAGTACCGGAATCGTCCGGGGTTGAATTGTAAGCGAAAGTTTGAGCGAATAGTTCAGCTTTGTCAGGGGAAGAGACGGCAACTGTCCCGTCGAATGGAAAAGAGGAGGGAAAGAAGAGGAAGTAAAGTTGTTCAATATGTTCTTAGCTAGATGCCAGAAAGAGCGAGAAGAATTAGAAGTGGATAGATTTTCACACTTCTGTCGGATGAAGGAATTTTTGGCGAGTCGAAGAACAGATTTTGCACGATTCCGGCAGAAATATAAGCTGAGTGAGTCAGGAGTTGGATGGCGACGGTACTTGCTGAAAGCCTCCTCTCTGTTGCGGATAACATTAGAACAAGTAAAGTTAAACGAAGGTTTTTTTTCATTTGTAGTAGGAATAGAATATGGAATGTACTCCTCCATGCCCGAGAGAATCACCTCGGTGATGTGCTCAGCACACTCAGAAGGGCCCCGGCCATGGAAGCAGTAATCATTCCATGGGAAATTACAATAGGACAGGAAACAGATATAAGATTGTGATCGGAGGAGCCCAACGGAGAAAAAAGTTTGATATAGTAAGAAAAAGGATGAGAGGTAAGAAATAAATCCAGAATGTTGGGCCTGTATCCAAGGCGATCGGGGATACGAGTAGGGTGCTGTACAATTTGCTCTTGGTCATTTAGGATAGAAAAGTAAGCTATTTCCAAGGGTGTAAAAAGTACTAAAATATGTTACTCAAGTTTAAGTACAAGTACTTTATCAAAAGTTACTGAATTACAAGTAAAAGTATGCATCCTGAAATTTGCTTAAGTTAGAGTAAAAAAGTATCTACTGAATAAAGTGCTCGAGTAACGAAATTAAAAAGTACTCACCTACAGTTCTCGCAAACTATACCGGTACATTTTGCAATCTGCGCACACAATACAAACACAACCTTGAAACTAACGCTGGAATAGAGTGACGCTTGTGACTTAGCAAAGCGCCAGCCTGCTTATGCACGTGTTTGGCTGATTAAAATAATGCGCACAACTTGCGTTTTGACTGGCTGGCGGCTGCCACAAATTTGAGTTTTAAGAATAGTAACGAAATGGATAAAATAAATTGTACTTGAGTAAAAGTACAATTAATTCTCCCTAAAATTACCTAAGTTAGAGTAAAATTACTTGAAAATATAAATACTTTTTAAAAAGTAGATACTAGAAAAAGTTACTTAAATAAAATTACTTCGTTACCATTACACCCCTGGCTAGTTCACCAGGGATGTCAGTGAAATGGGAGGAAAACCAAAGGTGGAGGTGAACATTGAAATCTCCTAAAATGGAGATTTCAGCAAAGGGAGAGGGGAAAGAATGTATTCTACTTTGGAAGTGAGGTAGTCAAAGAATTTTGGATAGTCAGTTAAATTTGAGATTGGCATGTAAACCGTAGCCAGAGGATATAGAATTCGGGAATACAAGAACAAGTTAGGTCATTGCGTACATATACATAACATCCACCTTTGGAGTGAAATTGAGGTTAGAAAAAGTAAGAGGATACAGAAAAGGGGTTGCTGTCATTCGTCCCAGACACCTGAGTTTCAGTGAGGAAAAGAAGAAGAGGTTTAAAGGAGAGGTAGTGTTCAACAGATTGAAAATTTGAGAAAAAGCCACGAATGTTGCAGAAGTTTATGAAAAGTGAATCAGCCAGAGGTTCAGAACATCTCGAATGGGCGGTAACAGATCCAGCCCCGCTGCCCGGCTCTGCGTTCCCGGTATCGGCATGGGGGGAGCCAGAAGTGGGAACATTTATGGTCCCCTCCCCAGGGGACTCTGATGCTATCGAATTTGATGCCATTTTTTCTTTAAATTTTGAAAAGATTATGAAATGTGTATATAGTGAGAAATGGAGAGAGAAGTGTGTGTTTGAGAGCATGCAGGACTGCTTACAGGGTAGATGAGACACGGAAAAAGATCAGCTAAGGAGGACAGTGACAGGAGAAACGGGAGTTCCAGCACTCCCTATCTTCTATCTAACGTTTGTTTGTTTACATTTCCAAACTGTCCAACTTTATAACACTTTCACAAGATGACCATCATTTTTTGTTGCTACGATTCAAATTCGACTCAAGAACTCCATTAAAGCATCAGCAAGATACTCCTGTGGAATAGATCCAGTGACCTCTGTTTCTTTGACGGAGTTCTGCCGGATTACTGGGTTTGTCACAATACCTAAGTGTTTTAATATGCCTACGTAGATAAAAACTCAGAGGTTAAGTGATTGAGGCGGCCACGCCGTCAGTCCACCACGGCCTATGCATCGCCGAGGAAATGTTTCGTTTAGAAGGTTGCGGACAACAACGGTATAGAGGGAAAAATTACACTTCTAATGTCAACTCTAACAGCCTTTAGTTGGGGAAATAAAAATGTACGTAATGTGTTAAGTATAGTTGTCCCATGACATAGCACACCAAACGCAGTGATGGTCCGCTGTGACAAAATGAAATTATATAAAAAATGTGATAAAAACAGTTTGAAAAAACTATGTAGGGCTATGGGTTGATTGCCTGTTACCTCTCATCCGTTTGAAATTTCCAGCAGATTTCAATGGAGAGTTAACGACAAAAGCCCTACATTTTTTCGTTAAAGAGTTACGTATGTGGAGGTCTTCAAAGGACCTCGTTAAGTAGTGTTTTTATTGGTTAAGGTTAAATTTATTTGCCTTCGGTATTTTAGCGCTGCCTAATGGTAAAGAAAGAAATTACCTTACCTTCTTATTTCGTTGGGTCTAGCATCTGGTTGTAGGGCGCGACGATCTTTTTCGATGTAGGGCCGCTATACGATGGAGTTACACAACGAGTTGATTTGATTTAATATAGGAAATCACTATATTTAAATTCCTGAACAAGGAACTCTTCTGGGAAATTACATCCACTATAGTTCGAATAAGTAATGATACATGACAAATACTATAGTTTTTCTTTTTCATGATGTAAGCTGTCAACCCTACATCCTGTCCCAAAGCTGGATCCTATCTGCTTTACAGATAGCTGGTGAGGGAAGCTATATCTTGGAGCTTCTTTGCGAGTAACCCGGTGCCCACGTTGGGCTTTCCATCATGAAAAAGAAAAAAATTATAGTATTTGTCATGTACCATTACTTTCTTGGAGCCTCTTTGCGAGTAACCCGGTGCCCACGTTGGGCTTTCCATCATGAAAAAGAAAAAAACTATAGTATTTGTCATGTACCATTACTTTCTTGGAGCCTCTTTGCGAGTAACCCGGTGCCCACGTTGGGCTTTCCATCATGAAAAAAAAAAAACTATAGTATTTGTCATGTACCATTACTTTCTTGGAGCCTCTTTGCGAGTAACCCGGTGCCCACGTTGGGCTTTCCATCATGAAAAAGTAAAAAACTATAGTATTTGTCATGTATCATTACTTATTCGAATTATAGTGGATGTAATTTCCCAGAAGAGTTCCTTGTTCCATGTAAGGTCTGTGTTTAACATATATATATATATATATATATATATATATATGATGAATAAAACCACGAAGGAAAAAGAAACACAAACGGGTGCTCAAGCGCTTTCGTCTAATGACATCCTCAGGAACACTGGAGTGAAAGGACAGATCAAGGCAATATATAGGTTACAAAAATAAACATACATACATACATATTCATATATATATATACATATACATATATATATATATATATATATATATATATATATATATATACATATATAGTAAGCATAGAAAAAATTGTGGGAGGAGCCAACATTTATAGTTTATGAAACAGATCACAAAAGAATAAAGAAATAAAAATAAATATAAATATAAATTGAGAAAAAATTAATTACCAAATAGTGCCTTAGTGATATATATGTCACAGCCTAAATAATCATAAAGAAATAAACAGGCAAATAAAAAAAACACAAATATATATACATACATATATATATATATATATATATATATATATATAAAGACACTTTTAGCACTTTGGCCGACCTTCAATATAAATTCAAATGGCTTGTTTATGGAACAGGTCACAAAAGAATAAAGAAATAAAAATAAATATAAATATTGTAAGTGGAGTCTATAAATTCAAGCTCAAAAGGGAAGTTTTACAATCAATTTAATAGATGATGCCAAATTGATATATATGTAAAAAAAAAAAAAAAAAAAAAAAAAAAATTAATTATTAAAAAATAATAAAAATAATAATAATAAATTGAAAGATAAATTTTAAGAGAGGCAACCAATTTATAAGGGAAAAAATAACCACATATGCATATTATAGTCACAAACGAATAAAAAAGTACAAGTAAATATAAATTGGAAAACAAAATGATGCCTAGATGATATATAAAGAACAATAAAATATATATACAACATATATACGAAATATAAACGCAATATATACAGAATATATATATATATATGCATCGGAGAACTTCTTCACTTCGAAACATTTTGGATCGCAAAATTAAAAGTCTCATTCGAAATAGTCAGTGGAGTAAAAAAGCAAGCTCAAAGTGTGTTTTGAACCTTTCTTCGAAAAACATTAGTGACGATGCAAAAAGTGCCCTTGGATTTGGTATGTCCTTTTATATTGTTAAAAAACCTACTGCTTTACAAATTTGTCATAGTCTTGCTCGTTTTGAAAAACAGTGTAACCTTCCTCAGTTTTTGGTTAACATAGTTAAAGGCCTGGTCTATGGTGCTGCGAATATTTCTTACGAAGATAACTTTCCTAAACGTTTCCGCAATAGCCTTTCACAATTAAAAAAAGATAGTGAGCTCCATATTACTAAAGCAGACAAGGCTAACACCTTAGTCATTATGGACAAAGTGGATTACATTGGAAAGATGAATGAGCTGCTTCAGGACCCCGCCACATACGTGAAACTTAGGAAGAACCCACAGGATGATGTCATCAAATCATTCAATAGTGGCTTGAAACGCATTCTCAAAGATCATAAGGATTTAATTTCCCTTTTTTGTCCACTTCACCTGCTCTGCCTTATCTTTATGGTCTTATTAAAACCCACAAACCGGGTAACCCTATGCGCCCTATTATTAGCTCGGTGGGCTCTATTACCTATAAAC
Source organism: Bathynomus jamesi (assembly GCA_023014485.1). Lineage (NCBI taxonomy): Eukaryota > Metazoa > Arthropoda > Malacostraca > Isopoda > Cirolanidae > Bathynomus > Bathynomus jamesi. Next base: position 493,947 of record JAJOZX010001031.1, on the reverse strand, counting down.
TCTCCAAATGGCTTGTTAATGTTTTGTCCCCCATTCTTGGAACTGTCTCTGATTCACACGTAAAAAATTCCATGGATCTCACTGAAAAATTGAATAATGTTCGCATTAATACCAACGATAGATTGATCAGTTTCGACGTTTGTTCATTGTTCACAAAAGTGCCGATTGATGATATGCTTGACTTTCTCGCCAGAGAATTACATAATTATGATTTACCATTACCTGCACACACTGTTTTGGAGCTTATTAAGCTTTGTATCAAGGATTGTAAATTCACTTTCAATGGCGAGCATTATCAACAAGTTTTTGGGATGGCTATGGGCAACCCTTTGTCGCCCCTTCTCTCCAATATTTATATGGAGTTTTTTGAAATTACTTACATTCCGAGAATCCTGGGGGTTGGCATCCCTTGGTTGCGGTACGTCGACGATATTTTGTGTATCTGGCCCATGAATCGTGACCTGGATGACTTCCTCCTTCAGTTAAATGACCAAGTCCCCTCCATTAAATTTACTTTAGAAGTGGAACAAGACAACTCAATCCCGTTTTTGGATGTGCGTGTTCATAGGGATAGCCCGTGTTTTAAGTTTAGTATCTATCGGAAAAAAACAAACAATTTGTCCTACGTACACTTTTACTCTGGACATGACACCCCTATTAAAAAGGCCATATTTTCCTCAATGTTTCTCCGCGCTCTTAGGATCGCCAGTCCGGAATACATCGATGCCGAATTGGAAAATATCAACGGTATTGGAAGTGAGTTGTGTTACCCATCTGCGTTCATGGAATCTTGTCTTAATAAGGCTAAACGAACCTTCTATCGTGTGAATAATAACACTCGCACCTTGTCAAAGAATATTTTAGTACTTCCATTTTTCCCGGGCTTCTTAGGCATTGCTAATGTACTTAAACTTTTGGATATCAGTGTAGTTTTTTCATATAACAATATTGTGAAAAACATCATAGTAAAAAATAGCCCTACCAATAATTTAGGCATTATCTATAAAATTGGGTGTAAGCAATGTGATTCCTTTTACATAGGTCAGACGGGAAAGGATTTGCAAACGCGTGTAAAACAGCATCAATATTCCGTTAGAACGGGACAGTTGTCCAGTGCCCTTTTTGTCCATTTGTCAGAGTTATCCCATTGTATTGATTGGAATAATGTTTCAGTTTTGTTTCACTCTAGCAACATTGTTAATAGAAATATTCTTGAGTCGGCTATAATTCAACTTACAAATAACCTTAACATGAGTAAAGGTCTGTTTCAACTCGATCCCGTTGCTCTGAATTCCTTCAGAATGGATTTAAACAAAAAGGGCAGGTTGTTAAATCTTTGGTAAAAATTTGTTTTTGTCTTTTGTTTCTCTCACAATTTTATTTTTCAATTTTTTGCTGTACTGTATGCGTGTATGTGTATGTATGTATGTGTATGTGAGTATGTGTGTGGTCATTGCAGTTAAATGTGTTTGTATGTATATATGTGTGTATATGTATGTATGTATGTGTGTATATGTATGTATGTATGTATGTATGTATGCAGTTAAACGTATATATATATATATATATATGTGTATGTACCTTACCTTACCTTACAACCTCACAAAGGTTCTGCGCGATGATTTCTCATTTCGCGATTGTCAAGCTTGTATGTGTATATATATATATATGTGTGGTGTGTGTGTGTGTTTGTATATATGTGTGTATATGTATATATATTTGGTTATGCGGGTATACATGGGTACGTGTATTATTTGTAATTTTTTTTCAATTTATATTTATTTTTATTTCTTTATTCTTTTGCGACCTACCGTTTTTTCAGACAATAATTATAAAAACAAATTTGGTAATTTTTTTTCCCTTATGCATATATATATATATATATTCTGTATATATTGCGTTTATATTTCGTATATATACCGTATATATGTTGTATATATATTTTATTGTTCTTTATATATCATCTAGGCATCATTTTGTTTTCCAATTTATATTTACTTGTACTTTTTTATTCGTTTGTGACTATAATATGCATATGTGGTTATTTTTTCCCTTATAAATTGGTTGCCTCTCTTAAAATTTATCTTTCAATTTATTATTATTATTTTTTATTATTTTTTTAATAATTAATTTTTTTTTTTTTTTTTTTTTTTTGTGTGGTTTATTTCTTTATTTCTTTGTGACATATATATCAATTTGGCATCATCTATTAAATTGATTGTAAAACTTCCCTTTTGAGCTTGAATTTATAGACTCCACTTACAATATTTATATTTATTTTTATTTCTTTATTCTTTTGTGACCTGTTCCATAAACAAGCCATTTGAATTTATATTGAAGGTCGGCCAAAGTGCTAAAAGTGTCTTTATATATATATATATATATATATATATATATATATTATATATATATATATATATATATATTTGTGGTTTTTTTATTTGCCTGTTTATTTCTTTATGATTATTTAGGCTGTGACATATATATCACTAAGGCACTATTTGGTAATTAATTTTTTCTCAATTTATATTTATATTTATTTTTATTTCTTTATTCTTTTGTGATCTGTTTCATAAACTATAAATGTTGGCTCCTCCCACAATTTTTTCTATGCTTACTATATTATGTATATGTATATATATATATATATATATATATATATATATATGTATATGTATATATATATGAATATGTATGTATGTATGTTTATTTTTGTAACCTATATATTGCCTTGATCTGTCCTTTCACTCCAGTGTTCCTGAGGATGTCATTAGACGAAAGCGCTTGAGCACCCGTTTGTGTTTCTTTTTTCCTTCGTGGTTTTATTCATCATAAATACTTTTCACGTGTCACTTTCGTGAAATAATTTTTCATATATATATATATTAGGCCGTTTCGAAAAATCGAAATTTATGATGGCTCAACGCACACATACTAAAAACGTAATATGTCATGAATGAAGACTTCATGCAAAATATTAAGACAAGAGCTTATTGTTATCCCACCCCTCAATGCATATCTATTTTACCCCTCATGAGAAAATTTTCATTTTTCTGGCAAATATATTTATTTATTTTGTGATGTCCTCTTAAATTTGGTAATAAAATTCATAAATAAAATTGGAAGATAAGTAGGTCATTTTCAGGAATGGTCCAGTAACCCCCTATATTCTTTAGAGAGAATTCTAGAAAATTCTTCCTTCAGGATAACTATTCTAGAATTTCCATTTTTTCCCTTTATGGATTATATCATGTTTTATTTGCTTTTTCATCTATAATTACTGATATTTTCACAAGTTTACTGTTCTAGAAAGGTTACTTCATGTTACTTTACAACTTTCTTACAGTAATCAAGTCATAATATAATTTAGGTGAGTGATTAATTATTATATTATTATTATTAAGACTAACAGGTGGTAAAACTTTTTCCCTCAGAATTATGGCAAAAACCAGAAACAAGTGTGAAGTCTGGTTGGTCGGACAAGTGCTGAAAGAGGGTTTTTCTGAGAAGCAGCTTCCAACTAACAGTGATGTCCTTAAACGTCTTTTTTATCACATTAAGGTGGGAAAGCAAAATGTCTCTGTAGCTTGCGCAACTGTAGCCAACGAAGTTATTGCTATGTGGGAAAAAGCCTCCTTAATTACATCCCACAAGCCTTATATTGTCTCAAAGCTTAAAAGGCTTTACAATAAGCATGAAGGGCTGGTCAAGAACCGAACTCGACGAACTCCTACCCAAAAGAAGAATGAAGCAGAATTTGTCACCAGCTTAAAGAAGCTTTTCGATGTAGCTCATTCAGAAGTGGAAACAAATAAATTGCAGGAGGATAAAGATTTTCTTAAGGATCAAAGGAACGATCGGAAAATGATTATGGGTCCAGAAGACAAGGAGTTTTCAAGAAAGGCAAAAGCACGACAGATAAGCATGGAAAGAATGGAAAAACTTCGCAGGAAATCAAAGGAAGAAATGAGGCAATTGACAAAGGTTGTGGATCTCAACCAATGTGAAAATTCTGGTTCAGGAGGAAGTGAAGAATCATCTGGTGATGAATTGTTTCTACAGAGCACTCTCATCATCATCTTCAAAAAAGGAGAAGCTTGAACCAGGTGTAATTGTTAGGGATAAAAAGTTCTTGGCTGCTCTGGACCGCACTGGAACATCTGCAAGAGCTGCTATGCACATTGTGGCACCTGCCCTTTCAGCTGCTGGAGTGGAAATTGAAGAGATCACACTTTCATCATCCTCTATCTACAGGTCTCGGCGATCAACACGGATGCAGATGGGAGAAGACATTAAAGCCAGTTTCCAACCAAATACCCCTTTAATAATTCTTTGATGGAAAGCTTCTTCCATCCATGCATGGGGGTAAGATTGATGTAATGCCCATTGTTGTGACTGGTGCAGGCGAATTAGAAAAATTACTGTCTATTCCAAAGCTTATTTCTGGAACGGGAGAAGAAATGGGGAGAGCAGTTTTAGATGTCTTGAAGCAATGGCCACAAGTAAATGAGTGGGTAGCAGGCCTTTGTTTTGATACTACTGCAAGCAATACAGGTATCCATGCTGGGGCTTGTACCATCAACCAAAAGGCCCTTCAGAGATCACTCCTTTTTCTGGCATGCCGCCACCATATCCACGAGCTTCTTATCACTGCAGTTTTTGACATGTTTTTCTCTTCTTCGGGTCCACAAATTCCCTTATTCAATCGATTCAGAGATTGTTGGGATAACATTGATCAGCAGAATTACAAGCCCTATGAACCCAATGATCTCACCTCAGAATCTTTAGATCATTGGATCTTGAAGCACAGAGACAAGCTTATTTCTTTCATCAACTCCAAACTTCAAGAGGGCCACACTCGAGGTGACTACAGGGAATATTTAGAACTTGCACTTATCTTCCTTGGTTGTCCAATGCCTAAAACAAATAAGGCTCTGATAGCAGATTCCACTACCCAGGAGCTTACAGCAGAGCTAGATGGATGGGAAAGGGCATCTATTCCTTAAAAATTTACTTATTTAGGAACCAATTCCTTCTCACCCTCATGAAAAACAAACTCTGATACGAATAAACGCCTTTTCAGTGACAGTTTATCTTCAAGCTTGGTATACATCTCCAGTTGGAATTGATGCTCCAGCAAATGATTTGGCCCTCCTCAAGATGCTACATATCTACAAGATCCAGGTTAAGGAAGTGGGTGCTACAGCCCTCAAAAAACTTCAGAACCATGGTTGGTACTTGAGTGAGGATCTTGTAGGATTTGGCTTTTCTCAAACCTCGTGACTGAAGATGATAAGGTTCTAATGCTCCACAACCTTCACCAGCGCCTCCTCGAAAAGTGAGGGCAAGAAAGGTGGACCCCGAATGTTGCAAAACCCCAATGACTTAAAGATTACCAGTTTTGTAACAACTCAAACACAAGACTTCTTCAAGTGTTTGAAAATAGAAATTCCCAAGAAACTTGAAGACATTGAGGAGCACCGTAATCGGGTCATGGCAGTCAAAGTAATCAACGACTGTGCTGAACGAGGAGTCAAACTGGCTACAGAGTTTAATGAGAAGCTCACAAAGAGTGAGGAAGAGACAACTGGCCTTTCAAATCATTGAAAATCAGAGAAAGGAGGTCCCTCAGCCACTGAAATCCCTATATTCTTAATCAATATATGTCTTAAATAGAATTTAAGTCGCTTTGTTTTAAAACATATTTTTCGTTCAGTCTTATATTTGCTCTAATTATCCATTAATGTAAAAGAAGTGCCATCTGAGGGTGCCTTTTTATCATTCAAATAAAATGATATTTTGTCTATTTGTTTTTCTTCCTTTATATAAAACAATAAAGTGTGTGCGTTTATCAAAATTCAATTTGAAAAATTACCATATAATCGTGAAACGGTCTAATATATATATATATACATATACAGGGCGTCCCAAAAAAATGTATACACACTTTAACAGCTGATAGCTCAATTGATGTTTCTTTCTTTCCAAGTTAAACCCATTAGAATTAATAATGGCAGTCAGACTAAGCTTTGAACAAAGGAAATTCATTCTAAAATGCTACTGGAAGTGTGAAAACGCAGTTGAAGTGCAAAGACAGTTTAGGAGGGTTTCAAACAGATCCACCAACGCGACTTACCATCACTCGAATTAGAGATAAGTTTGAAGCCGATGGAACTGTTCAGAATGTCCACAAGAAGCGTTCCGGAAGACCACGGACATCGACAAGCCCCACAAAGCAAGAAAGAGTACTGGAAACGTATCACCAAAGTCCAAGAAAATCTGTGCGGCAAGCGAGTCGTGAGGTAGGAATTTCAGAATCGTCTGTCCAACGCATTTTGAAGCGCTGTCAATGGAAAAGTTACATTCCAAGATTAGTCCATGCTATTAATGAAGATGATCCGGACCGAAGAGTGGAGTATTGCGAGTGGTACTTGGCACGATGTGGATGTGGATTGGACGAAGGGGTTTCGTAGAATACCCTCCGCGTTCACTAGACCTCACACCACTAGACTTTTTTTTATGAGGATACTTAAAAGACAAAGTCTACGCTATAAAACCTGCAACAGTCGCTGAATTGAGAGCAGCCATTGAACGAGAATGCACACAAATACCAAACGAAATGTTTCGTGATGTTTGCGATTCCATTGCTTCGCGTTATCAGCAGTGCCTAGACCAGAACGGACGTCAGTTTGAAAACAGGCGTTGACAAAACAATTAAATAATGTCTGTAGATTCTATTACATTTTGAAAATGAAATGTATTTTAATAAACACTGCCTTTATAAGTATTTAAAGTGTGTATACATTTTTTGGGACGCCCTGTATTATATATATATATATATGTGTATACATATTCATATATATATATATGTGTATACATATACATATATATATTATATTATATATATATATATATATATATGTGTGTGTGTGTATATATATATATATATATATATATAATATATATATGTGTGTATATATATATATATGTTAAACACAGACCGTGCATGGAACAAGGAACTCTTCTGGGAAAATTAAATCCACTATAGTCCGAATAAGTAATGGTAAATGACAAATATCATAGTTTTTTCTTTTTCATGATTTTAGCCCGACGTGGGCAACGGGTCTCTCGCAAAGAGATCCCATAAATATAGCTTCCCTCACCAGCTATCTGCAAAGCAGACAGGATCCAGCTTTGGGACATGGATCTAGGGTTTAAAGCAAGCCTAGATCCCTACATTCAGAACCTCTATATAAGTAAAAGACTCGTTGCATTCACGTCGTGTTGAATAAATCAAAGAAAAAGGGGGTAACTATTGTATTTTTAGCCAAAAAAACCAAAACTTAAACCTCAACCGGGACATTGAGCGTCCACTTTTCAAGGCACGAAACACGTCCGTTTAGTATACACAAACTCAGAATGGTTCCCTGAGAACCATTCTGAGTTTGTGTATATATATATATATTATATATATATAGTTGATGGAGCGGAGTCGTGCTGGGCTAATGTAGCGAGTGGCGTTCCTCAGGGTTCTGTATTGGGCCCCTTGCTTTTTCTTATATATATTAACGATTTAGATGTCGGCCTAGTCAGTACAGTTTCAAAGTTTGTGGATGACACGAAGCTGGGTGATAGGGCGATTAATGACGAAGATAGAGGTAAAATCCAGAATGATCTGAATAAAATCGTTGATTGGTCAGTCACATGGCAAATGAGATTTAACGTCGATAAGTGCAAAATTTTACATATAGGTTCGCGTAACGGTAATTTTGCGTATAGTATGTCAGGGAAAGAGTTGATAAGCGTAGAGCAGGAAAAAGATTTAGGAGTTATAGTCACTGGTGATTTAAAAGTAGCGAAACAAAGTACAGCAGCGGTCAATAAAGCGAACAAAGTGTTAGGTTTTATAGCTCGGAAATTTTAGTACAAATCGCGCGATATTATAGTTCCTCTTTATAAATCATTAATTAGACCCAGTTTGGAGTACGCGATCCAATTTTGGAATCCGCATATGCGCAAAGATATAGGCAAAATCGAAAAAGTTTAAAGACAAGCAACTAAGATGATTCCGTCGCTTAGGTCAAAGTCGTACGAGGATAACGCTTAAAGAGTTAAAATTGACTACACTCGAGACTAGGAGGCTAAGGGGTGATCTAATCCAGGTTTTCAAAATTATGAATGGGTTCGATAACGTAGATAGAGATAGCTTTTTCGAAATATCTCAATATAATAGGACTAGAAATAACGGGTGTAAGTTGACAAGTAGAAGGTTCGAGACAGCAGTTGGCAAAAACTTTTTTACACATAGAATAGTAAATAGCTGGAATAGTTTGCCGGTAGAAGTAATTAGTAGCACGTCTATAAACATGTTTAAAAATCGATTAGACGCATATGTTGATAGATTGGATATAGTTTAAGGTAGTAAAATTAAAGGTTGGATAAGATAGATTTTGATTCTCTTTTCATTAAGGATCACAATAACCAGACTAGAGGTCATAGTATGAAATTATTTAAGCCAAGATGTAGAACAAATTTAAGAAAACATAGTTTTACAAACAGAGTAATTAAGTTTTGAAACAGTCTGACAGAAGAAGTGGTGATTTCAGATACAATTGATTCTTTCAAAAGAAGGTTGGTAGTTTGATGTCTACAAGGGACATCTGGTAATAGTGTTTTAAGCCCATTTTTATTGCATGAATGGTACTAGTTTATTTCATATATATTATGTACATTTAGGTGATAGATCCCACAGCTCAACACAAGTGTTGTGGGATATAGGGAGGCAGCATCTTTGGTTAGGGGATACTCTCTGTCCTTACACACCTCATTTAAAGAGATTCCTCTGCCGAGCGGTGCCCCCGATAGTACTGTGAGGTATTGAAAAACTCATGATCTTCACTTGCCCCACAAACACCTTTAAATGGGAGACCCAAAATGGGTGCACACACATTTCTACATTACTATACAGTCTTTACAGCCACACCTACACTTTTCCTCTTAAGTATATATATTGTAATGTATATGGTTGTAAATTGTGACTTGGTCCGCAATTGATATGGACCGTGACTTATTTTTGGTTGGCAAGGTACTGGTAGTGATGGATACCGTAATGAAATTGACTGGATTCTTTGGATCTGATATATTTGCATGTCATTTATAAATAGATATAGAGTGTAACATATTTGTGGATAGTAGTCTATTATGACTTGATCCTCTGGATCCAGAGATTCTATCTTTAGTTTTAAATTGATAATTAATTAGTTTTAAATTGATAATTATTTAGTTTGGTAAAAATTGGTCGTTGCCAATGTACAGGCAGTTTTTACATAGTGGAGCCACCTCGATGGGCCGAAGTGGCCCCTAGTGTGCCCACTATAAAAATTTCTTATGTTCTTGTAGTTCGGAACCCACGTAAAATTGTAGGTCCCCTCCTCCACCACGGAAGACATGCACAATACACAATTACGAACACAGTTAGGTGACCAGCCATGAGTGGATCCTAGGGTCTTTGTTGGTCTGAAACATTATAACATAACATTATAACATATATATATATATATATATATATATATATATATATATGTTAATATACTGTTAATATACTGTTAATATACTTTTCATGATGCTAGCCCGACGTGGGCTAGCATCATGAAAAAGAAAAACTATGGTATTTGTCATTTACCATTACTTATTCGGACTATAGTGGATTTAATTTTCCCAGAAGAGTTCCTTGTTCCATGCACGTCTGTGTTTAACATATATATATATATGGGATGAATTTCACAATTAAACACGTGAAATGAATAAATGCTGCAAACCCACAAGTAAGAAGAAAAACGATTCCAAGGCCTTTCGTGTATTCAGAGCTACATCTCGTCAGGTAATGACGAGGTGTAACTCTGAATACACGAAAGGCCTTGGAATCGTTTTTCTTTTTCCTTTGTGAGTTTGCAGCATATATATATATATATATATATATATATATATATATATATATATATATATATATATATACCTTTGGTTGACCAGTGTACCTTTGGTTTGCTTCCGCCCGAATTGTTCATTCTGACGAAGGTCATGCTTTTCATTCCACCTTAGACCTACAATTTAACGTGGAATCCGAACCACGCCCCACCAGCAGCCCAGCGTCTAGGCCATCCACGCTACCCATTTATCTACCAACCACTTTCTTTATTGTGTGGAAGGATGAACAGCTAGGTTTTGCTGCGGGCCAGCTGCCGTCACCAGGTCTCGATCCCGAGGCCGATGGATTCGTAGTCAGTGACACTAACCACACCACCACTGAGGCGTATATATATATATATATATATATATATATATACACACAGGGTGAGTCACGACGAAATATCATAACTTCGGAAGCTTATAGCTGAGGTCATTCCCAGTCAGAAACTTCACATGAACATAGGTCCGATTCTTAACGGTTATGGTGCTATGGATGTTTGAGTTTCAAGCATGCGCATGCGTGACCTTGAACTGAACTGAATTGACAGTTATTTACAAACCGAACTAACACGCAGTAGAGTTTGTGTTTCATAGCGTGTATTTGATGTTTTGTTCGTTCAGTATGCCTTTTACGTTTTCAAATGCCGAATATACCGATATGGTGTATGTTTACAGATTTTGCGATGGAAATACTTGTAATGAATAGGTTTTATTATTTATTATCTTCATTATTTATTTACGCTTCTTTCTACTTTACTATATCTCTATTTATTCTCTATCGGCTCTTTCTTTCATTTATCACTTTGTTTCTCTACACTCTTTTTGCCATATCGTATATATATCATGGTAGCGCGCCTAGACCTGACTCTAAAAGACCGTTATAAAGCCAATGGGGAAGGGGGATATTATTATTATTATTATTATTAAATAATAATAAATAAATTAATCATCATCATCATATTAATACTCTTTATTAACACTTATTACGTTTTATTAATTTCGAAATTGGTTTAGTTAATTAGGGGTATGCGAGTATGAAATATTACTAAATATATTTACGTCGGAGAGGGACACTCACTAAATTAATTTTACGTTACATTTAGTCAACCTATCGCGTAACGCGCTGCTTCAAGACTGAACCGTTATAGGGTAGTCCACTCTCTGGGCCTATTCAGGATTACCAACCCTACCCATTTTAAACAATTTACAATCTAACAAACATGCTTTCTCGTAATCTCATAATTATTAGTAAATGATTTACATTAAACATTATCTTAATTAAACAAAACAGAAATTTATATTCTTAACTAAGCATTACTACATACTACTGCTGCTGTCGCTGAATACCAGCGACGTTTTCCAAATCGAAGAATTCCGGATCGACGAGTGTTTAGCAATGTTTTCCTAAGATTGCTAGAGAGCGGTTCATTTCCTAGCGTTACTGTTTTATCTGAGCGTCCGATACAACAAGATGTGGCTGAACAAGAAAACATTATTCAGTTGGTACAGCGGAGTCCTCATGTTAGTACGCGAAGGATTTCCACACGTCTGAGAGTTCCTCAAACGAGAGTATGTAGAACGTTACACGAAGAAGGCATGTATACATACCACGTACAGCGCGTTCAGCACCTCCAACCTGGGGATCGTGCCCAACGGCTGGAATTTTGTAATTGGCTCAATGCCGATCGACAATTGTATCGATACGTCTTGTTCTGTGATGAGGCTCAATTTACCCGCGACGGTGTCAACAACACTCGCAATTCATATGTGTGGTCAGAAATGACCACACATGCCATTGTGGAAAGTAATTTTCGACATCGGTTCAGTGTCAATGTGTGGTCAGCTGATTGGTTCGTTTATCTTCGAAGGTGGTCTTAAAGGTGACATTTATCTACAATTTCTGTAAGACGAACTGCCGCCACTGTTAGAAGATTTACCTTTGGCAACACGATTGCGTATGTACTTCCAACAAGACGGAGCTCCTCCTCATTTTAGCCGTGCAGTGAGGACGCATCTCGTTGATCGCTTCACTGTTCGATGGATCGGTCGTGGTGGTGCACAAAATTGGCCACCCAGATCTCCGGACCTAACCCCTCTAGATTTTTATCTGTCAGGGCGCATGAAAGAGCTGGTGTACGAGAGAAAAGTGGAAACACGAGATGCATTGCTCCGCCGCATTTTGGATGCTGCAGCCCTCATAAAGTACAATCGTAATGAACTAATACAAGCTACACGCGCGATTCACAGACGAGCCGCGATGTGTAGTGAGGCCGAGAGTAGTCATTTTGAACAATTATTGTGAATTCATGACTAAAAACTTTAGCAGCTATTTGTTCGCTTATTCTTATTTTTAAACATTCAAACATCCATAGTTCCATAACCGTTAAGAATCGAACCTATATTCATACGAAGTTTTTGACTGAGAATGACCTCAGCTATAAGCTCCCAAGTTATGACATTTCGTCGTGACTCACCCTGTACATATATATATTAGTGATGGACCGGATATCCGCATCATTTTTAACATCCGCATCCGCACTTCTGACTGCGGATATTACCTCTAATAAATTATGCAATTTACAATTAAATTAGCTTATAAAGTAGCTTATAAGGCCCAGTCATGCATATTTCATGTAAAGTATTACTTAGTAATGAACAAACAAATATATAAACCTCAAAATATAAATACGTGGTAACACAGAAAATTGAATGAAACTGGTTTCATTGAATTTTCTGGGGCTGAAACTCTTGAGAAAGTTATTATTTTTATCATAATGAAAACATTAATATTAATTTTAATATCTGTGCATTGCCTGCAATAATAGTAATATCACGAAATTTGAAAAATTGTCATATAGTCATAATTCTATAGTATATTGATAGATTAACTAAATATCCGCATCTGCGGACGGATATTGAAATTAAAGATCCGCATCCGCGGATGTTGAAAAACTGACATCCGGTCCGCCACTAATATATATATATATATATAGGTAAAGTTTGGAAAAAAATTATAACAATTGTGAGTATTTTTTTATACAGAATTACGAGAGTATTATGAGTAAAATGATATTGAAATAAGGTGATGAGCATAAAACATTATGAAGCTAAAATACAGTACAAATTATAAACCATGTGGGTGGCCCTGGGACACGTGCCCCAAGTCCCCCGTGGTTAATCCGCCCCTGCGTAAACTATTTTCGAATGGTAGGATAGTTTTGGCAGATACGCAAAAGGTTTGTTATCTGTTGGTACAAAACATTCTCGAACCACAGCCACACAAATCGATCGCAATGGATGAGTTCACTCACTTTTTCGCGCAATTGTACTCGTATATACTAAATAAATAAGGTAACTCGTACAGTAGTTTTGAACCAACAGAAAGTTCTTAATGGCGACTTCTTTCACGTACTTGTTTTAAAACGTACAAACTATTAAATCAAAATGATTACAATTCACGTGTGAAATTTGTATTTTGTAAAGGTGCGGAGGAAATATTGTTCCAGAAAGGAAAAAATGAAGGAGGGAAGTGAAGAGTAGCCATCCAGAATTTTTCTTCTTAAATTAAGTACGAAAATTCCTTAAATATGTTTCCAGATTATACCAAATATGAACTACTTCGTATGAGAGGGATCTCGTTCATGTTTCAAATCTGGAGTTAGGTTTTCGGAAGCAATCGTTATTATGTCTTCGATGCTTAATTAATACACGAGCTTCCTTATACAATATCTTGTATAAATATGTGAGCTTATGTGGGTCATTAAGCTTAAGAACGTAGGGTTTGAGAGTTCTCGGTTCGTTTCAGCATCTGCATGATACGATTCCAACAACAACAACAGCAGACAATAATAATAACAATAGCAATAGTAGTAGTAGCAACAGCAGCAGCATTTTAGGGTGTACCCAAATTGTTAAAACTAACGAAAATATCACGACTTAACCTAACCGGGCATTCAATTAACCATTTTATAGCAATTAACTCCATTTTAGAGCAATCCAGGAATAAGCCCCCTCGTTCGACCCCAATCCAAGAAAACACCCTAAATTGATTTGGGGTGCTTATTCTTGGATTGTTCCGAAAAAGGAATTAGTAACTTATGTTTTGCCACGTAACGTAAATTAGTTAATAAAAAAGTAATTGAAATTAGGAAATAATTAAGGCAATTAATTATTACGAGTGTTGATAATTAATTATTTGCTGGATTTGAAAGGAAATTGAGAATATTTTTGAACATTGTTAATTAGTTTCTTTTATCGTATAATAGTGAATCGGCAAAGCAGAGTCGCCGTTATCGATGTTTTCTACCGATTATTTCCAGTAAATACAACACGGCGATAACTGATGATGTAATCGAAAAATGAAGCATTCATCTCGTTCAAATAAATATTGCCAACAGATGATACATATTAAGAATTCCATATTCGTCATATAAAATTGACAGAAATGCGGATTACAGATTTTGAAAACGAATCAAATCGACAAGTTAAGAAATTTCGGTAAACTTAAAAAGGGTTTTTTTCATATGTAGAAATATCATGGAAAAAATAATTGCTTGAAATTAGATTAATTTCGTGGCAGTTTTAACTCGGGTTTCATGCAGAAAATGACGCCTCGCAACTTAATTCAAGGAAGTGTTGAAAAACGCCTCATTATATATTTGGTAATAGAAACAATAAAGTAAAAATCTCATTCTCTTTGATAATTATAAAGGCCAAAGTTTAAGGGTTAAATTAAATTAAATAAATAGTCCAATTAACAATTACTTGTCTTATATTAAAGTTATTGTAGCATTTATTTTATAAATAATTATTTATGCATTTATCTTATATATATATGAAAATTATTTCACGAAAGTGACACGTGAAAAATATTTATGATGAATAAAACCACGAAGGAAAAGCACCACTTTGTGTTTCTTTTCCCTTCGTGGTTTTATTCATTATATATATATATATATATATATAATATATATATATATTATATATTATACAGCGTGTCCCAAAGAAATGTATACCCACTTTGTTCGATAATACCAGCTATGAGGATAATAAATATATTACTTTTTATATGTTTTTAATAAAGAATTTTCTCCTGAATCTAAATATGTAATTATTTTTATTAAAAATTGAAAAACAAAAAAGTTACAGATGTTAAATTATAATTATTATTTTCGAGACTTCATGTGCGATATTTTCTAATATTTTAACCGACTGTTTTGAGATACTTATGTTTAGTGTTGATATTGAAGCATAAATGTTGTAATTATTAGTTAATTCAAAAAATTTACAAATTCCATGGTTAAATTACACTTTATCTAAGATGTTCAAATTGTCGTTAGAAAAGAACAAACGTCGCAGAGTTATAAGATGTTAGATAAGGTTAGAGCAAAACTGTAGTCTTGCCTAATTAGAACTCATCGAAATGGCTAGGCTAAGCTAGGCACTAAACATAAGTATCTCAAAACAGTCGGTTAAAAGGCAAGCCAGGCCATAAAAAAAAATATTAGAAAATATCGCACATGAAGTCTCGAAAATAATAATTCTAATTTAAACATCTGTAACTTTTTTGTTCTTCAATTTTTAATAAAAATAATTACATATTTAGATTCAGGAGAAAATTCTTTATTAAAAGACATAAACAGTAATATATTTATTATCCTCATAGCTGGTATTATCGAACAAAGTGGGTATACATTTCTTTGGGACACGCTATATATAACTTATATATATATATATATATATATACTGTATATATATTAGGGTGTGTTTATGGTATATGGTGAAAAATGCGAAATGAAAATGCAAGGGAGCGGAACCCTTTATTTTGTGAGGATACATGAGAAAACAGAACAGCCAAAATTTCTTTGTAATCCAACAACATTTAGAGGTTGCCCACAGCTGATAGGTATTTTCAATTTATAGGGCAATGGAAATTTTAATTCTCAGTTTAAATGATAAATTGCATCTCCAATATACATCTCCAATAAGTATTCAGAACAAATATATCGTGTGAGTATATTCACTAAATTCATAATTAACGATTAAAGTACATGACACCTCGAGTGTTGGCGTTCATTTTTTCATCAAAGTGGCTTTGGAGGCTGTCGGCAAGACTTTACGATGTTCTTCGACGATTTGAATCATGAACTGCATCTGCTCTTCGTTCCGAGTCCTTCCAGCCTTCGTGAATTCTTGAATCAATGCTATGCCTCGCTCTGCTGCATCATTCACTACATTTAAGGAATCCACCCTGATCTTTGCTGAACCAAAGCTGGTGTTGTTTTCCCATTTTGATGGATCCTCTTGCAGGAAATCGACCGGAAGATCTAGAAGGGTGAACAGATTGTACGTATTGGAAGAGCAAAAGTCTGCCAGGGTCTTTCCTCTTGGATCTGGAATCCAGACTCGTCGGGGGGGAGCTTCTGACCCTTCAACGGAATTCATATTCTCTACCATTTTCCGCTTCTCATCATCATCGACTGCAGGATCGAATAGTGCAAGGCCCACGTTTACCTCATTGAGGTACCAGAGATGCCGATTAAAACTCTTGTACCCAGCGGCGTTGGTGTTTTGCAACTTTTGAAGGAGGGCTAAGTCGCTTCGTGGAGCGCTTGCTGCTTCTCTTGCTGAAAACCACGGAAGGACGTAATCTTGAGCAACGAAGAGACAGAAGTCCCGCAACCCAGAAATCAGGCGGTCACTGCTACTTGCTCCACGAGATGTTGAAGGACATTGGTTCATGTGCATCGTGAACTGGTATCTGAACATCCAAATCTTGAAAGAGTAAATTCCACGCGCCATCCACCGTGCTCGGTGCAAAGCCCCTGGAGCCATGAACACAGGACTCCGACGTCCGTGAGGTACTCCTCAACCCAGAAATCAGGCGGTCACTGCTACTTGCTCCACGAGATGTTGAAGGACATTGGTTCATGTGCATCGTGAACTGGTATCTGAACATCCAAATCTTGAAAGAGTAAATTCCACGCGCCATCCACCGTGCTCGGTGCAAAGCCCCTGGAGCCATGAACACAGGACTCCGACGTCCGTGAGGTACTCCTCCCAAGAAAATGACTACAAGTTCAAGAAGCTCTTTGTAGTCATCTCTGGGATGCTTCACTTTCAGAAAGTCATTTGCTTCATGAATCATCTTCTCGGCCCAGGGACTGATCACTGCAGCCGTGTCCTCTTCGTCCGCGGCAGTGGAGTATTCATTCAATTTCAGTTGCGGCCAAACATTACGGAAGCTCTGGAAAATCGTAATCTCAGGTCCTTTGGAAAGGTCTCCAACAAGGAAAGAAAATACTGCTTCAAGCAGCAGTTCCAGCACGTGATGTCGACACGCAAAGTAAATCATTTCACGCCCGAGAACCTGCTCTACTCGCACACACACTCCTCCATGGATGCCGGTGTTGGTGGCTGTCGTGTCAAAGCAAAGAGCTTTGATCTTCTGGCCAAGATTCCAGTTTTCGATGGTTTCGATGATGACGATTGCTGTCCTTTCTGCCTTGGAGTCTGGGAGTTTGGGGATGGCTAGAATCTTGCTCATCCCATCCCCGGTAACTAAGATGGCTAAACGGTCGATTTTGTCTCTTCCCATTAAGTCTGCCATAAGTTTTCCATCCCAGTGAAGAACAAGAGGGCATTCAGGCTTGTAGGAAGCTCTCACCTCTGCTTCGTGGGCTGATCTGTACCTGGATCTGCTGGCCCGAATAGCACTTGGACTGAGGCACATCTCACTTATGTCCTGACCCATTTGCATGCCAAAGGGGATGAGAACACGAGCAGCTGCCCTGTCGCTCATCCGCGTGCGGTCCAATGCCGCAGCGACCTCCGAACTGATTGCCGTCGTCCCACGGCGATGTTTTGGAGCCGACGATGTAACTGGCTTTCTTTCGGGACTTGTTTCCTCACTTGATGACGCTGACGATGAGGTTTCCATAACAACGGTAGCAGAGATTTCTTCCATTTCCTGCACATGCCTGTCTTTCCGCTTCAATTCCTGAGCAGTTCTTTCTTGGGCCCTTGCGACTTTTTTGGCAATCTTCTTGTCGACATTTCCAATCCTTCCTCTCCGACCCTCCTCCCTTTGAGCAAGCAGGAAGTCCTTGTCCTCCTGAATTTTGATAAGATTTAGGGCATTTTGGTGACCAATGTCGAAAAGGTTGTTCAAGCTTGACCTGAACGCAGCCTGGTTGTCCAAATTGGTCTTCGTTTTCCGCGAAATTCTCTTCTTCAAACCCTGCCATTCGTCATGCAATTTCCGGACGTGCTTCTTGACGTCGTGCGGATGTTTCGTCGGTAAACCTTCTGTCACCCAGATTTCAATGATGGCTTGTGATGTCGAGGACACACTCTCAGCTAAGGATTTCTTCTCTTCATTGTGGAGATGGAAAAGGTACTTCAATACATCACCTCTTGAAGGTAATTGCTGACCGGCAATAGTAGGACTTGATGACCCCCACAAGCCAGATTGATTTCTTCGATCTTGTACATGCCGCCATCGTTCACCAGTTATCTGTGAATAAGACAAAACAGTGAAATTGGTAAGTTAATTTAACCCATTCATGGATAAAGTACCTCAGGAAAATGTGTAGAAATAAGCCACCCTCTTTGTAACCGTAATCTGTGTTCAAACAATGATTGGCTGATAACCCATGAACACAATATGTATTAAAATTATAATAATTTTGCGAAATCATGCATACATAACCATTTACAGTATATCCAATCCATATATAAATTAAAAATAATCTACGGTACACTACACCATTTCACTCAGACGATGCGAAAAAAGATGATTGCAATACGCTGAAGCAGAGAGCGTCCAAAATTTTATACGCATAAAAATTAAACCTTATAACTATTTTTGGAAACAAAAATATTGCCGGTAAAACAAGTCATTATCCTTACAAACAATTCATAATACCATCCATTACAGTGCTAAGTAAAAAAAAACGTTTGAAATATATGAATTATTTAAATAACACTTACCGTTATGAGAACTGTGATGCTTCTTGGCCACCATTACGTAAATGCATGAAAGACGTGAGTAATTAAGAGAAAACGATTTAGAATTAAAGAAAATTCATTTGTTGGTATACTGAAGTAGAGAAATATGGATTATCAGAACGCAATTGACAAATGCAATTTCTAATTTTGGGGACGCTGTGTATCAATGGGTTAATAAACACTAGATGTGACTTAAAAAGGGCGCATAAATAAATGAGCATATGGGTAAAACTTTGGGGTCTTTGGGCAACCTCTAAATATTTGATGATTTTCCAAAAAAATCATGTGCTTTATTGGCTCCCGGAACCTCATCATTTGCGGGGTTCCGTGACCCGAAATTCACACTTTCAGTTTTTAAAAGCACCCTAATATATATATATATATATATATATATATATATATATATATATGTGTGTGTGTGTGTGTGCCCGCTGCGCAGCAAAACTCCCCCGAAACACAACCTAGAGGAGACTGGAAAAGGCAGGTGTGTTATTAAAGGTTCTTATTAATTTACGTTAATGTGTACGGGTGTCCTGAATGTCTTGTTACACCTATGTAAATGTTACTCCAGTGTTCTGTAACTATGGTAATGAAAGTATATAGTAGAAAACACTATGAGGCATTTTATTTTATACAGAATTTTACAACATTGTAGTTTATACATAGTTATACGCGAGTTTATCATGTATCTAATGGATCTGTATGCAAACCATCATTCTCACTGCCCAGAATGATTTTACGCCACGTTCAGTGTGCTATGCTCCTCAGCATTTTAGGTGTTACGAGTTTAAAAGCATCCTTTACCACTTCCTTTAGTCCGTCATTGGAATCATAACGTTTTTGAGAAACCTTTTCCTTTATAAATCCCCATAATGCATTGTCACAACTCGAGAGATCTCGGCTTCTCGGAGTCCATTTTAATGTTGTATTTTAATGTCCCAATCCATCGATCAGAAACACCTCATTTAAATATTCACGAACCCTCAAGGAATAGTGGGGAGGTGCTCCATCCTGTTGGAACCAATCATTTAATATTCCGAGATTATACAAGGGTAATTCAATAAGTATCCGCACTTTTTATTTTCACAATTTTATTTTCACATCTGATAGATTATAAAGACATCACTTCTCAACATAGTCTCCCTGTTTCTCAATACACTTAGTCCAGCGATCTACAAGCTTCCTAATGTCATCACAAAAGAATGTTTTTGGCTGTGTGCGTAGCCAGTCATGCACCGCCTCCTTCAGGTCATCATCGCCTTGGAATCGCTGACCTCCCAAATCGTCTTTTAGTGGTCCAAACAGGTAAAAATCCGAAGGTGCCAGGTCTGGACTGTAGGCTGGATGGTCGAGAACTTCAAATTTAAGTTCTTGAAGGCATTTTCTAGTCTGTGCAGCGGTATGAGGGCGCGTATTGTCATGTAACAGAATAACACCTTACCCTCGTACATACTGTAGGTGTAACAAGACTTTCGGGACACGCTGTATGTTATAGAATGACGAACCTTTCCCGAAGGGGGCGTATTGCTTGCAACCATTGCGCACGATGCGAAATAATGCCAAGCCCTCAAGGCGTGGGTCCAATGCGCATGCTCGAGACTCGGAGTGTATAAAAGACCGAGTCGAGCCGCATCCTGGACGATTCTTTTACTTACTACAAACATACTGTATGTTGGTCGCATAAACCCTGTGCCGTCAGGAATAAACCCGTCGCTGTTAGGCCGGTTCATTTACTCCCACTAGTTATCATAATTCTTATGCGAGCTGCATCATACATTATTCACCCCCTTTAAACGGCTTACCAGTCCAAGCATCGATGCCATCTTGATGCCCGAGTAACTACAAAGGGCAACCCAAATACTCCAAGGCCAGTGGATCCAAACCCCGCCATCGAATTGGTGGCCCACCAACACGCCACCTTAATAGTATTATTATTTTATAATATGTAGCCTATACTAAATTTGGTGCAGATTAAACTAGGCCTAGCCGTTTAGGCGTGTATAAACGAACAGACGAGGAGATTGTAGACACCAATTGACCAGGGAAGTACTATGGGGTGGATGTTAGGCAGGAGACAGGGAGTGCTGGAACTCCCGTTTCTCTTGTCACTGTCCTCCTTAGCTGATCTTTTTCCGTGTCTCATCTACCCTGTGAGCAGTCCAGCATGCTCTCAAACACACACTTCTCCCTCTATTTCTCGTTACACATACATGCATCTTACACACAACACAACCTTTTTAAAATTTATATTAAGAAAAAAGAAAAATGGCATAATTGAGCCTTGGAGACCTTGTTTTTGGCTCCCTCCGTCTTTTGTGGAGGATTACTTTTGAGGGCGCTCGCCCAAAGCTCCTTCCTTCCTTCCTACATACAAAAAAACATCATCATCATCATCCCCTCCCATATACTTGTACATGAGACGTCGCCAGTACGAGGGACGAACTCGCCAAACCAGTTTTGAGACAGACGCGTTTAAACTTTGTGACTATTGTGTACGAGGGGCACATAGCGTAAATACACGCACGAAAAGTAACTGCATTTTGAGTGTACAAGGTGGGTATTTAGCTATACCAAGTTGTCTGTGATGGTGGGGAGGGTTGAACTATTCATTCGTGGAATAATCGCAAAATCGAAAATGTGGCGAGTTCGCTCCTCGTACTCACGACGCCTCATATATATATAAATATATATATTAGTGGTAGACCGGATATCCGCATCATTTTTAATATCCGCATCCGCACTTCTGACTGCGGATGTTATGCGGATATTACCTCTAAGAAATTATGCAATTTACAATTAAATTAGCTGATAAAAAGTAGCTTATAAGGCCGTCATGCACATTTCATGTAAAGTATTAAATTAATGAACAAACAAATATATAAACCTCAAAATATAAATACGTGGTAACAGAAAATTTAATGAAACTTGTTTCATTGAATTTTCTGGGGCTGAAACTCTTGAGAAAGTTATTATTTTTATCATAATGAAAATATTAATTTTAATTCTTATGCATTGCCTGCCATAATAGTAATATCATGAAATTTGAACAATTATGTCATATATTCATAATTCTATATTATATTGATAGGTTAAATATCCGCACCCGTATCCGCGGATATTGAAATTAAAAATCCGCATCCGCAGATGTTGAAAAACTGACATCCGGTCTACCAGTAATATATATATATATATATATATATATATATATTATATATTCTCCCCAGGAGATTGTAAACACCAATCGACCAGGGAAGTGCTTCGTGGAAGGGACATTAGGCAGGAGACAGAGTGCTGGAACTTTCGTTTCTCTTGTTACTGTCCTCCTTAACTGATCTTTTTCTGTATCTCATCTATCTTGTGAGCAGTCCAGCATACTCTCAAACACACGCTCTCCCTCTATTCCTCACTACACATACATGCATTTTACGCATTACACACTAGACATTTTAAAAAAATAAAAAAAAGAAATGTCCTTCATTTCGCTCTCTCCTTTTCCTTCTTTGGGGGTGCATTTTTGCGGCCGTTCGCCCTTGACCCCTCCTTCCTGCATAAAAAAAAACTTGTGGTTGGCAGTATAATGAAATACATATGAAATAAAATCATATTTAAAAGTGATATCAATGGGTACTATTGGGTAGTTATTTGGATAACACTTGTAAGTACATAGCAACAGTAGACTGAGGCCAGAAAAGCACCTGAGAAGGATATTTCGTTTGACGAAACAAGAATGAAGTTAGAGAAGCAGCATCAATTTGTAGCAAAAGAGGATGTGCAGTTGCCCGCATATGTAATTTTCCTCGCCTCACAGGCGACTCCTGACATGTGGCAACGCCGCAGCGATAGTCAAGGTATCTCAACTGGGGGAAGGTGAGTGTAGGGGGTACAACCGAGTCCAACAACATATAACATTGACATACAGGTAAGGCGCCATTCAAAAATTACGTAACGCTAGTTTTTCTAAAACCTGACCACCACCCCTGTAACGTTCCGTAACGTGTGGGGTGTGGGGTGGGGCAAGTGTTACAAAACATCTTAGGATGTGCCTGGTCTAGCGTTACAGAACGTTCCTTGGGGATCTGGGGTGTAAATTTTTTAGCCAAAATAGCGTTACTTAATTTTTGAACGGCCCCTAATTATAATGTAATGTCGGAGCTCAACGCTGTTCACGATCATATTAATCGTTTATCTTTATGAACACATCTAGTCTTATACAGTAATAAGGTTTCATTATGATTACTGCAAGTCTATATGAACAGGTACCACAATACAACGTTTTATATACTCGTGAATTTGAACCAAAAATAGACATTACACAACTATCCTCCACACTCCCTCATTCCCCTTCCCCATCCACCAGTCTCGCGTATATTAAATTATTATGTAACAGTACTAATAAAGCTGTTTTTAGAGTCCGTGTGCAGCTTTAAACCTTTACTAACTTACGAATCAACACGATTATATACAGGGTGTTTCACAACCGGTCTGCCATACTTTAGGGGGTGATATCGAGTAAAAAAGTTAATAAAATGGTGTTATTTCCAACCGTTACGGAGCTATGGACGTTTTAAGGTGCACGGAAAAAAATAAACGAGAGTATTAATCCGATGTATTTATTGCTACATTTTATGAGATACACCTTATAAATGTTCAAAATGTCTGCCTCTGTTTTCAATGCACAGCCTTGCTCGTTCCAAACAAGAGTCCACTACCCATTGAATCATTTCGGGGTGTTCTCGTATGTAGGCAGCTGCATCCATAATCCGACACGAGTTCTTCTCTCGTTTGTACTTTGGTCTTGTAGACCATCTCTTTCATAGGGCCCCATGAAAAGAAATCTAACGGAGTTAAGTCCTGAGATCTCGGGGGCCACGATATTGGACCAGCATGACCAATGTATCCCATAAAATGTAGCCATAAATACATCAGATTAATACTCGTTTATTTTTTTCCGTGCAGCTTAAAACGTACGTAGCTCCGCAACGGTTGGAAATAGCACCGATGTTATATTAACCTTTTTACTCGATATCAACCCCCAAAGTATGGCATACCGGTTGTGAAACATCCTGTATATATGTATTGACATTGAGCGAAAAAAAGATTGACAGTGTGAGAGAGAGCGAGGTAGAGGGGCAGAGAGAGTTGGTGGGAAATGGCTTATCGATTGTTACACAAAGAACTTGTTAACAGTTTCAATCTGAATAACAGTAACTGATTATCAAAATCACATAAGAATAATTCACAGTTATACTAGCATAAATATATTTATATATACTTATAAATTCATACAATATTATACTAATCAGGGTTGGTACCCAAAAACCTACCCAGGAGGTCCGGTGCTAGTGTCTCCGAGCAACTGATACAATGAGCAACCAACCAACCCAAAAACCCAAGACCAAAAACCCACCAAAAACCCAACCTAAAAACCCACATCAATTTACGTCTCATAAACTTATTTTTAACTTGGCATTTTTTATAATATGGTTATGCAGTATTATATATTAACAACTATAAACTATAATTAATGTGATAAGGCCAATATAAACTAAAATTTCCAGAAACCATTTATTTGACATGTTTCATTATGAACCTTATATCTAATACTGCATCTAATTTATCTATCTTCTAATTGGCTACCTATATCTAAAAATAAATCATGTTTCTTTTCAGCTTTATAATTTAAGTGGTACCTAATATTGATTATTATTGATCAGTATGTTCAGCATCTTTTGACCTCAGGTGGCGGTAGATTCGAACCAACATTTCTGCCTTTTCTTTCCCTAACCCATTTCGCATTTTACTCCATACCAAGCCAAACGTTGAAAAAAATCTTTCCAATGATCCGGAACTGGCCGGACAACTATGAATAGATCTCGTAAATTTAGCAAAACCTAATGGTAACCTGGTTTCTTTTTCCTTCCATTTCAACGATTTTCCACCAATTACTAGCAGATGTAGAGCTCACTATACTATCTTTGAATAAATAAGGAGGAAAAATTAGTGCGTCTTTTAAGCGGAATGCATAATATCCTGTCATGTATTCTGAATTTATTTCAATCAGCCATTCTTCAGCCTCTTCCTCTTGAACTCTATTCAGTTTTTGTCCTGAAAAATAATAGAACTGTGTGGAAACAAATATAAAGCTAATAATATAGATTATATAATTTATGTTATGGTATCCAATTTATGCTAATTGTTATCTAAATGGCAATGCCAGATGATTTGATTCAGATTAGAGAAAACTCTTCTGCCCATACAGTTGAGTTACCTATGTTTTATATATTGATAGTAGTTTAGCATTTAGGTCCTCTTTACCTTCATACTTTGGGTCAGCTATATTTGCCCAAAGATGACATGGCTCCATAGCTTTTTTAAATCTCTTAATAATATCTTCTTTGTATGGAGCTAATTTTTCATCTTGGATTAAATTGAGCCAAATTTCAACAGCATTAGATAATGTTGTATTATTAGCCTGCAACTGTAACAAAAAAAATAAACTATAAAGTTATATATGGCTGAATGAAAACATCTGTAAACATTTAGAATTATGCATTGTTAGAATTTATTTTTTGGTGTTACAAGTTACAACACATAAAATGAAGTGTATTTTAATTATTTATTAGTAGTGCTTTATTACAGGATTCTATAAGTAAAATGTGCGGTATAAGTTTATAAAATATCTTGAAATTAATATTGGTATTTAAAGTTAAGTAATTTTAACTGCATAATATAAACACACCTTATCTAGAGCATTTCCAACAAGTAAGAGTTGTGACTGTAAATTGAGTGCCTCTCTCTGTATAGATAAGTTATCTATCAATTTTCCGATGTTGTGATCAATGTCTTCAATATGCTCTCCTCTTATTTCTATATATAGAGAGTAATTTGACAAATAGGTTTTTATGCATTCTAACTGAGAATTCCATCTGGTTTCATTTGGTAGTTGCGGCATTATACCTCCTTTCTCCATTAACCAACCCTAAAATATAAATTTTTATTACAAATGTAGTGAATACTCTTATTTTAGTTTCAAGTTAAATGTTAATTTTACCGTCTTGAATTTCGGAATAGTATAAATTCATTTTAAATTAGTTACCCCATTATAATTCAATTGTGAACCACATTAATACTAATTTTATGTATACTATATTATTTTATTGTATGTAAACATAATTAATTATATATCACAATTGTCAGTTAATTATTTATATTCAAATATTTATTTTAATCTAATACCATGTCCATTTTACAAATAAACAATAGAAAACCAAGGGTTATATTTTCCACCTTTGGTACTGTCGCAGTTTCGCCTAACGGACTCAATACGGCTAGTGAGATAATCACTGGTTGGCACTTAACTAGCGGCAGTGCTTATGGCTACATCATCCAGGTTAACCTATACCGGATAGATGCGCTACGGTCGCCGTAGCTTGCCTAGGCCGACGACGACGACGTAAACCAACAATTGGTGACCCCGGAGCTGGATTACCCCTTTTACCCGAACGACTAGGACTAGATTGTAATGTCGTTCGTGCCCATCACCCCCTTCACCCGAGCGACTAGGACCAGACTGTAATGTCGCTCGTGCCCTCTGCCCCTCACCCCTGCCCGTGCGCTCTGTGCCTGCGCTCGTCTCAACCTCCACTCCTTCGTTGGTAACCTGTCGTCTTGCTTGTACGTCAGCAAGCATAGGAGAAGATGCCTGACGACGCTGGTGCCATCTCCCACTTGAGCGTAAAGCTCCCCGTCTTCTGGCCGGGTGATCCATTTATTTGGTTCCACCAAGTGGAATCACAATTCAACTTGGGAAGGATCACCGCTAGCAGGACGAAATACGATCATGTTTTGTCCTCTCTACCAGCGAGCATCATCTCTGAAGTCCGTGACGTCATCGTGTCTACTTCCACGAGTGAGGACCCATACAACGATCTGAAGTCTGCCATCCTGTGCCGCACCACTGTCTCCGAGCGTGAGAAACTACATCAGTTAATCTCAAAAGAAGAACTTGGAGACCGTAAGCCCACTCAAATGCTGAGGGCTATGCAGTGCGCTCTAGGCGAACGCGCACAAACCTTCGATAAGGACATCTTTAGACAGTTGTTCTTGCAGAAACTTCCTCCATCAGCTCAGCGTGTCTTGGCCACTATGGATCCTGCTACTCCAGTTGATAAACTAGCAGAAACTGCCGACAAAGTAGTGGAGATTGACACAGCTCCGGTCAACAACGTGAACACACAATCGGAACTGGAGTTGAAAGTGAAAGAGTTAAGTCAACAACTCAACCACGTTTGTTCTCTGCTACAAAATCAACGGCAAAAAAGCCATTCTCGGTCAAGATTTACGAAGAGGCATCGTTCGAGTTCCGGGAAGATCTGCTTCTACCACTCGAAATTTGGAAAGAAGGCTAGGAAGTGCATCTCCCCTTGCAATTTTTCGTCGGAAAACCCCAGCAGCGAGTCCTAATGGCGTCTAGTACTCGCACTGCCAACCTGTTATTCATAAAGGACAGGAACTCTGGTGTCAATTTCTTGGTCGATACCGGAGCGTCAGTCAGTGTATTCCCTCAAAAATCTGGTCATACGCACTCGGAATCTCCGCCTCTATACGCTGCTAACGGTTCACGCATACCCACGTACGGTACTCAGTCGCGTGAACTAAACTTGGGCCTTCACCGATCCTTCAAGTGGATTTTCATCTGTGCTCAAGTGCAGCATCCCATAATCGGCGCTGACTTCCTCCAGCATTTTAAACTCCTGGTGGATCTTGACAAGCGACGCTTATGCGACCAGGCCACACTGCTTTCTGTTCTTGCCAAACAGGTTGCCCTTCCGGACGCCTCGAACTCTGCACTTTCCCTCGTTCCCCCTAATTCCATGTACCAGTGCCTTTTCCAGCGATATCCAGGAATTCTTCAACCGATGCAGATGGGTGATACCATTAAGCACACCATTACCCATCACATTACAACAAAAGGTCCCCCTGTGTTTGCAAAACCCAGACGTCTTGCCCCGGACAAACTGAAAGCTGCCAAATCGGAATTCCAGCTTATGATAGATCTTGGGATAATAAGACCTTCCAAAAGCAGTTGGTCCTCTCCCCTACACCTGGTCCAGAAGAAGTCAGGAGACTGGAGACCATGTGGGGATTACCGGTTTTTGAATTCGACAACCATCCCGGACCGATATCCGGTACCAAATGTCCAAGACTTTACTTCTCTTCTCCACGGCAAATCTATCTTCAGTAAAATAGATCTCGTTAAGGCTTTCCACCACATTCCCGTAGAGCCTTCGGATATTCCCAAGACTGCAGTTTGTACACCATTTGGGTTATTCGAATTTGTGAAGATGCCGTTCGGGCTACGGAATGCTGCGCAAACCTTTCAGAGGTTTATAGATGAGGTCACCAGAGGCTTAGACTTTGTTTATGCCTACATCGATGATTTGCTTGTGGCCAGCTCAACGGAAGAGGAACATAAGGAACATCTTTCACTCCTCTTTCAACGCTTAGAACAATACGGTGTTACTATTAATGCATCTAAGTGTGTGTTTGCACAGCCAACCTTGGAATTTCTTGGTCACACGATTTCGCAGCACGGAATTACCCCCCTTCAGGACAAGTGTGAAGTGATAAAAATTACCCTATGCCAAGTAATCAGCGTGAGTTACGTCGGTTTCTAGGTTTGGTAAATTATTACCACAAGTTCATTAAAAACTGTGCTAGTGTTCTTGCTCCTCTACACGCTATGATCACACACAAACGCAAGGTAACGAAATTGTTATGGTGTAGCGATAGTTTACAGGCGTTCGACAATGCCAAAAATGCTATCAATAGTGCATTGTCTCTGTCATTTCCTATCAGTGATGCCCCCCTAACTCTGACGGTCGATGCCTCAGATGTTGCGATCGGTGGAGTGTTGGAACAAACCATTAACGGTCAACAAGCACCCATCGCGTTTTACTCGAAAAAGCTGCAGCCAGCCCAAACGCGTTATAGTGCTTTCGGACGTGAACTTCTTGCTATTTACTTAAACGTGAAGCATTTTCAACATTTCCTTGAAGGCCGAGAGTTTTGTGTTTTTACCGACCACAAACCTTTGGTCACTGTCTTCAATAAAAACAGCTGTAACCACTCTCCCAGAGTCATCAGACAACTCGATTATATCTCGCAATTTACCACAGATATCCGCCACATCAAAGGTGTCTTGAACACTCCAGCGGATGCACTTTCAAGAATAGAGATTACTTCTGTTACCTTCAGCTCTACACTGTGGAATGCTATTGCACAGGATCAAGATAAGGATACGGAACTACAAGACCTGCTCAGAGAAGACTCCACTCACTCACTTTCCCTCAAGAAAATGAGTATGCCAGGATTGTCTGTGCCCCTCTATTGCGACGTATCAACAGCTGCTATTCGCCCTTATGTCCCTCCATGTCACAGACAAGCAGTCTTCACGGATCTTCATAAGCCCTCCCATCCTGGTATCCGTGCTTCGCAACACCTGGTTACCTCTCGCTTTGTTTGGCCCTCGATGCGGAAGGATGTCAAACATTGGACCAAAACGTGCCTTGCCTGCCAGCGTGCCAAAGTCCAAAGGCACACCAGGTCCCCCTTTGACGCATTTCCGCCCCCATCCCAGCGATTTGAGGTAATTCATGTAGACATTGTTGGCCCTCTTCCAGTGATTCAAGGCCAACGTTATCTGCTCACCTGTCTCGACCGCTTTTCCAGATGGCCTGAAGCCATCCCACTTCCTGATATCCAAGCGGACACTGTTGCAAGAGCCTTTCTTCATGGATGGGTATCAAGATTTGGATTGCCGACAAAAGTCATCACTGACCAAGGTCGCCAATTTGAGTCTTCGCTTTGGAAGAAGTTTACCAGCTTGTTGGGTACAGTACATGCGCATACCTGTGCGTATCATCCGCAAGCTAACGGCCTCGTCGAACGCTTCCATCGCCAGCTGAAGTCATCCCTTATGTGTCACGAAGACTCCCATTGGATGGATAAGCTTCCACTCGTGTTGCTTGGTATTCGCTCTGCATTTAAGAGTGATCTGAAGACTACAGCGGCTGAACTAGTCTATGGAACAACACTGCGGCTACCAGGTGGCTACTTCACTGCAGGGGATAGGTCATGCGATCCTACGGAATTCGCTCAAACACTTTCCTCTCACATGCAGTCCCTTCAGCCTGTTCCCCCTCGATTGACTAGCCAACAGAACATCTTTGTTTCCCCAGCCCTCCAATCTTGTACCCACGTTTTCGTTCGTGTACCTGTCCCAAAACGGCCTCTCCAATGTCCATATGACGGGCCCTATGAAGTTCTCCGACGTACGCGCAAATCATTTCTCATCCAGCGCGGTTCCAAGGTCGACAAGGTTTCTATCGATCGTCTTAAGCCTGCGTTTTTGGAATCAACCTTAAGCGAGGTACATGTAGCTACCAAAAAGGTCCAGCGGAAATCTGTGTCGTTCGGAACTCTTTGAACTTCCTCTCTGGTGGGGGAGTGTGTGTTGAATACTCTTATTTTAGTTTCAAGTTAAATGTTAATTTTACCGTCTTGAATTTCGGAATAGTATAAATTCATTTTAAATTAGTTACCCCATTATAATTCAATTGTGAACCACATTAATACTAATTTTATGTATACTATATTATTTTATTGTATGTAAACATAATTAATTATATATCACAATTGTCAGTTAATTATTTATATTCTACTACTTCTTTCACCACCTTTCTCTACAAAAAAAAAAAAATGGTGTCAATAATCCAGCAGGGTTGAAAGCACCTTAAACAGAAAAAACAAACAATAGAAAACCAAGGGTTATATTTTCCACCTTTGGTACTGTCGCAGTTTCGCCTAACGGACTCAATACGGCTAGTGAGATAATCACTGGTTGGCACTTAACTAGCGGCAGTGCTTATGGCTACATCATCCAGGTTAACCTATACCGGATAGATGCGCTACGGTCGCCGTAGCTTGCCTAGGCCGACGACGACGACGTAAACCAACACAAATATTGCTGGATTTGACAGCATAAATAAATAGCCTATGTAACTTATTAAGGAGTCATGAATTAGGATTCACACTGGTGACAGTGCTAATCCATGAAAGTAAAGCTGACAGTAGCTAATTTATTGGATTTGTTTTTAGGTTACATGAGGTTGGTGATGGTTTCGGAAATATTTGTTAATTTCTACAACATGCTTGAGAACTGATTTTAGTGAGACATCTTTTTCTACCAAGTTTAGATGGTGTGCTGAACAGCCATAAGTAATAAGACTCTAGTTGTCCTCCTTAAGAATTTCTCTTATTCTTATCATTTTGTTTTCGTTATCAGTGCATATAGCAAATACCTGAAAATAAAATGTCAAAACTCGTAAGGAACTGAGCATTTGAGTATACCAAAGCGGAGAATTACATTCAGTTTATAACTAAAATAAAATGTACCTACAAAATACTTATACTTACATCAATGCCATATATTTCTTTAGTTTTTGTTATTGCTTCTCTAGCTAACTGTGCACAATATTCTGCTGTCTTTTTTGTACTTCCAGCATCTACTGCTGAAATCAGATATGGCTTTTTTCCATTATGAATACTGTGCGCAATAATAGGATCATTACCTACTGAACTCCAGCCATCTTGTATAAGGGTAATGGTACAATCATGAAGATTAAGGTCATTCTTCATTTCATGGATTACTTCATCATTAACTTTTATTAATAGATCAGATGCCAACCTTTTCCTGTTTGGTGGTTCATATCCTGATCTTAGACCTTTGATTAATTTTATAAATTCTTTATTTTCTAAAACGTTGAAGGGTATGTTAGCTGAAAAAAAGAACCTTGCAACTTGTGAATCTAATTCTTCCTTTTGGTCCACAGTCTTTCTTACCACAAATGGTGTAATTGATCTTTCCCTTTTATGCTTTATTGGTGTTGAATGACAGAATGTGGATGGTGAAGAACCTGCACTGGTGTTACTCATTTCAGGCACATTTTCACTTATAATCTTTGGATCATCTTTGCCAGAAGCCAAAGTTGGAGGAAGTGAATCAATTTCAACTGATGCTCCAAATTTGAGTCTCGGCATACCTCTTGCCTCATTTTCAAAACATTCCACTTTTCTTTTACTGCATTTCTCTAGATGATGTTTCACACTCAATTTTTCGAGTGATACTTTCTTTGCAATAATTGCATAGTACTCTAGTAGGCTGATCATTTAATAAAGTTACCTCGTCCCATTCGCTAGCTTTAGATCTTCCACCTCTATAACTCTTTGAGTTTGGCATCTTAAAAATTTAAATTTGAGTTAGGTCTAAATAAAGCTGAAATCTGCTGTTAAGAAATAAAGGAAAGATCTAAAATTAAAATGGAGAAAATTCTAATATGTCATTATTATATCTCATATCTGAACTTTCTGTGAAATAAAGATGTTTTTTTAATATATATTGTAGATTAGATAAATAAATTAATAAAATAGATATATTAGGCACTACATAATTATCGAACCTTTCAAAAAAAATTTCAACCCATCAAAAAACTAAAAACCCAGTTGGGTTTTTTTTTTTGTGAAAAACCCGGGTTTCTGCCAACCCTCATACTAATGTTTGTGAAATGACGTTCATGGACCAAACCGTGGTGTTGACATGGTTACTTACTGTCGCCGTCCAGGAGAGACTACATATGGGCGTGTCAGTGGAAACCGTAAGGTGACGGTTGCATGAAGCAGGATATCACCACCAGTTTGTGGCTGATGCCTATTATATTAATAGTGTTTTCCAGATAGTATTTGTATTATCAATGTGGAGATAATGGGGTCATTCCATGTCAGTTCAACGGAATTTTGGGTCGAAAAAAACGCGTTACCATCACCGATTTTTTTAAAAATTGGCACACTTATAGATCTCTGTGAGGAAAACAGAATGACGCTTGTTTCAACACTCTAGGTCATATGGTTCCGGAGATATGGCCCTTCGAAGTTTGTAAAAAAACGTCAATTTCCAAGATCATACCATATTTCAACATGAAATATCTCAGCTCCTATTGCACTTACAGAGACCATTTAAACGATATTTTAAAGCTTTTAAGCAGATCTACAACTTTGTTTCTATTCATATTTTACCCAAGTTTGGGTACACATGTCTACCCTAACCTAGAACAAGATTTTTAGTGTTGATTAAGTTAGTATAGACGCTACAGCCATTTCATTGGACCATACCTACCTCCATTTTGACCAAGTACCTTTTTCCACCAAACTTTGGAGCGCCGTTTCTTTGGAACTGTTTGAGCTAGAGTGTTGAGAAAAGTACCATTAGATTTGTCTCACTGAGATCTATAATGTCTGCTATTTTTAAGACAATTTGCCTTTTAATATGTATATTAAAATAACCTATTCCTTTATTTTTACCAATTGAGTTATAAGAACCGATTCTTGTCTAGCTGGGTGAAACCATGAAAAAAGAGGCATCAACATAACTTTATATTTAAAAAAGGCAGTTATTAGGTACTTACAATATATTTTATGGAAGCCATTATTGTTACATTTATAATAATAATAAATATTTGTATACGCCTTTCAAGGTAATTATTTATCCTACCAAAGATTTGACCTTAGACAAAAACTGAGATCATTATTCAACAGCAAACAGTAAGAAAGAAAAACCTATAATAAGAGACTTTAGTCCTGCCTTATAAGACTCAAATTTAAATAGGAATGCTAAGATACTAACCTAAATACAAAATATAATTACTAGATAATAAATGGTACAATAAACATAATGGTTTTAATAAACAATAATAATAAAAAAAATTAAGTACCACTGAACTAACTTACAGACATTCCATATGAAATATGTGTACCTAATATTATCAATGAAAAAAAAACAGGCTGGTAAAGAAAATCACATCGATGAGGCAAAAAAGATTACCTGTTTGGCTGTTACACTACTAAATGCTCAAGCATAGATGTGGCCTTCTTCATTTCTGACCGGGTCAAAGTGTATGTCCTGCCATTTGTGGTAACTGGACTCACAATCACCAGCACATCACTGGCGTCAACTAGAAGTTCATCAGGTGGGGAAGGATATACGGGGCTCCAATAAACCTTAGCCCCCCCCCGCCCATGGCCTAAACCATTAGAGGTACAGTAAAACTAAACATACCTTACAAAAGAGAATTTAATCCTGCATTTAATGAAAAACAATTAAAACTTGGTGTTCCCGCCATTGACTTCCAAGACAGCCTGAATTCGCTTTGGGTAGCTTGCCAAAAGTGACATGAATAGATCTTGATCGTTACGCAAATTTTCTAAAACAGTTTCAATGTGTTGCGTCATTGTATCCTTCGAAAATCGATTTGCTGCAGGTTCTTGAAACAAGAGACATTCAACCTTGTCCTTTATAACTGATCCAATGTGTTCACAGACGTTCAGGTCAGGAGAATTTCCTGGCCATTCTTCATTTCCAAAGAAATCGATCTCATTGGTTCCACAACAACTGTTGAGTGGCTAATGCCTTAAAGCAGGGGGCCTTATCGTGCAGAAGTGTGACCTGATTGACACCCATAACATTGTTTGGGTTTCTTAGAAAAGGAATGACATGCTGGAATAGAATAATATCACGAAAATACTGTCCATCCCAACTCTGACCATTTGGCTTCAGCACCCACATGAGCTTCTTTGCAGTGAACAAAACAAACACACCAACACAGTCTGGACTTTTTAATAATTCGCGATAATGTTCATTGTCATCGATTTCATCTGGTGTTGTGGCCGACACTCGATCATTTTGGTAGTTAGGCCGACGTGTTACGTAAACAAAAAATTCATCGGAGACAGCTAAATACATGAAATCATCCACATCCCAATCTTCAAGATAATGGGCAAACCACATTCTGTCATCGATGTTAAGTTGAGTTTTTCTTGGCTTTGGAAGTTCATGCCAAGGTTTTAAACCTTGCCTATGACGGTACAGTCGAATGATCTCACCACTAACGATCTTTCCTCTCAGCACTTCGATCTCTCTAGAAAGTTTAGCACAGCTGTTTTTCCGCTTACGCGTACCGTTTTCAATGGTGTCCTTTGTTTCCTGAGAGAGTGGCAAATTTGGGCGCCCAGATTTGGTTGTATCCATTTCACATTCATCCAAAGTTTTATTCCAATTTCTTTTGCCGAAGTCCTCAGTTCTTCGCAACTTTTTGGCAACCCATGAACGTGTTATAAAGGTGGCTTCAACATCACGAGCTTCCCGAAATGTTATTGCTCGTATGCGATCTATCACACGTTGCCTCTCCGAATCACCAATTAATTGAGAAGCCATTATATTATCACTTTATCAGCTAGAGTAATTTTAATACCTGCAATAAATAAAGAATTTTACATATTTTTATAATCACTAAAAACTATTTCGATATAAGTAAACATGTAAGCTGCAAATGGGGGGGGGGGGGGCTAAGGTTTTTTGGAACCCCTTACAAATGAGCGTGCAGGTCCATCGGGGTGAAGGAAGGTCAAGTTGACCTCATTGCCCTCTGGCTTGACATCTAAGATGCAGGCGAGATACCAGTGGGAATGATAGACAGCTAAGCAATAGCCTTTCATAGATGCCAATGGGATGTTGCTTCTCTGAAGAATGGTGACTCTTTCCGATGTGGATATAGTCGAGGAAGAATACGAGCGGACTTCTACCAGTCCATCGCTGATTGGCTTGATGCAATGAATCTTGTGGATTCCTGAAAATAACAGGTTTTAGCAATGGGATATAATTTCAGAATATTTTGACATTCGATCATATTCAGAGTTCCCACTAAATTATACCCTTGAAATTCCATGATGATTGGAGGCGAATTTCTATGACAAAAATTCGCAAGAAAAAGCTTAAAATTATATTTCTGGAGTGAGGAATGGATTAATTGTATAATTAGGCATACCTAGAATGGTTTTTGCATTTTTGAAGCGTTTTTCCAACATCAATCTGTGGGATTCATACTCTTCTGTTGTCACGAAGGTGAAAGTGATTGAAGGAAGTGCTGTGACTGCAAAGTTGTAGAGGGCCAATGGATCAAGGATAGGTTCGGCACCTATTCTTTGGAGGCTAGCCCTGGCCGCAAGCCTCTTCACAGATCCGCTAATACTATCACATGGCCCTTTACCGTGACTCGTGGCAAAGAAATGCCATTCAGCCTCAACTCCGAAATCTTCTTCATGATGGCAGAAGTTTATGAAGTTCTTACGATTTTTATATTGTGCAGCACAACCATCACTGAAGTAAAAGATTTTGGTAATTTGATGGGATGCTTTAATAAAATTTATGAGACGAGTTTGGAAGAGGTGAACGGATATTACATCATGCTGGTTGCAGTCAGAAATTGCAACAAATCTTTTATGCATCAGTTCATTGTTTTGTCGGCAGTAGACTACAAAAGGATGTATTGTAGCTTGGCAGTTATTCCAATGGAATGATTGCACCGCGTCTTGAACTATAAAAGCATAATTCTCCGCAAAGTCACCGATAACGAGAAATTCACCTTCGTGGAGTTTTCTTTTCTTGTAAAAATTTCATCTGGCTTCTTGCAAAGAAGAAATCATGTTCCAGGAGAGCTTCTAGTTTTTCATGAAAACTTTGGATGAATTCATCTGCAGAAAGTTTTTGTGTTTGCAGCGTTGATCTGTCCGTTGAAATCCATTGCCTGAATTCAATCTCATCAAGCCCGTTTCTGTCGAAGGCTGTAGTTAAGAAGTCTGTGAAGGCCTCTTTTCTTGGGCATTGATCACATATCCCAAAGAAGCATATCTCCCGAGGTGGATTACATTGGAGGAGGGCTAGACAATGCCTGTAGTGACAAATATAATTTGTCTCCAGCCTATCATCCCATGTTGATGAGCTAGGCTTATCGGGAGGGTACTGCTCCACCTGGAAAACACTGGTTATTGCAGCCATCATGAGTTTGACATTCTGGTGTTTAGTGCAAATGCAGACAGAATGTGTTCCACTGGCACCTGGCAACACACATTCTTTTGGCCGAAGCTCTGCAAATTTTTAAAATCCTATTTTAATTGTCGGATGGTTTGTTTTAAAAAGCTCAAATACTTCTTTTAGGTTGCATAAGATTAGCTACTTTTGTTTTCTTTCCCGCCTACCATTAGCTCCTTTTACAGAAACATAGTCTTTCAACCCTGGCATTTGTCTACTCACATCTGGCGAATGATAGAAGTCAATTACTTTGGCAGCAGTTTCACTATTCAGGCGTTTCCCCAAACGCGGATTAGGAGTTGAAAGCACTCCCTTCTCCCTCATCAAACTCTTTGCTTGCCTAGCCAT
This sequence comes from Bathynomus jamesi, assembly GCA_023014485.1. Classification (NCBI taxonomy): domain Eukaryota; kingdom Metazoa; phylum Arthropoda; class Malacostraca; order Isopoda; family Cirolanidae; genus Bathynomus; species Bathynomus jamesi. The sequence goes on along the minus strand of JAJOZX010001031.1, from coordinate 456,644 downwards.
GTAATCTGAGCACTTAAATTCTTCTCTGATCTTTACTTGTGTCCATCTTTTTGGTAGGATAGTAAGAATTGTCAGTTTTTCACTTCGACTTGTCACTTGATTAAATTTCTCTTTTAGTTGTTGAAGAATCTCCAGTTCTGTATCATCTGAGTCACTGCATGAAAGTGGTTGTTTAGTTGCAAGTTCAAGCTTTCTTTTCACAACTCCTTCTACTTTCCTCAACTTTCTCTTTGCGTAACGAGCGCTGTCAGAGAGTTTACATGGTTTTATTGGGGTCTCATCAAGTGTGGCTATTGAAGCATTGAATTTACTAAGCTCATACTGCATTAATTTTCAACTACATCTCCAACGGTTTCTAGCTCAGATGGGGCACTTGATGAGGTGGATGGTGATTTTTCAAGTGGTTCACATTTAGGCATTGGGGATGGACGATTTGCTAGTATATTTCGACAGGTTGCACATGCTTTATGATTATTTGTTAGTTTCAATTCAGGATTTTGATCAATCATATTTTTAGTCAATGTACGAATGCCTTTTTTCACTTTTCCTTTGTGTTTTTTAAATGGGTCACAACAGAACCTGCTCATATTCAAACTGCTGAAATCCATGTTTATCTAAAAAGAAAATAAAAAACATGTGTAGCTTAAAAGCCAGGGTTGGGTTCAATTACACAAAATGGAAACAGTTACAATTTTTTTTATGTTTCTTCAAATTAATTACAGTTAGTATTGTACTTCACAATTTCAAGATCAATTGCAATTACAATTAATTTTGTCTGAATCAATTACAATTACACAAATATAACTATCTATTCTATATATCTAAATAACTGAGTAAATATATATCTAAAATAAATATATATCTATAAAAATATATATCTATATCTAAGTATAACTAAATAAACTATCAAAGGTTTATTTTCATTAGATGATGTATGACTGCCAGATCTAGGTGTATAATTTTTAACAATTGACATTAATTGATCAATTACATCAGTTATAGCTCAAAAATCAATTACAATTACCTTTATTTTTATTTTATTTTGAATCAATTACAATTAATGGAAATTAGGATCAATTAATTAAAAATACAATTATAATTATTCATTGTATCCAACCCTGTTAAAAGCTATTTTTGCTTAGATGGCACAAATAAAATTTGGGACCTACTGATCTTGTTTCAGAGGTATACAACAAGAAAAAATGTGCAGTTTGAATTACAGATTGGAATAAATACAGATGACAAAAATATCCTTGCTCCAAGGTTTAAATAAACTTATTTTCACATGGGTACATACTGTTGTACACAATGAATAAATACACAAAGTTAATTAATTCTATTAAAACTCATTTAACTCTTAAAACTGAACTTATTGTATAGGGTAGTACCTATAGCCTAGTATAAGGTACTTATATACGTACATAGCTTTACCTTTAAACAGGATAGCAGGTTCGAAGTTCTTCACACTTTTGAATGTCCATATAAATTAATTAATTATGTAATTTAAATTACCTATATTATAGGATTCTCTGAAATATACAAAAAAAATTAAATTTTATAATAGGGCCGGATACTTATTCGACCAAATAACTTGGTTAGGTTAGGTTACATAATTACCGATTTTTTTTTAAATTAGCAGACATAAGCACACCGGACAAAAAATTAGTCACCCCTCTCAGAATGTACCTAATAACGTGTGACGGCGCCTCTGGCCTTGATAACCGCACGAATCCGGCGAGGCAGAGACTCTACGAGGTTGTGCATGTACTGAACATCGATTTGCTGCCACTCGTTCATCAGCCGGTCCCGAAGTTCCGCCAGAGTCCGTGGGTGTCTATTCCTGCGCTTCACTTTCTGTTCCAAATAATCCCACAGATTTTCAATAGGATTTAAATCAGGGGATTTGGCGGGCCATTCGAGGTGAGAAACAAACAAAAACGGGACTCATCGGACCAAATTACACGTTTCCAATCTGCCGCAGTCCAGTTTTTGTGCCTCTGAGCCCATTTATAACGTGCCAATTTGTGACTTGCTGTTAACAGCGGCCTCTTCCGTGGTACCCTGCTCCAGATGTCCATCGCATGCAGTTCTCGTCGCAATGTCCGTTCGGAAATTGGTCGCTGGAGAACCTCATTGGTTTCTTGGAGCAATTGTTCTCTGGTTTGAAAACGATTTGCAGTTATTAGACGAGAAACATGGCGGCGGTCCCTATTGTCGAGAATTGTTTTCCGGCCACAGTTACGCCGTCGATTTTCAGTTCATTGCGAACTACACCACTCTTTGTAAACTCGCTGGACAGTACGCTTTGACACACCAACAAATTGGGCTACTTCAGACATTTTGTGTCCGTGGGCTCTGCCAAACACGATGGCTCCTTTTTGCCACTGAGTAACATCTGCCTCACGACCCATTTTGCAGACTATATCCAACACACACTTTGTTCTTCACCACCTCACGAAACAGGTCTGATCCTGTGTGCTACGTCACCGCTACTTGTCACTTACCAATGCTACATCAGCGCCCTCTGTGTGACCTTGAACTTCCTACTATCGGTGCTATTAGGGGTGACTAATTTTTTGTCCGGTGTGCTTATATCTCAGTAAGAAAAATCTAATGTATTTTTCTCAACACTCTAGCTCAAACAGTTCCAAAGATACGGTGCTCCAAAATTTGGTGGAAAAAGGTACTTGGTCAAAATGGAGGTGGGCAGGGTCCACTGAAATGGCTGTAGCGTCTATACTAACTTACTCAACACTAAAAATCTTGTTTTACTTTAAGGTAGACATGTGTACCCAAAATTGGGTGAAAGGAGAACAAAATCGGTTGACATCAAATGACCTACACAAAGTCAAAGGTAAAAAATAAGATCAACTTTTTTTTTTTACCATTGAGGTAAAATATGAATAGAAACAAAGTTGTAGATCTGCTTAAAATCTTTAAAATATTGTTTAAATGGTCTTTGTAAGTGCAATAGGAGCCGAGATATTTCATGTTGAAATATGGTATGACCTTGGAAATTGACCTTTTTTTTTTACAAAATTCGAAGGGCCATATCTCAAGAACCATATGACCTAGAGTGTTGAAACGAACGTCATTCAGTTTTTCTCACAGAGATCTATAAGTGTGCCAATTTTCAAAAAAATCGGTGATGGTCACGTTTTTTTCGCTGTTGAACTGACATGGAATGACCCAATGATTTAATCACGATGGACAGATAAATCTATTAATGTTTTCCAGATTTCCTGTTGCATTATCAATGTGGAGATATTAGATCTTAACAAGGAATATATATATATATATATATATATATACATTAAAACGCCAATTCTTTATTACAACAAATAGGCAATGGTTGAGAATGTTTTAGTAAATACTCGATGAGTCGGAATTCGGGATGAGTCGGACTCGTCCTCTGTCAAGTGCCATTATTATTATGTTTCTTTTACTAAGTGAAGTGTTTTTTTAATACTGTATTGTACGAAAAGGTAAACAAAAAAAATTTTGTGTTTCGCGCTCAAAATAATTCCAGCAACGGTAAGTGAAACAAAGTTTTATTGTTTTTAATGTTTATTTTGTTTATTTGGAACATTGTATTAGACTCTCACTAATCAAACTTAAAAGGTTAGAGTATTTATGCCTCTTTAGGGGTAAATAGGGGGGGGTAATTAAGGTAATCCTTGATGAGTCGGACTAGCTGGAGCCCTATATAATCCGACTTATCGAGTATTTACTGTAGTTTGTCATACGAAATGCTTACAATTTCCCATAGATTAACATAAATGGCACAGCTATACCCGGTTCATAGTTAGTATTTAGTCCATCCCCCCATTATTGTCTGTTACATCTTGTAATCTGTGTGGCATAGATGCAACATGGTTATAAATGATGTGTGGGTTCCTTCGGAACATCTCCCACTCAGCAATAGTGTGATCCAGCAGCTGACAGCTGGTCTGCTCCTGCCCAGGTTCCCACGAGTTCACCACATTCCTCCACACGTTTTCAATGGGGTTGAGGTTACACCCCTTACTAGGCCAGTACAGTAGTTCTAGATTTCGCTGTTCCTCAAACCAGGGCTGTGCGGGTCTATCACTTTCGAGTCGGGTCCGGGTCATTTTTCTAATTTACTTTCGGGTCCCGATCATTTTTCAAATTTACTTTCGGGTCCCGATCATTTTTCTAATTTACTTTCGGGTCCTGGTCCGGGTCTGGGTCGGACCCGAAAGTTCACTTTCAGGTCCTGTCGGCGTGTCGGGTCTTTCAGTATATGACCCAGGTCTGGGTCGGGTCCATTATTAAAAATGTAATAATTATAATCTGGTATAGGATAGGTAATAAGACTGCTACCGTAGCTACATTAATGTTTTCTGAAACATAGTAAAACATTATATGGCTATACGGTAGTAGCCTAACCATATATATTAATTTATCCGATTTTGGAAATGTTTGAAAGTAGGTGTATTAATTGTATTAATATTTAATAGTAAGTAGGTATAGTTATACATGCATTGCTAAGGGGCAACGTACGATGTATGATTGCTCTCTTCAGCCCCCTTATTCTAAATTTTAATTAATTTTGTGAAAACAAATTCTATATTTTTTTTTTTGTGAACTCAAATGGAAAAGCGACAGCACTTGATCATATCGGACCCGTTGTCTGTTGCAATGGATACAACTTGTGCAGATCCCAAGTCGTACTCGGTTAACACAGACTGAATGGTTTGTTTCAAAACATCTATGAAATTAATTATTTATTACTGATTTAGATTTAAAGTAACATTCTTTTACATTTACTGTAATATTGTACAATATATATATAATATATATATATATAATTATATATATATATATATATATTAGTGATGTAGCGGATGTCATTTTTTTCACATCCGCGGATGCGGATGCGGATGAGGATGTTTGGTTTCAACATCCGCGGATGCGGATGCGGATATGTCTACATTTTCGTTATTTTTTAGGATATATTCGAGATTTGTTGTGTTTAACGTATATAATAAGTTATTATATAGAGAGAGCTTTAGCTATAATGTAGTATAATTGATTAATTGTACAATAATTGCTGTACTTTTCCCTGAACATATAAAATAATAGCAAGCATCTAACTAATATAGAAATCAATTAGTGAATTCGTCTGCAAATAAATTCGTTATATTTTGTTGAGTTTCAGCCACAATTAGAAACCATAATTGTGTTACCCGACCTCTTTCCCCAACCTCCACCCTTATAGAAAGAGATCTTTAATTAGCTTGATAACTATTTATATTAAGTTTAAAGTTTTATTAGGCATATTTATAAATGAGTAATTAAAATAAAGTAAACTAAGATGTTCATCGTTTAATATTCAAACTTAATTATAGGAAGGTTATGCTTAAGGAACATTAATTTTTCTGCCTTTTCTGCTGCCAGTCTGTTTCTCTTTTCATCATATATTAATCCAGCACTGCTAAATAATCTCTCGCTTGGTACGCTTGTTGGAGGACGTGCTAAATGTTTCCTTGCAAGTTTACTCAAGTATGGATAGATATTCTGCGTATTTTTCCACCAACTAATAGGATTGTCACATGCAGCCAGGCGTTTTTCTTGGTGATAGCTCTCGATCATTTTTACTACATCTTTTGACATCGCGTAGGTCTCGTCATCGCTGCTTGACTCAAGAAACTGAGAGAGAGATTCTGTGATAGATTTGCTTGTTGAAGGTGTTGGTTCTGTCACTGAAACTTTTATTCTTTTGGTGGGTGGCGAAGCGACAGATTCAAGAGATTGAAGCTCTTCAACTGCTTTGCCAAGTGATGATTTAACTCGTTCTAATGTACTAGGTGAAAATAACTTAGCTTTGTAACGTGGATCTAAGTAGGTTGCAAGAGAGTAACTTCATACAAGAACAGCCTCTCGTCTTGTCGCTTGCATCACTTTTGCGCACAATGAACTAGTTCTATTATTATAGTAGAATTTGATAATTTCCGCTTATTAATGACGTTTTATCTCAACGGTCCACATCCGCACGACATCCGCAGTCCAAAGTGCTGATGCGGATGCGAGAAAATGTACGGATGTTCCGCGGATGCGGATGCGGATGCAGATGTGACCTACATCACTAAAATATATATATATATATATATATATATATATATATATATATATATATATGTTTGTGTGAAATTTAAAATAATTTTTTGTGTGAAATGTAAATAATTTTTACCTGTATGCGAGCAGTGAAGTTCCTTGACAGCCAATGTTTTCACTTCAGTTTTGTTTTCAAAGTCATATTGAGGTCGTATATCAAGGCAAGTTTTACCTCTTGGTATCGGTATCAGTAAGATAGATTTGAAGTTCTCCACACTGAAACCTATTCATGCTAAATGGATTGTCTCTGCATGGGATAACCTACACAAAATGAGGGAGACCATTCGGAAGGGTTGGGAAATTAGCGGCATTCATGACATTCTTGTTATACAGTAATAATACAGTATAATTTAAAATATTTTTACTGCTTTTACTTTACAATGTTTTATTACAATATACTGAATTTACTTTTCAAATAAAGTATTTTTATGATCTAAGTTTTATTTTCTTACTATCTTCCAAAGATTAGTATAAATTGTCAAATTTTCGCCTGCTGGATATTTTCGTGTAAACTATAGCCTACGCGAAAAACGCGAAAATTTCCTGCAAGCGAACATTTCGCATTCACTAGTACCTATACAAAAAGTTCTATTGTACTAGCTGTTCATATACGTAGATTTGCAGTAATCATAATGGAACCTTATTACTGTGTAGAGACCAGTGGTGTAGTCCGGGGGTAACGCAAGGTAACGGCGTTACCCCACTGGTTTTATTTTACTTTTAGCGTTACCCTACTGGTTTTATTTTACTTTATATTTTTTATATTTTTTGCTGTTTCTACTGAACATTTTTGTAATACATACTCTTTCTAACTATATTTCTTTCCTAACCCCTTCAATTTCAACGTGTTTTTGGGAATGTACATAAAATGTAAAAACGCTGTGGAATTTTATAGAAACGCTATATAAGAAAATTTGTTGTTGCGTTACCCCACTGAAGAAATTACGACTACACCACTGGTAGAGACCAATCATAGAAATTCCTTTCCTCGCCTTTCGCAAACATCTGGGAGTCGTCAGAAATTGAAAAACACACGTGGTTTTCAAGGAGAGAGAAACAAAATGGTGCTTGTTGTTTTTTCCAAAAAGGACTGCCAAGTGTTAACGTCTTACGAGGCTATATAAGCCAGAGTTCACTGAAAATCGCCCTCACTCAACACAAACATCACTCTGCTCGTTACTCCTCGTGAATCTTCCCTTTCACGTAGTGCCGCTTCAACCTCAGCCGGCCTCAGTCCCTCAAGCAACACCTCAACCATACACGAAGCGAATCAACACTTGAGGCGACCTATAATTTCATCCCGCCGGAAGCAAGCATCACTCTACCGGCGTCATCCTTCTGGCACTGCCTTCACTCATCCTTCACCACAATTCGATCGGCGCCCGTTCAACAAGTCCATCAACAGGCCCTTAGCACATCCTCCTGCTGGTAGGCCAATACGTCTTCAGAGCTATCTACTGCGAAACGCAATACGGTCAACCTTCACGTAGGCCCCCGTCAGTCTTGAGAGTTATCTACGTCGAAACGTAGGACGGTAAACTTTCACGAGGTTTCTTCAGCCTTCATAGTTATCTCCATCGAAATTGCAGGTCGGTAATCCTCTTGTAGGCCTCGCTCGGCCTACAACGTTTTGTTACGTTGTGTTAGACATCAGGATTCAAAGCTGAAAAGTCCACAAATTCTGCCTAATCGCGTAGGCGCTAAAAGGTGTCCTCAATACCGTTCAAACTAACTCTCCCGTTAAGACCGCAGTAGGCCTATTGAAGTATTTTACCAATACCGTAGTTTTGTATCACCTTAATTTGTTCATTCATATAATTTACTTATTTTGTATCCGATTGTTTATTTGCTCTTATGCATTTCATTTTTACTGAAGTAATCCATTTACTGTACCATACCGTACTTTCAGTATTTCAGTTATCATTGGCTTAATTACTTATTCTGTGTTCACCGCTGCATATCTCATTAGCCTACCTAAATTAGGGTACTTACTTAACGATTATACTTACTTAACTTGTACTTACTTAACAATTAGACTGTATAACCATTTCTTATTGCTAATAATATAATCAGTCATCTGTAATATAGTATAAATACCGTTATAGAATTGTTGATCACTGTGAACAAATAATTCATTTATTTTTCTAATTAAATACAAAACAACAAAGTAATTTCTCTCTCCTTATTAAATATTGTTTGTTTGGGCTGTATTTCCAAACTGATGACCCCCTAATTATATTATCCATTTCAATATAATTCATTAATTATAGTAAGCCTACTTTCTTGGCCACATCAAACTGGTGATCTGTAGGCCACTGTAACTGTACAAGACTAGTAAACTACATGGAGCTCAACGCTGTTCATGATCATATTAATTGTTTATCTTTATGAACACAGACTTGGACTCGGTTGTCCCCCCTCCACCCAACCTTCCCCCCAGTTGGTGTACCGTGACTAACACTGCGACGTTGCCACATATATATAACGGCATCAACTATAAGAGCCTCGGAGTCCAATGGGAAGGGGACCATAAATATCCCCACTTCTGGCTCCCCCCCCTGCCGATACCAGGAATGCAGACCCGGGCAGTGGGGCTGGCTCTGCTACCGCTCATTCGAGATGTTCAGGGTCTCTGCTTGACTCACTTTTCATTAATTTCTGCAACATTCAGTGGCCATTTCTCAAATTTTCAATCTGTTGAAAACCACCTCTCCTCCTCTAACCCTCATCTTCTTTTCCTCACTGAAACTCAGGTGTCTGAGCCTCTGTACCCTCTTACTTTCTCTATACTCAATTTCATTACGAAGGTGAATGTTGCGTATATGTACGCAATGACCTAACTTGTTCTCCTATTCCCGAACTCGAATCTTCCGAATTCTATACCCTCTGGCTACGGCTTGCATGCCAATCTCAAATTAAATACATCTGCATTGTTTACCTTTCTCCTAATTCTACTGACCATCCAAAATTCTTTGACTACTACACTTCCAAAGTGGAATGCATTCAATCTTGCTCTCCCTTTGCTGAAATCTCCATTTTAGATTTTAATGTTCACCACCATCTTTGGCTTTCCTTTCATTTCACTAACATCCCTGGTGAAGCAACTTACGACTTTTCTATCCTAAATGACCTAGAGTAGATTGTACAGCACTCTACTCGTATCTCCGATCGTCTTGGAGATAGACCCAACATTCTGGATATATTTCTTACCTCTCACTCTTCTTCTTACTCTGTCAAACCTTTTTCTCCCGCTGGGTTCTTCCGATCACAATCTTATATCTGTTTCCTGTCCTATCACTCCAATTCGGCCTCTGAATCCTCCCAAGAGGAGGCGGCTTTGGCACTTTGGTGCCGCTGATTGAGAGGCCCCTAGGCAGTACTTATGTGATTTCCCATGGAATGATTACTGCTTCTGTGGCCGGGGCCCTTCCGAGTGTGCAGAACGCAACACAGAGGTGATTCTCTCGGGCATGGAGGCGTACATTCCATACTCTATTCCTTCCACTAATGCAAAAAAAAACCTTGGTTTAACTTTACTTGTTCCACTGCTATCCGTAACAGAGAGGAGGCTTTCAGAAAGTACCGTCGCCATCCAACTCCTGACTCTCACTCAACTTATATTTCTGCCCGGAATCGTGCAAAATCTGTTTTTCGACTCGCCAAAAATTCCTTCATTCGACAAAAATGCGAAAACCTATCCCATTCTAATTCTTCTCGCTCTTTCTGGCATCTAGCTAAGAACCTCTTCAACATCTTTTCTTCCTCTTCTTTCCCTCCTCTTTTCCATTCCGACGGCTCAGTTGGTTGCCGTCTCCTCTTCTGACAAAGCTGAACTCTTCGCTCAAACTTTCACTTCCAACTCAACTATGGACGATTCCGGTGCTGTTCTTCATCTCCTCCTGTCTCTGACTTTATGTCTGAAATTAGAATCTCTTCTAAAGATGTTTTTTTCTGCCCTATCTGTTCTCAACTCTAGGAAGGCGTACGGTTCTGATAGTGTTCCTCCTGCTTTTCTTAAGAACTGTGCTTCTGTGCTGACACCCCTGCTTAGGCAAACTCTTTCGTCTTTGTCTCTCATCTGGTACTTGTACTTCCTGCTGGAAGTTCGCTTTCATTCAGCCTGTCCCAAAGAAGGGTGACCGCTCTCAACCCTCCAACTATCCTCCAATTGCTTTCATTTCTTGCTCTTCTAAAGTTTTTGAATCTATCCTTAATAGAAAGATTCTTAAACACCTCTCTTCTCACAATCTTTCAGATCGTCAGTATGGATTCCGGAAGGGAGGGTCTTGGCGATCTTCTTGCATATCTCTCTGACTCTTGGTCATCCTCCTTTCGAGATTTCGGTGAAACTTTTGCTATTGCGCTCGATATATCGAAATCTTTTGATAGAGTCTGGCACAAATCTTTAATTTCCAAACTGCCCTCTTTCGGTTTCTATCCTTCTATCTATACCTTCATATCTAATATCCTTTCTGGCCGATCTATAGCTGCGGTTGTAGATGGCGACTGTTGTTCTCCTAAACCTATCAACAGTGGTGTTCCTCAGGGTTCTGTCCTGTCGTCCACTCTTTTCCATTTATTTATTAATGATCTTTTAATTCGCACTTCCTGTTCTTTTCACTCCTATGCCGATGATTCCACTCTTCACTTCTCCACCCATTTCCCAAAGCGTCCCTCTCAACAGTCACCTTATGATTCGCGTAGTACGACTATGGAGCACCTGACCTCTGATCTTTCTGCTATCTCTGATTGGGGCAGAGAAAACCTCGTGGCTTTTAATGCCTTAAAAACTCAGTTCCTCCATCTGTCTACTCGTCACAATCTTCCACACGACTATCCCCTTACCTTCAACAACACACAACTCAATCCTTCCTCTTCTCTAATATTTTTGGCGTTTCCTTTTCTCGTGATCTTTCGTGGAAAGATCACATATACTCTCTTTCTAAAACAGCTTCTAAGAGGTTAGGTGTGCCGTACCGACTTCGTAGTTTCTTCACCCCCGCTCAGTTGCTGTCTCTGTACAGGGATCTTGTTCGCCCCTGTATGAAGTATGCTTCTCGTGTATGGGGTGGCTCAACCCATACAGCCGTACTTGACCGGGTGGAATCAAGGACTTTTCGTCTCATTAATTCCCTGCCTCTTACTCACTATCTTCAATCTCTCTCTTTTCGCTTCAATGTTGCCTCACTCTCTCTTTACTATCGCTATTATAACGAACACTGCTCTTCTGAACTCTCTAACTGTATGCCTCCTCCTTTAAGGAGAGCACGCAGCAGCAGCACCAGACTTTCTGCACTTTCTCATTCCTTTTCTGTCCAACTATCTAACGCAAGGGTTAATCGGTGTTTCCAGTCCTTCATCTACTCAACCTCTCTGTGAACTCTGGAACAATCTTCCTCAATCCATCTTTTCCCCTGTCTATGACCTCCAGTCTTTCAAATGCAGAGTGTCTAGGCATCTCGATAATTCTGGACCTTGAGTTTGGCTCTCTTCTTCTTCTATGGGGGCGGGGAACTTTTTCGGGCGTTCGCCCTTGACCCCTCCTTCCTGCATAAAAAAATATATATATATACATACACACACGTATATATATATATATATATATATATATATATATATATATATATATATATATTACAGTGTTTACTTACTGTATTGAGTGAGATAGTGTTAAGAGTGAATGCTAGATAGATATATTTAAGAAGTGTGTGTATGATTGTATTCCCCCCACTCCTCGCCTTCGCCACCAACCTTCTACATTAACCCACTATTAATGAACACGATGGCAGTCCTTTATTTATTTACTTAATTCTTAAAATGAAGTGAGGAAGTGCGTAAAAACCGGTCCTTTCGACGGAATCCGAACGTTCTCTCCTATAAATAAAGTTAATGAAGAAGCGATTGCTGTAGCCGAGAGAAGGGGCCCCGCAGCGAGCCCGCTTTTTGTTTTTGCGGGGTTACTGGCTTTCGAGCGGGAGGTATAACTAATTCTTTATCTCGTATTATTACATTGTAATTATATAATGAATTGTAGCGCAAAATAATAATGATAATAATAGAAGTATTAAACGATAACATTTGTAACATTAAATTGCGTACATCAGTTTACGGACAAAGAATGCTTGCGTTCTTCTCGCAATAATAATATTAATAATAATAATTAATTAAAGAAAGAGGAACCTTTGCTCGGTAATGATAAAGATATAAAGGAAAGGAGATTGTCTTTCTTAATCCACAGAACGTTCCTTTTACTTTACTGCTTTGTTCTATCTCATTTTTACTTTCTCGTATTTGGGAGGAAAAAGAACGGCGCACGATTTTTTTTCGGAGGAAGGGAGGGGAATTCAAATGACAGATTGGTTTTTCCCACGCACGCACACGCGTCACCACTTCACTTTAGCGAGGTACCGACTTTTTCAAATCCATATAGCTAAAATACTAATTAACCAAATCAAATTTAACCTAACCCAACCTTAGTACCATCGAACGAAACGGGGCGTGATAAGCGTTTCTGACACGGTAGAAAACTCGATGGGTGGTTTCTGTTAAGCCATTAAATAGTGAGGTACTCAGTAATCTAGCCTAACCTAATCAGGATCAACATATCTTTTTTCTGACATTAAAATGTTTCAAGATTTTCTACATACATTTTTTAATGTCCCGAGGTACCAAAAGTGTTACCTCACAAAAACATTACCTCATTACATCAGTGAATTATCATACACTCGACCAGTTGCCTACGCGCGCGCGCGCACCCAAAATGTTTACCTACCCTACAAAACTGCAACATTTTCACATATTCAGTTACGTATCGCGACATTTAGGCAATCTAAAGAACCAAATACATTTAACCAAACTTTAATCATATACTTTTTTTCATGATAAAAGACCATTTATAAAGATAGACCACCTTGACACTCCTAATGTCTTGATACGTACGTTCGTGTCGCGATGGGCTCCGTGTGTAGCATCAAGATGGTCGCGATTCCGTAGAGAAGACAAGAACACGCACGCTCGCGCAGAGAGAATGGTTTTAGAACCTTGTTCAAATAAAATGATTTCCGCTTTCGACAAAAGTAATAACTTTTTGAATATTGTAAAACGGTCAACATTTTGTCGAAGTTCAGTTAAATTTGTTAATGAAGAGCATATTGTACAAATGTGGGAGGAAGCCTCCGTAGTTAACAATGAAGATGCCTCCAAAGTGTTTGAAGTTCATGTCAGGACTCGTAAGTTTTTCAAGGAAGACTGCTTTGCACACTCTTTTCAGTAACCTTAATTGGTAAAATAAATACAATTTTATGAGTTTTGTTCTTACAATAATTTTAACATGAATAAATATTTGTGAAATTGGACTATTTATTTTATTTTATTTGACTCTTAAGCTTTAGGCTTTACTGGGCTTTTAATTAAAAATACTGTAAAGCGGATAGTTATTATTATTAATAATATATATAAATCACAACGATACAAAGAAATCACTATTGGACACGAGAGATGAACAAGCAATAAACGAGTAATGTATAGTTGCACTCATTATTCATAGGACACTCTTGAAAACAGATAGCGACACTCGGCATATATTTGTTGTGTACTATAAACAGTTGTAACAGTTTATGAATGACTCTGGCGTTTAGTGAGTGAGCGGTGATTGGTTGGTTGACTCATTGCCAAATGTCTTTAGAACATAATTATTTCTATTCATCACTGGTTTACATATTACTAATGAAATATAAATGAATAATTGAATATAAATTCAAGAAGGTGATATATAAGGGTGTAACATATATTCTGCTCAAATTTTTAGTTTACTCACAACAAAAATTAAATGACATAATGACAAATTAATCATCAATATAATTCCATTCTTTTTCTATAACCTCCTCCCACCTGTAGAAAAGTGTTTTAGGCCACGTTCGAAGAAATCCCTTGGTTTCGAGTTAAAAAAAGCGATCACTTCTTTTTCGATAGCTTCCCTGGATTGCATCTTTTGTCCATCTAGGTGGTGTTGCAGACTTCTGAATAAATGGTAGTCTGAAGGTGCGATGTTCGGAGAATAAGGTGGATGAGGCATTTTTTTTCCAACCAAATGCCTCCAATTGGGCAGTGGTGATTCAAGCAGTGTGAGGGCACGCGTTATCCTGGTGGAATAGAACACCTCTGCGATTAATTAATGCAGGAAGTTTTTCTTGTAATGCCATCTTCAATCGTTGGAGTTGGCAATAGACTTCAGCTGTGATTGTTTGGTTATCTGGCAGAAGCTCAAAATGAATAATTCCTTGCATATCAAACGCATATCAAAATTTCTTTTGATGGGGTCCATTCCTTGGCTAAGGTTCAGGCTTTGTTTCACGGTTAAGCCACTGATGTCGACGCTTAATATTGTTATAGAGGACCCATTTTTCATGCCCAGTGACGATCCGATTCAAAAACGGTGCCTGCAGTTGCCGAGAATGCAGTGATGTGCGAATATCGATTCGATGTTGAAGATTCGCTTGTGACAAATCATGCGGAACCCATTTTCCAACCTTCACTACTTTTTCTAACAGCTTCAAATGACGATGAATGGTCATATGGCTAACGCCAAGTTGCAGGCCAAGTTCTCTTACAGTTACCGTTGGGTTTTCCTCCACTGTTGCTTTCAGCAACTCTTCATCTAACTCATTTGGTCGTCCTGTTCGTTGATAATCTTTCAGACTGAAGTCTCCATTTCTGAACTTCTCAAACCATCTACAAATCCATTCGCTCACAACATCATTTCCATAAACTCTTTGAATGTTTTTTGCGGATTTACTAGCGTTAGATGCTTTATGGAACTCATACAGCATCACATGTCGAATATGCTCTTTCGTGGGCTCCATGTTTTTTCAATTACTGTAATATCGTAGGGGTGGCGTTGTAACTATGAAAACCACTACGGAAAATATTCATTAGCCTAATCCTACACTAGCCTAAGTCATTCTGTATCGTGATAAAACCTGTGCGAACCTGTCGCCGCGTGTATTTTACAACATTTCTAAAACTATTTCACATTATCTTGAAGTTATTCTATTATCTATCGTCCGTTTTCTAATCGAGCAGAATTTATGTTACAACCTGATATATTAAGGGGGAATGTCAATGAAGTATAAAAAAATGGTCTTGTAAAAACTAAAAAAAAAAAAAACTTCGGACGTGATAACAGTGTTCATGGTATTGGCAAATCTGTTATCCTAAACGAACTGAAGCTTCAATGTATAAAAACAGCCGTTCGTAGGCATTATTGCGCCCTGAGCAAATTCCACGACCTGCACCACCCATCCTCCCCGTATTTATTTATTGATTAATTTATTTATTCATTTATTTATTTATTTACATTTAATATTGAACGTAGATACAGATATTATTTTGTTATAAGAAAGACAGCAAAATCCTGATATACAGGGTGTTTCATAACATGTGGGACGCACTTTCAGGATGGATTCAGGACCTGAAAACAATGAAAAAAGTTTATATAAACATATGTCCGAAATCACTTTGTTTCCAAGTTGTGAGTTCCAGCAAGTATCCGCCTTACCTTTAAAGGAAGTGCTCAAATTGATCGCCTTGCGCTTGAATACACACCTGAATACGCCTCGTCATAGACTGCATGACGCGTTCAAACATTTCAGGTATGGCTCGGATTTTCTGGCATCCTTGGTCTACACTCTACACGTTGGCGAAGCATTTCAATGTTGTTAATGGTTGTCACGTAAACGATGGATTTCAAATGACCCCACAGGTAAAAATCAAGTGGATTCAGGTCCGGGGAGCGAGCAGGCCACGCAATGGGTCCTCTACGACCTATCCATTTGTCAGGGAAATGGTCAGCCAAATAGTCTCTGGCTACTCGACTAAAATGAGGCGGAGCGCCGTCATGCATAAACCACATACGACGTCGGACACCAAGAGGGACTTCATCTAGTAAATTGCTTAAATCATTCCTTCAAATATTGGAATAAGATTCTCCTGTTAATCTTCCAGCCAAAACAAAAGGACCGATTAAGTTGTCGGCAATAAGTCCTGCCAATACATCGATGCTAAATTGTTCTTGGTGCCTTGACTGGATGATGGCATGCGGATTCTCTTCGGTCCAGTGATGAGTGTTGTGAAAATTGATCATGTCATTTCTTGTGAAGGCAGCCTCATCAGAAAACAACACGGAGGATGTTCCTCCACGCGATTCAGGACCCGCTCCTTCAACTCAACAGTTCTGGCGCTGATTGGTCTACCACCATCAGAAACTCGTTTGCTGAATGATCCTGTATCACCAAGACGCTCGTCTATTCTCTGAAAGCTCTTCTTATCTGGCATACGGCGATTCGGAAACCTTTCCGCATACAAACGTCTTGCTGCGCCGCATTACACTCGGCAAGTCCAATAATAATTTAGGGTGATCCAAAAAAATAAATGTTGAAAATTTGTAGGTCTTACCCCTTAAAATTGTTACCTAGGTTGAAAAAACTCTAAATATAAAATTTTAATAAGATAAAAAAATTCTAAGTGGTGGCACATCGCATTTGAATTTAGATGTTTTTAAAAACCTTTTTTGCTTCTTCCCCATAATATAGATTTATTGTGTCTTTACGAAAAATATTTCGATATAAATGCAAAAACTTCATTTTTTTTCTACGTGAAGGTCAAAATATGAAAATAAAAACCCACTCTAATAGACAGAGTTTATTTCCACAACAGTTTCGACGCCCACTGGCATCCTCCTCGGGTGGATACAGAAAAACGAAAACCAAAACAAGAGGGAAAAACAGTCCAGGGACCGACCGCTAAGAAATTCGCACCTAGGTTAGATCCCATTCTCCCGACACCGGAAGGGCATTTTCATTAAGTACATTCGCACAAATTTAAAACTATCTTCCTGTTCTAAACATATAGATTCTATTATTTTTTATTTTTTTTTACATAATTATTACATTTATTATTACATTTCTTACATTTAATATTGAATAATTATTTATTTCAGAAATTATAAATTTATTATTACATTGGTTATTACATTGTTGTTTATTATACGGAACTTATAAACCGAAAAACAAATGAAAAAGGCGATTAGGAAACAATCCAGAGACCATTGAGAAATTCGCACCTAGGTTAGATACCGTTCTCCCGACACCGGAAGGGCATTTTATTACAGCGTCCGCTTATAAGTACATTCCCACAAATTAAAACTATCTTCTTGTTCTATACATACAGATTCTAATATTTTGACATAATTACTGCATTTATTGTTGCATTTACATTTTTTAACATTTATTATTATTACCTTTACCGTAATTATTAAATTTATAATATTACCTTTATTATTACATCTGTTGCATTTATATTTATTTCCACATTTATTACTTCCACTATTACATTTACTAAAAGCGAGTAAGGAAACAATCCAGAGACCTTTAAGAAATTCACACTTAGGTTCGAACACGTTCCCACGACTCCGTAAGGGATTTTTTGACCAAGAATCTCATTAAAGGGTCTAACTTATAAGTACCTTCGCACAAATTAAAATTATCTACTTTTTCTATACACACAGATTCTATTATTTTTCTTTTGACATAATTATTACATTTATAAAGTACCTTACTTGATTTCCAATCTATAGCATGATTATTTTGGCTGACGTGATAAAAAATGGCATTATTATCATAGTATTACAACTTCTGAAGGCATATTTGTGTTCTTTAATACGGGTTTCAATATTTCTTCGTTTCTCCTCCGTATACTAAATCACAACTTTTACAGGGAATGCTGTAGACACAGGCTTGTTCCTGTTTTGCAACGTTATTCCTAACCAATTTACTTTTCACGGTAGACGAATATTTGAACGCCAAAACAAACTTAAAATCTTTCGTCAACGGTTTTACTCTTTCTAAGCCGGCAATGTAGGTTAGGAATAACGTTGCAAAAGAGGAACAAGCCTGTGTCTACAGCATTCCCTGTAAAAGTTGTGATTTAGTATACGTGGGAGAAACTGGAAGAAATATTGAAACCCGTATTAAAGAACACAAATATACCTTCAGAAGTTGTAATACTAATAATGCCATTTTTTTATCGCGCCAGCCAAAATAATCATGCTATAGATTGGGAATCAAGTAAGGTACTTTATAAATGTAATAATTATGTCAAAAGAAAAATAATAGAATCTGTGTGTATAGAAAAAGTAGATAATTTTAATTTGTGCGAAGGTACTTATAAGTTAGACCCTTTAATGAGATTCTTGGTCAAAAAATCCCTTACGGAGTCGTGGGAACGTGTTCGAACCTAAGTGTGAATTTCTTAAAGGTCTCTGGATTGTTTCCTTACTCGCTTTTAGTAAATATAATAATGGAAGTAATAAATGTGGAAATAAATATAAATGCAACAGATGTAATAATAAAGGTAATATTAAAATTTAATAATTAGGGTAAAGGTAATAATAATAAATGTTAAAAAATGTAAATGCAACAATAAATGCAGTAATTATGTCAAAATATTAGAATCTGTATGTATAGAACAAGAAGATAGTTTTAATTTGTGGGAATGTACTTATAAGCGGACCCTGTAATAAAATGCCCTTCCGGTGTCGGGAGAACAGTATCTAACCTAGGTGCGAATTTCTCAATGGTCTCTGGATTGTTTCCTAATCGCCTTTTTCATTCGTTTTTCGGTTTATAAGTTCTGTATAATAAACAACAATGTAATAACCAATGTAATAATAAATTTATAATTTCTGTAATAAATAATTATGCAATATTAAATGTAATAAATTTAATAATAAATGTAATAATTATGTAAAAAAAAATAAAAAATAATATAATCTGTATGTTTAGAACAGGAAGATAGTTTTAAATTTGTGCGAATGTACTTAATGAAAATGCCCTTCCGGTGTCGGGAGAATGGGATCTAACCTAGGTGCGAATTTCTTAACGGTCGGTCCCTGGACTGTTTTCCCTCTTGTTTTGGTTCATTCGTTTTTCTGTATCCACCCGAGGAGGATGCTAGTGGGCGTCGAAACTGTTGTGGAAATAAACTCTGTCTATTAGAGTGGGTTTTTATTTTCATATTTCGATATATATCATTTTTTTGCATAATATAGATTTTTGTATGCTTATTGTGGTTAAATATTCCAAAGCACATCTTGTATGAGCGGTACTGAACACGTTGAGGCAAGAATCACATCTATTCTGTTGATACTTGTATTCACGTTTTTCTATGAAATAGATTTCGTCACTTTTCCCATTAAGTGCTCATCTTGCGTAAACGTGTTGAAAGGGCGTTCCTATAACAATCGTATTTTTTATTCACAAGCCTGTCTTTTGCTAACCTGTCGTTTGCAGTGTATTGTTTCCAGTCATCTGCAGTGTATTGCAGTTCGTTTACAGTGTTGCATTAGTGAATAATCACATTAGAGATGGTAAATTCCTCAATGAAAACTCGCAGAAATACCGAATATGGCTCATTGAAAACCAATTGAAATGATATGCGGGAGAAAACTTCCTTCCAAAGGTGATGTGCTCCGTCGTCTTTTTTATTTACTTAAAGAAAAGAAAACTTTAAGAGAAGCTTCTAAAGCAGTTTACATAGAGGTAGTTGAATTTTGGGGACAAGCTAGAATTCCAACAAGAGCTGATTATAATGTTATACCAATGAGTGAAAAAGTATATACGGAATATAGAACGCTCCAAAAATTAAAATTCCGGTACTCCGAAACTTAGCGTGAGAAAGAGAGATTGTTTCAGGACAGTTTAAACGATCTCTTTGATATGGCTCACCAAAAAGCGCACGAGATGATCAAGGTTAAAGAAGACAGAATTCCTCCAAGCTCAAAAACTGAAGGGAAGAAAAGGATATATGGCTAACGTTGACAAAGCATTATCAGAGAAAGAAGATCGTAAAAGGAAGAGAGAGTCAGCTAAAGAACGGTTAGCACGTAGGGAAAGTAAGAGAAAGGAGGAAGAAACAAAGTCTGCCAAATTGACTTCATCAAGTAGCATGAGTAGTGAAGATGAAACAATGTTGTGTAAAACTAACACGGCATCAAAAAATAATGCAGGCAAGAAGGTTCCTAGCAAACCAAGTAAAAAGGAACTTGTAACACGAGACGTTGCAGTTGCCCTGGATAGATCGAATATTTCTGATAGACAGGCCGTATATGTGCTATCAGCTGCTGCCTCTGCATTAGATCATGATCTTGATGACTTGTCCATAAGCAGAAGTACAGTTTGTCGAAAGAGAATGGATGTACGTGAGAAAATCGCAAAAGATTTAAAAGAATCCTTTAATCCTGAATGTTCTTTAATGGTGCATTGGGATGGAAAAATGCTAATCGACTTAATTGGAAATGAAAAAGTTGAAAGATTGGCAGTGTTGGTGTCAGGAGGAGGCAAATCAAAGTTGCTTGCAGTACCCAAACTCGATTCTGGCACAGGAGTAGACATTGCAACAGCTGTTGTCGAATGTTTAAAGGACTGGAACGTAATTGATCGCATTAAAGGTATGTGCTTTGACACAACTGCCACGAACACGGGTCCTAAAAAGGGAGCTACTGCACAAATAGAACAAACAAGCGGTAGCTCGCTATCGCTCGCGACCGTTGTACAACTTGGCTCTCCGGGCGGGTAGCACTGTGATCCAGCTACAAAATTTAAAAAACCGCCATTACCCCCATTACCCCCACCCCTCTCCCCATTACCCCACCCCACTCCCCCATTACCCCCACACAAAAGTAAAAGCCATTACCCCCACCCCTCCCCCACTACTCCCGGGCGGGTAGCACTGTGACATATACTGCTTGCTACCCGCCGGGATTGCGGGTAGCAGTATATGTCACACAGTGTGAAGCTCAAGATTTTTACGGCTGCGTTCTTTTCTGTAGTTTTATCGCGGTGCTGGGGCCTTTGGACCCAGTAATTGTGACCTAGGACCGGGAAACTTGACAGAGCACATCGGCAGTTCATGGGCTATCAGTTGGTGGTGGTTGCAGAATTTTCCGATGTGCCGTTTAGTCTTTGCACGGTTCCGAAGAAAGCGGACACACACACACACACACACACACACACACACACACATTTTAGCTCAATAGTATATAGGAAGCTTGGTGAAGACTTACTAAATATTGCATGCCGGCACCATATAATTGAACTTATTGCATCCAACGTTTTTTTTAGATGTACTACCACGTGGAGTCAAATTTCTAAAGCCAGGTGCTTTGCATCGTGCCAGGTGGATATCTCGCATAATCTATGCAATGAAAATGAATCTTTTCTGCCCACAGTTTAAAATGACTCTAAAGGAACAAAGTGGAATAAAACGTTTTGCACAATTTGCCATTAGACACTATGTTCCTGCATGGTTTTCTGCACCTATCGCTGCTTCTGCCCCTGCCAATGATCTTTCGCTACTAAAACTGCTGCTAGTATACGAAGATAAAAGCATTGCTTCTGCAGCATCTCAAGCACTTTCTCGCCATCTTTGGTACCTAAATGAATTTCTTATTTCACTTTCATTCTTTGATGAAGATATTTCCACTGATGTTAAAAGAGACATGGTAAAAGCACTCGACATAAGGGGATCTAAACATCCGCCCAAAAGAATAAGTTTGAATCTTTCTGCCAACGATATTCAAAACAAGACAGTAGCCAGCTTTGTTGCTAGCTCGTCTCGACTATTTTTCACTAAGCTCGGACTCCCAATAGCCTTTCTTGAGGATGATCCAACAAACTGGAAGAACAGACAAGATTATCAAATGGCCCTTGAGTATGTCAAGTCAGTGATGGTAACAAATGATAACTCCGAAAGAGGAATAGCATTAATAAAAAATTTCAATGCACATCTAACTAAGAATGAAAGTCCAAAGCAGTTTCTCCTGCAAGTAGTGGAGCAACATCGCCTGCAGTTTTCTAACGTAAAAAATCAAACTTGAAGCAGGAACTGCGAACGCAGCAACAATGAGTGGGAGATGGGCAGTCTAGGGTGTCCCGTTAAACCCAAAGTTGGTCGGGTACAGCATTAACCGATAAAATATCGTGAAGTGGGCTACTAAGAATGCCCAAACAAGTTTTTAAAGTCCTATCTAAAAAATCATTCATCCCCAGGGGTTTACATTTTACATCCCCGATTCAGACTAAAAAATTGGCATTTTGACCTTTGAAAGACCCATTAAAGCTAGAAATTACATACACATTTTTTCCAATCTGTTAGTAGGAAGCCCCAGAACCACGTCAAGGTCGATTGGAATCTCTCGAGTTTTTTTTCTAGTTTTTTTTTTAGTTTTTCTATTTTTTTTTTTTAGGTTTTTAAAATTTTTTTTTACTTTTTGTATTTTTATTTATTTATTTTTTTTTATGAAAAATTGCATAAATCCCCTTTTTTAATAAAAAATTGCATTAATCCCCCTTTTAAACTAATAATTTACCTAGTAATTACGAAGATTCTTTTTCTTGATTTCTTTTAAATTTTTTCTATGAAGTTCTGTGGTTTGAATTTTAGCTTGAAGCTGAGCTTCATCTTTAACTGTAGGAGCCAGATCAGTTATAAGCTTAATAGCCCTTTCAGCACAATCATTGACAACCTTCAAATTACTCACAAACTCTTCCATTTCATTATAGTTTGGATCTGAGCACCATTCTCCCACTGGCTTTGACAACCAACAACTTTCTAATTCATGATTTAAAGATTTTCCATGAATTAGGTCCTATCAAATTCACCAGATGTATATCTGGGTGTAGTTCTGGAACTTCTGGCTTTCCTATAATAATTTCATCTGGAACTTCAGTTCCTAATAAACGAGCTGCGATACTTGCTTTGTATTCTCATCTAAAGTTTTACTAAAAAGAGAGAAAACTACAAGGTCTTGACTTAAATACCACTTGTGTCTTAAGAATGCATCTACTGCAGCAATAAAAACTTCTGGATCTACTTCCTGCCAGACATTAACTAATTGCTTATAAAATCGCAGGTCATGAGTGGTGCTTCTGCAGCTAATGGGTCTTTAGCCAATAAGGGCCAAAACTAAAGATGTAAACTTGACAAATCTTCCAAATGATTCTTTTACTTCTGGTTCATAGTTAAGCTGATCTCTAAATAAGACAAGTTTATTTGAATACAGCTGAGGTGCCATGAATCTAGCTCGATGGCATGCTCCTGGTTTACGAAGATGTATCTTTGAAGGCCTGTGCCCCAACAATAAACAGTTTTGTTCTCTAATAAAGAATTATAAATTATATTTGCACTTTCTTTAATATCCATCAACAAAGGCTGTTATATTTCTTTCTTTAGTTTGGGATAATGTTATTTTGGACCAGCTTTTCGAAAATTCTTCAAATAATTGGGACCAGTGCTTTTTCCAAAGATGCATTGCCAAACAGATTTTACAATAAGTTCGCCAATGTGGTGACGGTATGCTAAATATAATAATGGTCTATTCAGATTTCTTTCTATATAAATGCAAGCTCCTTTGTTAATACCTGTATTTGAGGCCGCCGTGTCAAATGACATACCTCTCACCTTTCCTGTGACCAGTAGTATCGGCGCAAAATGGGAGAGTGCAAGAATGTCGCGCAGATAATGATCAATGTTGCAAGGGGGGTGGGGCTATGCAATGAAGGGGGAAGGGGGGTATGCAGTGAAGGGGGTGGGGGGTATGCAGTGAAGGGGGTGGGGGAATGCTGCAGGTGCAACAAGTGGTCATGAAACTTGGAGACGGCGTTATCCCCCAAGAGAAAGATAGGAGAAGGAGAGAAAGGAAGAGAGATGTTCACCTGGCAGGAGCCAAGTGCATATTAATATTTCAGCCGAACCGCCGTTCTCTTATAGGCCCCTAATCAGCCAGAGCCAATGGGCGCCACAACCAGTTGGCTTAGAAGGCGTAAATGGCTTGTACAAGATGAGTTGCCAAGTATGCTATTTTTTAATTAAAGCATATATTATTGACTGTTGGCTTAGAAGGCGTAAATGGCTTGTTCAGGTTGAGGATTGTGCCATTTATTTAATTCTTAACAGTTGGCTTAGAAATCCGTCAGTACGTTTATAAGGCGTAACCAGCCATTTGGTATAATTGTTTACAACCAAAAGAATTAACTAAAACAACATTACATCATTCTGTTTATTAAATATTGTAAATATATAGAAAATAAATATACATTTGAATGGTCAAAAAAAAATTAAAAAATATAACCATCAGTATAACAGTACAGGCGAAATATATATACACAATTATATTATGGAAATATATAGAAAATAAATACACATTGGAATGATCAAAAAACAATACAAAAATAAAAAATAAGAAATAATATAACCATCAATATAGCAGAAATATACACACACAATTATGTTAAATAAATAAATAAATACACTTTATCTTCTACCGCACAAAATAAAAAATAAGAAAGCGTATAACCATCAATATAGCAGTACAGGAGAAATATATATATATACAATTATGTTAAATATATAAATACATTTCACTTTTTTTTCAAAACACTAAACACACTTAATCGAGTCTACAATTACATCGTTATTGCTCTGCATTACGCAGTATACGCGGTTTAATAATATTTCACCGCTTAAGGTATATAAAGGGCCTTCATTTCGTTCAGTACTATTTTTGTGCCCACTTTACAACCGGTTGGCAAGTTATCTTTAAATACATCTAGAATACAATCAAAAGCACGCACAAAGATTTCATCGTTAGCCACAACGTCAAATACAAGTTTATAAACACGCCTTTCCAATCGAGGGTTTATTTCTACCGACCCGAGCTTTTCACACTGCATAGCGACAGTTGAAATAATCTAAATCGTTACGACAGCTGCTCATTATATAACGAAATAGTTCTTCAGGGTGAACGGTGCAGGTGAGCTCAGCCCTGTACCGATCAAGTGATTTGTACCAAAGTTCATGATATTTCAAAGTCTAAACTTTTTAAATAATCCTCCAGCTCTAGACCATTCTCACCTTGTTCAACCCTACACTCGGTAAACCCATCGAGCAGAGCGGTGTATGCATATTCAAGAACCGTATCAAAATAAAGCATATCCATAACACGCGCGTCTAATATAGGCTTCAGCTTGCGGAATCCGACGATTTCAAACATTCTGTCGAGGATGAAACGGTTTCGCGTAGGGACAAGAGCGTTATTATCGGAAGCATTCTTCCACATCAACCGTATATCAATGCATGGCCGATCGTTATTTATACACAACGTACAAACAATGGCATATGAGGGGGTGTCACTAATCTGTTCTCTTCTTGTACCTACACCTGTAGGAATTTTATAACGATCTTCACTCCACTTCTCAACTATCACGAATATTCTATTCATCTCGACACTTAAATAAACAACATTCCGTTTGTTTGTTTGTCTACAATCCGTTTCCAGTACATAGTTAACGGCACCAGATTTACGCCTGAACACGCGCAACGACTTCGTCACGGACATATCGTACACGGCGTTGAGAATGCTGCTCAAAGGAAGCTCCATCGTATTCGAAGAGCGCACGTCCACTCGGTTTAAGCTCTGAGATTACTATCTGCCACATGCAATGCGTCGACTCGACTGGAGGAGTGAGTCACACCAAAAGCTAATAAAACGTGTACGACGCTGTTCCAACATGAATCGTTGTATCCCATTATATTGGGCAGGTGTTTTGAGAAATTTTCCGACACACGAATATCGGTTTTAATGTTTTATCACTCCAACTTCCCCAAATACGCACCAGGCATTTTCCTTCAGGGTAATTTTCACGAACTAAACACATTTTATAACGGTTTTAATGTTTTACCACTCACCACACGTTCATTTCCACAAACTAAACATCTTCACATTCCGGCACACTATTTGAGAGGAACATATGCCCATATTTTTCCCTTTTGTTTAACAAGCGATACTCGTCTAAAGTCTGTTAAAAACTCGCACAGGGCATTAGCCACAACCTCACTACAAACTTCGTCATGATATATATTAATATAGTGATAAAAATACTTAAGATTGTTCATGATGACAAGATTTACATTTTCAGTCGCAGGGTACGAGTACTCGGTATGGTGTAACATGATATAATACCGCTTGTCACACCACTCATCCACAAGGCTCACTATCCATAACCGTTGTTTCTCTTCTGCATGTGTTGTTTCTTTTACTTTACGGTATATGTGAGCCTTTATAAAGTTTAGTCCTACAACATAGTTCAATACATCACTTGTCCCACGAAATCCTACAATGCTCACCAGAATAGCCATAGAGTATTTGTACATCTTGCTCCTTCGCATGATCAATGTAGCCTTAAAAGCATCAAAGGAGGGTGGAATAGGGAGTTTTCGAGTATCCACCACATCTTGACACTTTGCAGAATACCATTTCATAAACGTCGAACAAGCAATATTAAAGGTAGCCATTACTATTTTCTGTTTACGCGGGAGAATACACGTCTGACGTCCACGGCTTACTGCGATCAATTGAGCACGCAGGGAAGCCCAGGGGTAGTAGCATGACTCACGTTGCTGGTTTTACAGTGGGCGGAGCTTAGAACTTTCTCCTGTGTACACACACACACACACACACACAAAGGAGAAATTGAAACGCTAATAGAAACACGATTTATTTAATAAATGAAATATTGAAGGTGTATTTTACAAATACGTGTAATAAATAAGTTAACAATAGACACATTAAAGATTATGGTATCCAAAGGGTACGATATCATAGGTACCAGGTAACTTGTAACGTTTCCTATAGGTGTTACGGCACACCTTTGTACCCCTAAGTTCCTTCACCCACCAGCTTCTGCGCCCGAAAATTGTGGGTGCCTATACTTAGTTGGGGTGGCCGATCGCCCTCATCGTCATCACCATCCAAGCACACTAGATCCTTCAACGATTCAAAGTTAACGACCCGCCGATTCGCCTTGTTGAGCGTGATACCCTTTGCCTTCACGATATATTTCATGTCCTCCCCCACCCTCACCCGTACGCCATAAGTTTTTGGTCCTGTTGAGACAAAAGAGTCGGCGTATGCGGTGTCTCCATACTCATCCTTGATCTCATCAGTCAACTCACCGAGGAATTCACCAATAGGAGGCATGTATTCACCCTCCCTCTCTGTGAATATCACACTTTCTGTATCAGCGTACAATATCCTCCGCCCAAGAGAATGCAATAAGCCCCAAAGTTTGATAGTGCGTAGGCCGTTGTGAAGCTGGCTACAGGTATGTTTGTAACCCGTGAGGTATCTGTGGGCAACTCGGTATTGTTTTACTTTATTATGTATTACCTACATTCATGATCTCCATGACCTCTTTATCGAGAGCATTGGCATAATCCCAGACCACTATAACTTTGTGCCAAATTTACGTTCCCTTTGCCAGTATTCTGCGCAAATTTTCCACAAAGATTGTTTAGACAACTTTGCACTAAAGCGCTTGCCAGGGTTCTTTACATTTTGGGAACGGTCAAGCTGTATACCTTCAAGGTCACGGTAACGTTGAATATAGGCCGACTTTTCATCTTCAGTATCAACTCCTTGCGGATACCCTGTTGCTTCGACCTTATCTTTCAAAAAAGTGTTTATATATGGCGTGAAAAGGTTGGGTAGCTTCTGAAACCTCCAGCCCTCATGTATCTTCAGTATGCTGTAGCCATGGCGAACAGCTAGATCCAGTTTTGGACTTGTATATACACCTCTAATCTTACGCTGGTGGGTTGTATGTTCACAATCACCATTGTTCTCTTCTGCGCACTTCACGCACAAGGGAAACATGAGCTTGTGATCGATAACGACGCGTAAGATCGGCATCCATAAATCACGAGGGGGGAGTACGTCTACGAAAGAAAGGCCGAAATAGTACTCCTTCAAATTTCTTGAGAACTCCTCGATGGTGGGTAGGTCAGGCCCCACCAATTTCTCAGGCGCACCTACCAGGTACGGATTGTTCTTCACGTAGGGGTATAAAGAATAGAAGTAGTAATGGAGTTTCACACCCTCCGTAGGCGGAAAGTATAGCTTGAAGGGATTTGTACGCCCTCCGAAGAAGCTATCACCGCATTTGAGAGGATCCAGCACCATTGAACGTTTGATCGTGTTTATTTCTTCAAGGTACTGTCCGTCTGTCTCCATCCGTGCATCATACTCATGCTCCCACAAGACTTTGTGAGTGAACTGGGATCCTATAAGTTGATCGCGGGTGCAGGTCCACGCAAGACAGTCGGCAGGAGATCTACCGTGGATATCTCCTGCGATTCCACACTCAGGACGGGGCATCCGTACCACCAGCAACCGTTAAAGGAGTACAGTCTTCTCACCAGTGACACGGTTTTCATTTACACCATCAACCCAAAAAACACGACCATTAACCTTAATGGGTACTTCACCCGTGTTGCGGGCATGTTTTATGTACACACCTGTCTGCTGTTGTAGGTGTATGAGCCAGTAAATAGCCTTGTGCCCATAACTGCGGGGATTTTTTCTGTGAATAATGGCTAAAGTGTCTTTAGGCATGAAGTTATTCTTGAACACCGTAAAACATAATGAGGCGATGGTGGTTGCGACTTGCAACGGATCACATTTCAAACGACCTATGTACCTCCTAAAGGCCTGGAAACATACTCTAAGCATGCGCACATTATTCACGCAATAACGCTCACATTCATCAACTATATTATAAGGAGTAGATTCATTAAAACTGTTGTAGTATCGGTCAAAATCTTCACGTTCGTCTGCACTTATACATTCATAGTTAAAGTAATGTTTGGGTGAAGGTAGTCCTACGTAATTTAAAGTTTCGCTAGTGAGGAATGTGTAAGGGAAATATCCTTTTGAAACTTCAGCAGCTAAACCCATCACCTTGAGTAGCTTTGCTAATTTACAAGGTGTGAATAATAAAGTGTCTTTAACCTGCACATTACCTCTTATTTGTATCTGTATTAGCTTGTTGCCTTTTTTGAAGGGGTCACCTGTAAATATCTCAGATGACTTGCAACGGATCACATTTCAAACGACCTATGTACCTCCTAAAGGCCTGGAAACATACTCTAAGCATGCGCACATCATTCACGCAATAACGCTCACATTCATCAGCTATATTATAAGGATTAGATTCATTAAAACTGTTGTAGTATCGGTCAAAATCTTCACGTTCATCTGCACTCATACATTCATAGTTAAAGTAATGTTTGGGGAGGTAGTCCTACGTAATTTAAAGTTTCGCTAGTGAGGAATGTGTAAGGGAAATATCCTTTTGAAACTTCAGCAGCTACCCATCACCTTGGGTAGCTTTGCTAATTTACAAGGTGTGAATAATAAAGTGTCTTTAACCTGCACATTACCTCTTATTTGTATCTGTATTAGCTTGTTGCCTTTTTTGAAGGGGTCACCTGTAAATATCTCAGATGACTCTTGCTCAAGCAACTCCTTATAAAGGAACTGTGTCTCAAATTTTGCCCCGTTATGGGCGAGAATATAGTAATTTTATTTAACTTGTCCGCTAGCTTGACAATATAGGACACAAAGAGTTTCACAGGGCTATCGTAGGCACTCGTTTTGAAAACGTTTGTACGTTTACCGCATTTGTGACACTCATCACACTCGATCTCCATACACTCATCACAGATAGTCTGGCTTACAAGTAAATGTGGAATAACCTCTTTGGTTTCTGCGTTCGTGTGTTTCTATATCGTAGTACACAATTATACAAGGGTTATTTTTAGGCTTAGCATCTTTCATATAACATACATGCTTAATCCATCCGCCTTATATTTCTCATGGCATGTAGGACAGTGAATTTCATAACATTTATGCTTCAAAATTCCCCCAATTATCCATCATATGAAACATACCACATTCACAGATTCTCATTTTCCTGCACGTGCCAATTGATTTATGGAGCTCAAAACAGTTATTATTGAAAAATGTGCGTCTACACACATCACAGTCCCTCTTCTCAGCTTCAACTACACGGCTTTTACACTGCTCACATACCATGTGGCAATCTTTACAATGTTTCACTATATCATCCGCAAACTCGATACATCCCTTACACAAATCATGATGTCGTCCATATTTTCGACTTTTATCATAACTCGCGTAAAGGTCCCTTATATTACGGATGAGGAGATACGTTGTCCCTGACAGTCCTAAAATAAGTAGGGGCCTTGTACGATCTCTAACACTGCTTTTAAAAACATACACAGTCCTATGACGATCATCCAGTCCAAATACAGCTATACGAACATTCATTTCCTGTTCTACCCTTCTCAGTTCTTCAGGACCCATAGCACAGTCAAACTCAAGTTTACAGTCTACAGCTAGTTTACGGGCACGCTCCACTAGCGTAGGCAACCAAATTTTTTGGGTCCATGTATTTAGTACAGTAAACACGTGCTAAACCCTCTGCTATAAAGCCGCAACCACGATCGACATTTATATGCCATCTAAAAATAGCCTGAGAATTGAAGTTAAGAGTATAAGGTGTGGCGCTATGACCCGCAACACGGAATACACGGTCAATATTTACCGTGAAGTTGTCCATATTGAAGGCTATACTACTTTGAGAGGCCTGCATTATACGGCCTAATATATACTCTATATCTTCAACTGCCAAACGTCTGAAAGGTATTACTACCCAAAAATCATCTACATCATCTGACCCGAAGCCAAAAGACAGCCTCGTCCTGACTTCACGTTCGTCGCGGTTCTGAAGGGCAAACTCTGCAATACGCTCAACTATGCGCCGTAGTCCGTGTTCAACACCATTCCTATACACGGATCTAGGATCAACCCTGACTATATACCGATTTCTAGTCAAGACTGGAGTGGGGGGATCGGTACGCACCAACTCGAATGTTATGCCATCCTCAACAGAGCGAGAAGCTGCTGCGGAGGATATACACGGAGTTGTACAGGAATTAGGGGATATATTTTTATTTGAGGAAGGTACTATCGTGGGGGTTGTGTCGTAAGGCGTAGAGGGTTGGGGCTCTACTACTGGTGGTCTAACAACCGGCGCAATCCTGGCGCGCTTTATACCTGACGTGGAGGGCTCTTCATCATGTCTCCGCTTTGAATTGTCGTGTGCTACAGGTATCGCTGGTGAGAATTCGTCGGCGGGGAAGGAATCTGTGATCACAACTACACTGTCGTCGGGGTCATCTGTAATATCGATGATGGGGTGCTGTACGTCATCGTTATTCACGGTTCTGTTGGAGAAGAGAAAAACAAGACTGTAGAATATAAAGAGTAGCACTTAAATACTTATTATATATTGTAAATGACCCACTTAGGAGTGTGACGTGTTAGAAATAGACCGTAGAAAAATTCAGGTTCACGAGCCCATCCACATGTATTATATCTGGACCTAGAGGATGTGGTAAAACTGTGTTTATGCTTAAAATCATTAAAGAAAGGGGAGAGATGTTCTCAAAATTTGTGCATAAAGTTATATGGTGCTATTCGACGTATCAATCAGTGTTCAACGAGTACCAAGATTATATTTTGTTCCACAAAGGTGTATATGATGTTAATTCGTTAAAGGGAAATGAACATACAGTCATTGTAATTGAAGATCTCATGCTGGAGATGGATAAAACGTTTGCCGAGACATTTACAGTATTTTCTCACCATCTTAACATTAGCGTGTTCTTCATCAATCAGAATCTATTTTTCAAAAATAGATACATGCGCAACGTGTCGTTAAATACACAATATCTAGTCTTATTCGCGCAACGTAGAGATGTATAACAAATTGGGGTATTAGCCGATCAAATGTTCCCGAATCAACGTAAGGAGTTTGGAAGTTTGTAAAGAAGCTACAAGCCGGGTTACGGATATTTGCTTTGCGACCTTCATCCGCGAAACACGTTTAGGGTGCTTCTAAGAACGAATATATTTCCAGACGAGCCTGAAACGGTGTATATTCCAGAATGACAGAGGCTAAAGAAATACAGTGAATTAATAAAAATCTATCATCGACTCCCCCGAGCAATGCAGCAGATGCTTGCTAAAAATATCGACTCCGACTTTTTAAAATGCATTTGTGAAATCTGTCTTAACGTTATAAATTGCAATGTATCAATGAAACCACCTCAGAAGACTCGCCTACGCCGTTACAAGAACATTATACGTGCACTCGCTCGTAAAAGTCAAACTGTAGGGAAGAAAAAACGAATTATTGTACAAAAAGGAGGGTCATTCCTACCCATCTTATTTTCAGTTTTGGGCCCGTTACTGACTAGATTAATATAATGAAGAAAGTGGTAGTGATTCCACACGAGGTGTATGCTTCACTGCAAAGGAATCCAGACACGGTTCTAGATCCCCATAAAAGCAGGCTTAAAAGAATGGAAAACGAATTGCTAGCCCTATTAAACAGTGAAAAAACACCTGATGAGAAAAG
Organism: Bathynomus jamesi; assembly: GCA_023014485.1. NCBI lineage: Eukaryota > Metazoa > Arthropoda > Malacostraca > Isopoda > Cirolanidae > Bathynomus > Bathynomus jamesi. The sequence continues at coordinate 424,110 of JAJOZX010001031.1, read as the reverse complement.
AATCTTATACCAAGAAGCTCTGCAGAAATTTCTTCACGAGTACGAAAATTATAAGAACCCGACAGAGATTCCCGTGGTTATTAGGCACAGCACAGGGAACGATGGACATGGTGACATAGGACCTGCGCCCGACAATACAGCTGACCAACCAAAGATTAAGGGGTCAGTCACACAGAACATCGAGCATGTATTAAAAAGCACCCTCCCACATACATTGAGGAATAAAGGTTCAAGTCTTTATAATCTATTGAAAGGACCCCGTCATACAGTGGACCGATGCAGGCGAGATCATTGTGGAAGGAGTAAAGGTACAGGGATCGAATATCGTAGACATCGTCCATGATCTGGTGAGAAAGTGCGATAGGCCCTCACCATCAGGACTACAATAAATAAATGTCCCCAAAACAATGATAGGAAATCTGAACAGGTTAGAAGACTTGGAACATGCGACGCATGTGACACAATTGAAGACGCCATCACCCCCGGCAGTAACACCTTTGAAGAGGCGAAAGAAGAGGTTAAACAACGGTCAACCCTACCCACGTGCCTCTAAAATACGCATATGGCTAACATATTAAGAAGACGTTATTATGACATTTCTAACCCAGCCTCCTACGGAGGCGTAGATAGACTGTACAGAAGTGTTTACGGAGTATGAAAAAGAGATGTTGAGAGATTTTTGCGGGAGCAGAACGCTTATACACTTCATAAGCCTGTGAGAAAAAGGTTTAAAACAGCCAAGACAACAGCTGCCTCGATTGACTCTATTTGGCAAGCAGATTTAACAGACATGCAAAGATATTCTGTGTATAACGATGGTTACCGCTACATTCTATTCATAATAGATGTATTCTGTAGATATCTGTGGCTAATTCCTCTGAAAAATAAATCACCTGAAACAGTTGCTAAAGCCACCAAAACACTGATGTTAAAAGAATACAGGGTTCGTGGCTATTTTTGTACGATATGGGGAAGGAATTTATAGGCCTTGCTTTTCAGAACATGTTGACAGAGTTTAATATCAGCTATTACACAACCAATTCTATACATAAGGCTTCTTTAGTTGAAAGTTCAACGTACCATAAAGGAGCGCATGCACCGCTATTTTACACATAAAAACACATAAAGATTACTAGACATTCTGGAATCATTGGCATCATCCTACAACCGCTCACACCATCGCACGATTGGGACCACCTAACGAGGTTCTAGAAAGAGGTACGCTTCCAGTGGTGAGAAGAGATGGAACACCACCACACTCTGCGCGTTTCAAAATCAATGATTATGTAAGGCTGTCGCGTTCGGGAAATAAATTCGCGAAGGGATTTGAGTAAGGATGGACACGTGAGATTTTTAAAGTTAGGGCTATGAGACCTAAAGGTGAGATAATGATGTATTACGTTGAAGATTTGAATGGGGAAGAAATCTCAGGAGGCCTTTACCGCGAGGAGTTGCAGAAAGTGACATTTAATTTAGGAAAAAGTGTTTAAAAGTGAGAAAATTATAGGAAGCAAAGGTTCAGGAAAGAGAAAAATGTACCTGGTGAAATGGCTAGGGTACCCAGAAAGCTTCAACACCTATATAAAAGCTGATGCAATAATGAAGCTTAAATTGTATGCAACATGGCTCCTAACCATTTCTACGTCACACTCCCGTCCTCCTCGTCCCTGTCTGTACACCCTAACAACACACTAGCCAACTTTGTAATAGAGCTCCATGGACCCATTGAATTGGGTCGTGATTCGTATGAGGTGGAGATATGTGAAATTCAGCTGGACACCCTCTTTTTAAATATTGATTGTAAAGATACCGTTTTTACGATTCTTAGAGACTGTCGTGAGTGTGCAAAAGCCGGGGTAACGGGATGAAACTATACGTGTCGCCCGGACTAAGGTTGCACGGTATTACAGTACAGAAGTGACACTAGGGCCGGGTCACTATGGTTCGGCTGAGGATGTTGTGAGATACTTAAACGTAAGTTTAAAAAACAAATCTTACGAATGATTTATTATACGAAATGGTAAACAAAGGAAACCCTGCACATACTCTAATCCTAAAATCAAAGGCTAACAAATATTAAAGACCGAAGTGTTCAAAATTATAACCGAGCGGCGATATCGATCAGCCTTCCAAAGAGATACCTTTCACGAGGCACAGCATGACTTGTCCAGCTTAATGTATCAATTGAAGATGGAGAAATTGGATGAAAGCTCTCAGCCCCAGACATGTGCTACATTTACAGCAATATAGTGGAGCACCAGTTTGTTTGGGATACCCAGGCAGGCCTGCTACGCATAGCTCACATTCCCAACCATAGAGGAAGGAGTTTGAGTATTACATATGACAGACCCCATTATGTGAATGTCGCAACAAATCTAATAACCAATATCTCAATATATATATATAAGAACGATTGAGGGTAAAAAATTCCTATTCGGTAACGGGAGCTTAACAGTGAAGCTGCACTTTCGACGCACTGAGTTATAATGGACAGAAAGCCTTTCACCGTCTATCGAGGGGTGAGATACCAGTGCGATAGTGGACTTGGGTCCATTTTTTCAACCATACTACGTACGGCTGTTCCTTTGCTGAAGAGGGGCACCAGATACCTAGGAAGGAAGGCGCTACAATCAGGTCTTAACACTGCAGAAGACATAATGGCTGGGGTTAAACCTAAAGAAGCTCTATAAAAACACTTAAAACGTACACGGGACGAAATCATCAAAGATGCAAAGAGAAAAATGCATGGTGGCGGGAAGAAGAAGAGGACTGTCCGGAAGAAGGGATTACCATCACGTGGCATTAATCGTAAAAGGATATAAAAAAAGTGTTGTAAGCGAGTGAAGCCTATGGTTGACCATTTTTTTGACTGATATAAGCTAAGGACATTGAACTCATGAATCATAGTTTGTTTGCTACTTCTCGAGAGAGGAGGCACTACTTCTAACTCGTCATGGCACACTTCATCAATCCGTGTAGTTCACAATGCTGTAAATCGGAGCTTTCCCTCTTTGAGATGCCCCCAACTCAAGTTTCTATTGAACACAGTGACTTATTACAATTAACCCTTTAAACACAATTAGTTCCCCGAGCGCCCCTATACAATTCGTGATACCTAGCTCAGGCCCTTACTTTTTTGATCCAAGCTGTGTGCACATGTACGCTAAACTACGTATAGCCCATTCTGATGGAACGGACTGCGATGACAAATCTGCTGTATACCCTGAAACAAACTTTCTGCACTCCATATTCAACCAGTGTGACGTATATTTAAATCAGTTCAACATATCGGCAGGCACGGGGTACTATCACCTACGAGCCTATCTGGAAAATGTCCTCAACTTTTCGAGAGACGAAGGATACCTTTTTAAGTGCCGAGGGATATTATCAAACTAAAGACGAAAGTAGTATAAAGGACAAATTTAAAAATTCTAAAAAGTATACGAGTGTTTTGGACACCTGCATATAGATTTCGCATTCCAGGATAAGTTGCTTGTGAATGGGGTCGATATGAAAATAAAGCTCACCCGCACGAGTCCTGAGATCTGCTTAAATCTGGATGCTGATCAAGAAGAGGGAGCAAAACCCGTTGTGGTTCACATTATGGAGACACCTCCGCGTACGGCGAGTGAAGTTAAGTTCACCAAAACAACTAGAAATTGAGAATTTACTAAACGCTACGGTAAAATACCCTATTAACAGTACAAATCAAACTATACACGGTGCCTGCGGGGTTGGCTTCGAAGCAGATAGAAAACATCGCACTGGGAAATCTTCCTTAAAGGATATTAATTGGAATACAGAACCATGCTTCGGTGAATAGAAAATATAAAAAGTGCCTTTAAATTCGAGAATTTCGGACTTAAAAATATAACTATACGTTAATGGCATTGCGTTGGGAGGAACATTGGATATGGATATTCATCAGACGCTGTGTTACCGCTTTGCGCGAGAGCCTATAGTAATCTGGCCCATATTGCAGGTGATTGTGATGAGCTCTGTAATGGGTAACGCAGAAAGAATTCTTTGATCAATTTAACCTTTATCCGTTTGACATTACACCTGACTTATCTGCTAGCGTAAATACGCATTTAACCCCACAACAGAGCGGAAACATCTCAGTGAGGTTGGAATTCACCAAACCTATAGACGCGCCTATTAGTGTACTAGTATACCTCGAGTCACAAGCTCTAATAGAAGTAGACAGATTTAGGGGCGTTATCACTGACTTAAAATGGATGCGAATACACTTCAGAGAGTAATGAATAGTGAACGAATCACACGTTCCAAATTTATCGGTGTGTTTGCGAAGAATGAATCATTGAATTTGCCAACTACGCGAGATTGCGGTAGTCTTATTGTGAACACAGATGTCATCGATAATGAAGGGATTCATTGGTTTGCAATCTATTTTTAAAATAGGGACCGTATGTACTATTTTGATTCACTCGGAATTCAATCCTGGAGTGACCCTGTTATTGTAAAATTTCTCGACCAGTTACATATCCCCGAAGTTATATGGAACCCATTCCAGTTACAAGAATATTTTAGTAATACATGCGAGATGTACTGCCTTTCATTTCTCATGCATATGTCACGTGGTAAAGACTAAATTTTTAAAAATTATTCGACCCGTGTCACACTCAACGAAACGATGAAATGGTATGCAGACAGATAAAAAGCCGTTTTCCAATTGTGCGTACTCGTTGTATAGTATGATGATTTCGTGTGTGTGTGTATGGTTCTAGGTAATTTTGCCGTATGAAATTTCGCCGCAAAGAAACGTCGCCGCAAGCAAGAAAATAGGAAAAAAACGCACGAATAACTAAGAAATATATTTATTTGAAACAACAGTACTAAAAAGTCTATATATAAAACTTAGTCAAAAAAGTTTAGTTTAGTTTATTTACATGAAAGAACAAAACTTAAAAAAGTTTAGTTTAGTTTATACTAAAAAGTTTATATATAGCAGTTAAAAACGTTTAATCCTATTAAAATGTATGCAAGTTTAATGAAGTAGACCACAAAAACTGAAGTTTGTTTTCCGGATTATAATTCATTACTATTCGCTGGAGTCTGGAGTTGACATCTTTGTATTTCTTTTTCATGGTGGATGGATCCCCTAGTTCAATTTGTAGTTTCTTCTTGTTTGCTAAGCTTGCTTTTTTAAAAATTCCTATTAATTTCCAAATATTGGGATGTACATTTGTGACCGCAATTTGTAGAGCATTATGAAACCCCTCTACACTATTATTTGTTCGAGGTAATTCATCGGCAGTCCTTTCATTGACGTTCCAAAGTTCAATTGGAAATGTGGGTACCAGTCGGCGTCGCCGAAGTCCTCGACCTCGTTCCCCTCCAATGTAATGAGTTTCGAAATAGGAAACAAATTCTTGGGGCAAATCGTCATCATCTGTGAGTTCAATAAATCCTTCCACAACGTCCGGAATAGGAAGAAATGCAAGGGCTGCGAAGCATTTAACTTTGAGGTTGAATTCATTATTTGTATGATATTGCTGTTGAAATCCGATGTTGACGACTTTTCTGTAAATATTTTGGGCTAAATGAAACAAGCAACATGTTATTGTAGCGTTTTGAAATACATTCGAGAAGCTGTTAATGCATGCTTTTCCAAAGTCAACCATCAAAGATTCGGGCTTGATCTCCAGACGTAGTTCCTTTAAAATGTGGAAAAGTCTACTGTAATTTTATTGAGTTTTTCCAGGGAGTAGAATAAATAAGCGAGGAATGCTAACATTCCTCATTGCTACATGTAACGTATAGAGTTGGTAATATATATCTGGACTACATTTGAAAGTGCCATCACATGCCCAATGCTTATAATTCACCAAATCATCTAAACCACTTTCTGTTCCAAACACTAAAATCCTAACCACATCATGTTCTCCACTGTCGTACTGTAAGAACTTTTCACCGCTTTCAAGAAATTGATATTCTAAAGGAATCACGTATCCACTTCTTTAGGGATAGGAGGTACTTTGTCGTTATTCTGTCGCCAATTCCGAATGTTTCGGGCTAAGGTCGTTATTGATGGCATTAAAGCCAGAGTTGCGTCGTCTAAACCTGATGTTGCATCAGCAATAAGTGATCTTGTTGGTAGTTGCGAAGTCAAAGTGGCAGCTTTCATGGTCGCCAAAGAATGATAAACTTGGGGTTTGCCTGCATTGGAGGTATGTATATGCTCACCAATGTGTTTACAAATCGATAATGTCTCATCACTTTCAAAAATAGTGTGCACTCTCGCTCTACATTTACTTATTTCACACTTCCAATAAGTTTTTGCTTTATGTTTTCTTTCCAATCGGTAAACATAATTCATGTCGTCAACTAATTTCTCACCACCACGGATACTTCTCACTAGTGGTAAAAGGCATTTTAAAGGGCTCGAAATAGCAATTATAGGTTAAAACCTAATTTATCGGTTAATGTTGGTTACTGTTGGTGGGGTGGTTGGTTGGTTTGTTTCATTGTTTTATTATTGGTTGGTCTTTCCAATAATAATCTTTTCACGGCGAGGTTTCTTGCGGCGAAATTTCATACGTCAAAATTACCGGACACGGTGTATATATATATATATTTGTAACGTTAGTTTGTATATTCTTTGGTTTAAGATGGTTGTTGTACTAAAAATATGATTTCTTTCATTTAATAAATTGATGAAAATACATTGTGTCTTCTTCCCCCCAAAAAAAGACCGAAACAAAAAAACACGTACATTATTTCGTTAATGATGTGACAATCGTTGGGCTGACTGCTCGGTAATTCCTTCGTATTCAGGTCCATGACACGAGGTTCTTCAAAAGATTGTATAACGTGTGTGAAATCCTCATCGGACCTTAAAGGAGAAAGAATAATGTTCATACTGAATCTTTTTTAATAAAAACATATACAGAGTATACATATAGCAAGATTATTACAATGTAAAGATATCTTTGAACCGCTCAAAGAGGTTCCTTTAAGAGATAATTCCGAATAACATTTATAAAAAAACATGCAAAAGATTGCTATAAAAAATTCAATGAATCAATTTTACCATAACTGCATACTAAATGCAGATACCTAGATGAAGTATTTTTAGTGATAATATATTACATCCCTCCATATATATGATGAAATAATCCAGAGCAGTGCTCTTTCTGACTGGCACAAGTTTGCAAATAATAAAATTATAGACACTTACATTTCTATGGTAGTCCCTTGCGTCGGATCGTAAGGAACGTCTTTGCAAATATCAACGGTTTGCGTTGGAAATAATCCATCCTGGTCAATCGCGTTAAAAAGATTAATTGTAGACAATGCTACAATGTCACCATCTTGATATAAATCCGGTAAACTATAAATTTCTTGATTCATGGCGGAGGGAATGTTTAGTCACTGGCAAAGGGAATGTTTATTCATTGGTGAAAATAACTACTGTGACTCCCAGCTGAAAATATTTCCTTTTATATGCACGATCCCCAAGCACCGCCCCAAAAGACTAAGAGCGGCTCGTAATGATTGGTTGTCACTGTAACTGGGGGGGGTCTAATTTGTGTACCAATCGTAACACCGATATAACGGGTCCATGCTTTGGAGGAATAACGGTGTCTTTATATTCTCCGTAGATTTAATGCTCGTATTACCCCTTGCAGTCTCTACCACGGCAATATTTGCATTTGCGCCGATACTTTTCTCGGTTTTCCCCAACCCACCCCTTTATGCAATATCCCTCGCAACATTGAACAACCATCTCTATAGAAGATTTCCAGATTGTGCATTATTACGTTCTGTCATACTATTCTCAGTTTTCCCACAATACTAATGTTCGTTTTGCTGTCATGCTATTCTCAGTTTTCCCACAATACTTTTCTCGGTTTTCCCCAACCCACCCCTTTACGCAATATCCCCCGCAACAACCATTTCTATAGAAGATTTCCAGAATGTGCGTTATTATTTTTTCGGCCCTACTAAATTGAACCTCAATTTTTCGGACGAAAGTTGTTATAGGAATATATTCATTGCGGCCACACTAAATTGAGCCTCATTTTTTCGGATGCAGTTCGTTATATGAATATATTCATCAGAGTGGCTCAGCTCAGTACCGCAGGAAACAAAATTAGCGCCGATACTCTTCATTACTCTGACATTAACAGCACAGTAATATCCTATGACAAACATCAAATCTAGATTTTTGTGCATTATCATGTTTTGCTGCCATACTATTCTTTTTACTTCTCGCGTAGGAGGGTGATTAATTTGTATTTAATTACTGAATGTCTGCTTGGGATGGTAGATAAATGGGTACCCTAGGTATCCTAGTGGTTAATATGCTGGGGTGATGGTTGAAAGATCAGGCGTTGACAATGTAATTTCACCCCGCCAGTGCTGGAGCTGAGTTCGGATTCCACGTTATACTGTCGGTCTAAGGCGGAGTGAAAAGTTTGACCCTCGTCAAAATGAACAATTCGGGGAAAAGGAAAACCGAATTAGCTATTATTATTACTAATGTAATTTACACAACGGTTAGGTTCCAGTTACAAAAATCTCTCTCTGTATATATATATAAGAATTTTAAATTCAGTTTTACCTTCACTAGCAAAAGTAATTTTATTAATTTCTTTCCATTTTTTGATTCATTCATTTCAATAACTATGAAGATGATACCATGCAAATTAAACGTAAAGAAAAACAACGAAGTTGATAAAATATAAAAACATTTATATACAGGAAAAGCTTTCGCATGGTGCGAGAGAAGATGGAAGTGAGTCTTTGAGTGAAAGTTTGACCCACATTCCATTCTCGCCAGTTCGCGGTCAACCTTTGCGACCTTCAAAAAAGCCTCGGGCAAATATGGGTGAATCTTTTACGTACCTGCATCAATTTCCTCCTCCTCTAACATAATGTGAAAATAAACGTTATTTTGAGAATAATTGTCATTGCCAAATTTAATATACATTTCAGTATATATATAAGGAATGTCGAAAGTAAATAGACAGTGTACATTAGGGTGGAGCGTTTTTGGGTTTTTTTTTACGAGCTTTTGAAACATGGTTCGTAATAGTGTAGAAAATGTGTTATGACCTGAAACAAAGTGTGTATTACATTTCTAGTCTCCTACATTAATATCTTCAGGTGCCAATCTCACTCCATATTTATGAATATATTGCGAAATTATAGTGATATTTAGAAAAAATAGACAACTGGAAATTTATTTGTAACTTTTGAATTATGGATTGTAATAGTGTGGAGAATGGACCAAAACCTTATAGTAAGTGCGTTCTAAAGTTATAGCACCTTAACTTAATGTCTTCAGGTGCCAATCTTACTCCAAATAGTAATATTCAGTAAAAGGCATAAATGGAAAGTTCTATGCAAGTTTTGAATTAAGATTCGTAATAGTGCGCAAAATATGCTGTGACCTGATAGTAAGCACGTATAGAAGTTGTAGCCTCCTAAGTATACATCTCCAGGTACCAATGTTATTACCTAAATTTATGAATTTATTCTGAAAAAATGGTATTTTACAGACAAGTGATATAAGGAAATTTAACTGATTTAAATATTGAGTTTTTCAATGAACGGAAATAGCTTTTATATTATTTGCATTGATTTTTTATTTCCAGATAATAATTGGTTCCATAAATACAGCTGTTCGTTCATTCTGACTCACGTAAATTCGTATACAGCCCGAATGATCCAGAACTCACCACGAGGAGGTGGCTGTATGTTGAATTCCACCCATGCCCAACCCTACCACCCAACCATATGGACATGATTTATGTAATGAAAACTTTAGTCAATATCTAATTATATTCGAAATTCAGATTTGGTTTCAAATGAGGGCATCATTTTCCGCGCTACCATTCTCGATCGAATATATCTGTCTCTAGATCCTGCTCCACACACAGCAGACGATGCTTCTGTAACTAACTTGATGACTCGTTCAACAGCTTGAGTATGGCATGGCATCTTGTTGAAATCCTTCACTTCTCTATTAGCAATAATTGTATCAATTTCATCGTCGGAAACACAATCACGCGTCATTGGAGGTTCATTTACTGCGATGTCATGCCAATTAATCATGTTTGTGTAGTCTGTGGCTTCGAAATTTAACTGTGGGATTTTAAAGAGTCTAAGACTTTTTCCACGATATTGTTCTCTAGCTTTCTTTATTGTTCTCCATCCAAGTACTCTTACATGGCTACGCTCATCTTGTATCATGCTCAAAAGTATGTTTTCTGGATGACCGAAAAATGCATTTCTTTGGATCACTGGTTCAATAACTGCTCGAACAGAATCGTTCAACATTCGGGAATACTGAATGGTTTTGAAAACATTAGGAGCTCCATATGCAATTGATTTGCTTTGTTTGATTGTAAACCACATTGGGATAGATATGTGCATAACATACGAAACCAAATTTTTCAAATCATCAGAAGGTTCAGGTGTAGCTACGTACCGGTATAATCTCAGAATACGATTTGCAGTGGTTAACCACCTAGAGTGCACCATCTTGCTGGGATTTCGTCTTGATAGGTCAGTACTACACTCGCCAATTGAAACGGCTTGATAAATATCAAACAAATATTTTTGATCCGTGCTCAAGTCGTCTTTGTCAATAGATGGAATTTGAACTTCGGGTTTTTCGAAATGAACAACCGGAAGTGTTTCACATTTCTGCAATTGCTGGCCAATGATGCCAACAAATTCACGAGGTCCAGTGGTTTTTCCATCCAATTTCTCCATGAGGTGGCGTAAAGGAAGCTCATTTGCATGTAACTGACACACAATCCATTACAAAGGTCTATTGGGATGCATTTCCATAAGCCGAATGACTCCACCTTTCGCTCCTGTGTTCACAGCAGTTGCATCACATCCCACAGCAACTAAATTTGAAGAATCAACGTTGTGTGTATTCAAAAAATCGCATATTCCTTTACATATACTTTTAGATGTCCCAAATTCAGAAGTAAAGTGCCCTAGATACACTTGGTCTGGTTCTGCTACCAAGGTTACATGCTCTTCCACAACAACTTTACGATAAAATTTAGAACCTTTCTGTTCTTGGACAGTAGTTTTATCTTTGCGACCGTCAAAATAAATACTCATAATTGTTTTTCCTACGCTAGTATCCAGTTGAAGCTCATCACGTTGATGCTTCCTAGCTCTGCGCACTTTACTGCGATCTATTACCAGGGATGGATCAGGCTCAGATGTTTGTTTAATGTCGTGCAAAACAACTTATTATGGCAGCTGCTCTATCTGAAATACCTGTACGATCACAAGCTTTTGCAAGTGAAGGGAAGCGTAATCGTTTCAGCGATTTTATGTTCCGACTTTTTCCGCATTCGCTTCTGATGCGTTTCCGTTTTACGGAGATTGGCTCATCAAATGTTTCGTCAGATTCTTTTTCTGTATCTGTTGAAGAAGATATATCTTCAAACTGAAAACTTTCTGAATATGAAGTCGATAACATTACTGGCAGTTGTTTTGAAAGATACAAATCTCTACTGCTTTTTCTAACTTGTGCTAATTGTATTTTTTTAGAAGCAGAAATATCAACTGATCCTATGGCCATTTTTCTTTTTGTTCTTTGGTCTTTTAGGAATTCTTGTTCATATTTCGGTACTCGATTTGATTTTGGGCATTTGCAGGATTGAAAGTCTTTACATTTACAAGCGGCAATATCAAAAAGATTTTGAGCATCATCATTAAATTTTTTGCACTGATCTAAGTAAGACTCCGTTTGTTTCATACCTTTAGGCTGTTTTAATATAGATCATATTTTGTATGATAATCTTTTATTTTTTCTTTACAACGCGGTTGAAGGATACAGTTGGAATTGATGCTTTATTGTATAATGAAATTAAGTTTTCTGCAACCGCCGATGATATTTCATGAACAGAAGGATCTTTATTGTTTAATTCTTCTCTCAGTCGTCTTCTTTCATATATATAGCATTTCATAACACCCTCAAATGTTGGTAGAACACGATGACTCAGTTCTTCTCCATTGCCAAATATGTGACAGTCCGATGTTCTTGACTGCCGAGGCATTCTTTTAGTTGCCATGTCTGACTTGATTATAAATCTTTTACTATACAAGATTTATAATATATAATCCAAATTTATAAAAACAAGATCACAAAAGTGTAAGAGAATGTGCTGAAATGCAACATCAAACATTAAATAGTGAAAGGATCTGATGTGATTGCACAAGCGGACAGAGCGTAACACCTTTCCGCGGCAACAGCTGGTCTAACACACACACTGTGTTATGCTGACTACACACGTAGGTGATTGGCGTCAATATGCCAATCGTCACCATGTGTGGGGTACTATTACATATAAATTTGTTTATTTACGGAATCGCTGTATATAACTTTTTGTCAAAATAAAGAGGTTTTGTTTTTATTGGAAATTCATTGGCATATTGGCACCTGAAGATATTGTCTTAGAGAAAAATGGCTTTGTCACTTTGCATTCAACATAAATAGCACATTTTCCGCACTATTACTAATGTCATTTCAAAAATCAGGGAAATCGCTCCACCCTAGTGTACATTCTATGGTTTTAGTGAAATTGAATGGTAAATTGAATATTAATCTAAGAGAATATGTTAACGGCTCGATTTACTTTTGCTTAGTGATTTTTTTTTTCTGAATAACATTAAGGAGAAAGCCGTTCTCGCAGCTGTTTATCTCACAAGAAAGGATTGTCATAATTAAATAGACAGAATTCCTCGTTCATATTTCTTATACTAGTTTTTATTTTTATTTTGATCATTCCATCGTGTGTAAAGAATTGTCAAAAGTAAATAGAATGACGTTTAAATAATTATTGTTTTCTTATATATATATATATATATATATAATATATATATATAAAATTTTCATATATATATATATATATATATATTATATATATATAAATAAAAGGTGTGTAATGTTATTTTCTGATGCAATTTGTCTTTTCAATCACAAGAAAGGATTGTCAAAAGTAAATAGACAGAGTTAACATTGGGTTTCGCATAATTGTTTAATTCTCTTTAAGGAGAAAGTTCACTTGCTTCGGCAACTCGTGTGAATTAAAATAAATGGTGGTATCTAGCAACTCACCCTAATAATGTATACCTGAACAATTAAAATAAAAAGTGATATCTGGCAAGTCAACCTTCCTCTATATAAGACCCGCTTGGCTTCGGAGCGGTCATAATGATCGCGAACTTCTGCGGAATAAAGATTTCACTATCCTTCCTTCTAAGGTTAAGACTTAGGTTAGGTTTCCCTTTGGGGGGTAAGAACATCCCACCTTCTCCCCCAAAGACTTCCTCCGTCTCCTTTCTCTTCCTCTCTTAGGTTAAGGCAACCCCTTTGGGGGAGGTCATCCTCCCTTCTCCCCCCGAGGCTCCCTCCCCTCTCCCCCTTGGCTCCTTCTAAGCCAACTGGCTGATTAGTGGCCTATAAGAGAACGTCGGGTCGGCTGAAGTGTTAATATGCACTTGGCTCCTGCCAGGTGAACACCTCTCTTCCTTTCCTCCTGTCTTTCTCTTGGGGGATAAGCCGCCTCCAAGTTTCATGACCCGTTGTTGTACCTGCAGCGTTCCCCCACCCCCCTTCACTGCATATCCCCTCCCCCTTCATTGCAAACCCATACTTTGCAACATACCCCACCCTCTTTGCAACATTGATCATTATCTCTGCAACATTCTTGCACGTTCCAATTTTGCACCCATACTACTGTGACCTTCAGACATTTGTTCACCAGTAGCATTTTGAATAATAGGTATCCCCAAAATTTTATCAATATCAGGAGATCCAGTAGCAGCAACAGCAAGCCTTTCTAAGCCTAAAATCTGTTTTGAATCCCAATGGGCAACAAGATGTTTTATATTGGTATTTTGAAATAATTCTTTGACTTCATTTTCAGTTTTTACCCTATTTTCTTGTGTTGCTGTATGAGTAGATATTTTTGAAACTGCATAATCGTTTAGGTCTCCACCGCCGGCTCTAACTAAAGCAGAAATTATTGATGTAGCTGTTCTAACAGATACATTTCCTCTGTCTATAGCACTGGCTACAAAAGACTCTTTAAGTACATTTCTAGGTAGGTAGATAGGCTTTTGTTCTTTAGTTGTTTTTAGTCTTTTATTGAGGTAATCATAATCGTTAGAACTATCTCCCTCACATTCTAATTCCTCTATATTCGCTTTAGATGGTTTGTTTATTCTCTCGTTCTTTCTGACGTAAACTTTCATTGGTTGCTAGTCTCTTTATTTTATTTTTTATTCTTTGCTCTGAAATCTTATCTCTTGAACCCAGTGTAACTTTATATCCCTCTCTCAGCATCTTTAAAACTCCAGATCTTCCTCAACTTCAGCTTTCCCTAGCTTTTCTCAAAGAACTTTTTCAGGAAATGGGTGAGCGACATCAAATATTGTCTCAAGTTTTTCATAAAATTTGTTTACTGAACTTAGGTGCTCTTCAGTTTTTTTATATTTATGTTTTGTTGGAACATACCATTCCTAGAGCAACTTAAGAAGTTTTTTTAACGGCATATTGTCTGCTACTAGTAGGTAAATTGCATGTATTCCAAAAGGAGAACACATGGTCTATTACCATGCCAGCTTGATGACTTACAAGTTTTCCTTTAACAAGGGACTGATTATAATGAGGATTGCAAGCTTTAATATGATGGAAATATTTGAGTACTTGCTTGTTGGTTGGAACAGCTGTAAAAGTTATGGAGGCTATAGGTTGACCTAGAAAGGGAATTTCTGTTTTGCTTCTAGTTAATGGTTTGCTTAGGGCCATTTTATAAATTTAAATAGGTGTTATGGTACCTAGATTTAGAAATTCTTGAAAAAAAGTTAGATTAGTTAGTAAAAATCGCTAAAAATATGAAATAAGGGGGCTAAATTGGGCCCTGTGGGGCCCACATTTAGCATTGACATTTATAAAGCTAGTATACATTACCAGAAATGCATATAGTGGTAAATGTGTTTTACTTTTAATTAAAATAGTATATTTTACTAGAAAATGCCAAAAAATGCCAACTTTTTGGTCTGAATCGGGGATGTAAAATGTAAACCACTGGGGATGTATGAATTTTTTAGCTAGGACTTTAAAAACTTGTGTGGGCATTCTTAGTAACCCACTTCACGATATTATATCGGTTAATGCTGTACCTGACCAACTTTGGGTTTAACGGGACACCCTAATGGGCGCCCATGAGACCCCCACCTCTGAGTGGTTAATATTCCATTATAGTTGAATATGGAGGGAGACTGCGATAAACTAAAGAAATTTCTGAATATGAATTCAAAGAATTTTGAAACGAAAATTAAGAAATTTAAAGTCGAGTGTGGCACCACTAAATATTTATTAATTTTCATAAGGTTTGGTCAGTAACGTTTTTTTAATATAGGTAACAATTTCCGAGGGTAAGACTTAAGATTCAGATACTTTTAAAATTTACTGTATAATTTTGGACCACCCTAAGTCCATACATGAGATGCATGTCTGCCTCCATTCTCACTTCAAATGCACACTATCACTGAATAGCACAAAAACTTTTAAGTTTTTTTCACTGGACTGCACTTATTCACGGTAAGAAGTTACGAATACGAACAGTGAAACCCCGCGATGCACCTCTGACTGATGGCTCTACACTCAACGCTATTGAAACATGTCATAGAGTGTACGAAACATTACAATCGGCAATGCCATACATGAAATAAGTCGTACACACTCACAAACATTGTCGGCAAGCAGTGTTTGTAAACAGTTTGCGGAAAGAATTGCTGGAACACAAAACGGGCTGTAACTCGGAAACAAAGTGATTTTGGGCATATGTTTATATAAACTTTTTTCATTGTTTTCAGGTCCTGAATCCATCCTGAAAGTGCGTCCCACATGTTATGAAACACCCTATATGTATATATATATGCGGTGTATGACTGAAAAAAAAAATGTTTTGATGCATATTAAATTTTAATAACATTATAACATTACTAGATTGATGGGTATCTGTAGGTTCCATACGTCACTGTTTAGAATATCTTCCAATTGGCAAATGGACGACAGCTGAATGGATATTACTGATATGGCATTGTTATATCCGGAGCAAATGCTATGTCCAGATCAGCAACACTAATATAGTCATAAACAATCGTTATCAAGGAATTCCTTAACGTCCAACTCGTGAAGACATAGGACATCATCTAATATACAGGTTCCAAATAGTGTTCAAGTTTACAGAGAGGGCAATATTAATTCTAATACATTGTTTAATTATATATATAAGTATTGTGGTGTACCGATTAATCGGCATCGGTCAAATTTAGCCGATTCTCTTAACAATTTTTACATTTCAAATTATCGATATTACAAAACAAAATCTCTATTTATAGAAAATTAAACATACAAAAAACACTATGATAATTTACATTCATTTCAAAGTGTAATTATATAAAAACATTTCACATTCATGAAAAAGTTAAAGCTTAATAAGTTAAGTTGCCCATAAATTTACATTTTCTCTAACTAGCTAATCTCTTAATATTATAAACTATTGTAATATCTTACTTTATATTAATAATAATTCTATATTAAGTTGTAGTTTATATTTTATATATTAAACCATCTTTTTGTGTTTAATTTATTTTAAGTATTTTAATATTTTTATAAACCCAAATTATATATCCCTTTTTTTTTTTTATTCAAATTGGCCACCAGGGACTCGAAATTTTAATGAACACTTTTTTTGTTGTTTACATTGTTGAAGAAAGAAAATACCTTCAACATAAAGGGAAACCAATTATTTTAAATATTGATATTCAGTTTATGAAACTAAAATAAAATTATTTTATCATTTTTACTGAGTAATAAAACTAGTTAACATCATTTTAGCTACGGTATATGAATAACAAATTCTGGTACCATATATTGTGGAGTGAGCTAAGAAAAGCATTTAAACAAATTTGAAATTTAAAAATATGAAAAATGAAAGTTTTCACATTAGATTAGTGAAATTTATGGTGGGAATTGATTTTTTTTAAAGCTAGACAAAAAATCAGCATCGATATCGGCAGTTTTTCGTAGCATCGGCTAAATTTTGGAATCGGTACAATATTAATTGGGAAAGTTAAAAATTTTTTGTAAAGTATAGATATAATTGAAAGGAACATTGTAGAATGTTCATTTATTATTATGAATAATAATTAGGAACTTTTAAATGGACGATATCCTGTTAAAATAACTTGTTACCTTAATCAACAATGTTAGTTTTGTTAATTCCTTTTATCTCTTTATTTGTACTGCTAGAAAAAAAATGGGGCGCTGCTTTTACGTTGCCATGTATTGGTATAATACCTTCAGTAATGACCTTGCATTTGTTATATCGATAACGATTTTGAGATTAATACATATCTTAATTAATAGTACTTATTCATGATTCGTGTATTATTAATTAATAATAACCATCTTTTATTTTTAACTAGCGGAGCGATCCGGCGTTGCTGGGTGGATGTTGAACGCTATTATATATATATATATATATATATATATATATATATATATATATATATATATATATGCCCGGTTAGGTTAATTGTACGCCCTTGATGATTTTCGTTAGCTTTAACGTTAAAGCTAACGAAAATATCACGACTTAACCTAACCAATCGTCAAGGGCGCACAGTTGACCTAACCGGGCATTCAATTAACCTAACCGGGCATTCAACACCCAGGTGCACAACCTCGGGACCTAATCAATATGTGTGTGAAGTTCCATGTTTGTAACTGCTTCCATTTTGGACCTATGGCTGGAACAGACACACACACACACACACACATGCATACACACGCGCGTCCTTTTATTATTATAGATAGATAAGAGCCCAGTAAAGCCTAAAGTTTAAGGGCCAAATTAATTAAAATAAATAGTCCAGCTTCACAATGATTTATGTCACTGTAAATTACTGTAATGTAATGTATGTACATTTTATTAATAAATAAAGGTTATTCAATTCACATGGAATTTTGAGGTGCGTATTATATTTAGGAGAAGTCAAAGTATGCTGCGGAAGTATTTATATTCTCATAGTTCGTGTGACCTTTATTTTGCTTTTAAAACTTTTTCAACTCTTCTTGGCATCAACTTCACGAATGATTTATGTAATTTCTGAACCGTTGAGCCAGTACTCACGAAGTTGTTTCATAAGTTTTTCCATAGTTGAAATGTCTTCCTTTTACATTCGTCTCTTCATAACTGACGAAAGAGTTTTGATTGGATTTAGATCTGGTGAATTTCTGGGCCACTCTAATACTTCAAGTTTTTCACAACATTTGCTGAATGACAACTGACATGGTGCTAAATCTTGTGGAAACAACCATTTTCTGCGTCCAAACTAATTGTTAACCAAAGGCAACAGCTTTTCTTTCAGCATTGATATATATGTTTGGCTCTACGTCATTCCACACACACACACACACACAAAACAAAAAACACTCCTGTTCCATGGATTTCAAAGCGGGATCAAACCATAACTTTCTCAGGATGCTTCGTCGTGCAAGACAGTTCAATAGTTCATCTCTTGGCACCCTTCATTTACCTTACGAAGGGTGTTCGAACTCCGGAAACCGGAAAACGAGATTCATCGCTGATAATTATCTGAGGAAAATGAACTAAATTCTAACATCTTTCAAGAAAATATACACAAACAGCACTCCAGATAATGAACGTCACACCCGTGAACGTGCAGAGCTTTTCATAGCTGTAATACTTTTATGTCCTGGACCAAATAAATTTGGAGGGATTCTATTGGATTGCACTCGTCTGTCCGTTCGTCACAATTTCGTATCCATAAACTGTACATAAACTGATCAAACTTCACATACATAGGGCTTATCACAGGACGATGCGTTTCGAGCAAGATTCAGGTCCCTGTATGAAACTTCACACACACACGCATGGATCATCGCAACACGATGTGCGTTCACCGAGAATCAGGTCGTTGCATCGAAGGTCAAGGTCACTAATACAGGTCAAAGGTCGGATGAAGATCCGCGCCTTAACTTTTGAGACGCACAAAATAAATTGATGAAACTTCATACACATATGTAGCATCGCAAGACGATGCGTCTCGAGCAAGAATCAGGCTCCGACAAAGTTCTTGTTTAATTTGTAAAGTGGCATCTAGTAGCTTACAAGAGCAATGAAATGAGTTAATAAGTAACGTTAATTATATTGTTGAGAAGAGATTGCGAAGTGTTTGAATAAGCTTTGCACAACTTTTTTTCGAAAAAGAAGTGTACATTCATGACACTACCCGTTTCCAGTCGTCTTCAGTGAAGTCGTTGCACTTTCGTGCACGTTACAACTTCTTTGCACGCAGTTCAAACGCACGTACTTCAAAGTAATTCGATCGAATCCTTTAAAAAGAAACTAGATGCTTATCTTGCCTTAAGCCCCCAGTTGGAAGCATTTGTTAGCGCTTAGAAATATTGGAGAATTTTCACTCGGATTCCCTCCACTGTATTTTAAAATTTTCACCTTGGCTTTAAATTTCTTTCCTACCTCTCAACCTCTTTTCTCCGCTTTGCTTTAAAACTTTCATTTGTCTTTAAATTTTCTTACTTCTTTTAACCTTCCTTCTTAAACAGAGCCTCGTAGGGTCCTTTGTATTCCCTTTGTATCTTTAAGGAGGAGATTGTAAACACCAATCGACCTGGAAAGTATTCCGGGAGTGGGGGGTACGTTAGGCAGGAGACAGGGAGTGCTAGAACTCCCGTTTCTCCTGTCACTGTCCTCTTGAGCTGATCTTTTTCCTTGTCTCATGTATCCTGTGAGCAGTCTAGCATGCTCTCAAACACTCACTTCCTTCACTATTCTTCACACATACTTCACGATCTTTTCAAAATTAAAAAAAAATAAAAACAAAATGACATCGACCTCAAGGGCCTAGGAGTCCCCTGTGGAAGGGGTAGTAAGTGTCTCCACTTCTGCCCTCCCCCCGCTGCCAAAACCGGGAACCTCTGCAATATTCGTGACCTTTTCTCAAATTTTCAATCTGTTGAATACCACCTCACCTCCCCTAAACCTCCCCTTCACTTCCGAACTGAAACTCAGGTGTCTGGGACGACAAACCGCAACCCCTCCTCTGTGCCCTCCTACTTTATCTATATCTATCAACTTCATTCCAGTGGTGAATGTTGCGTATGGGTAAGCAACGATCTAACTTGCTCTCGTATTCCTGAATTTGAATCCTCAGAATTCTACACTCCGAAGCTACGCCTTACATGTCAATTTCAAACTAAATACATCTGCGCTGTCGACCTTTCTCCTAATTCTACTGACTATCCAAAACTCTTTGACTACCTCACTTCTAAAGTGAAATACATTCTATCCCACTCTCCTTTTGCTGAAATCTCCACTTTAGATTTCATTGTTTACCACCACCTTTGGCTTTTCTCCCATTTCACTGACATCCCTGGTGAACTAGTTTACAATTTCTCTATCCTAAATAACCTAGAAGAGATTGTATAGCACCCTACTCGTATCCCCGATCGCCTTGGAGATAGGCCCAACATTCTGGATTTATTTCTCAACTCATCCTTCTGAATCTGTCAAACTTTTTTCTCCGTTGGGCTCCTCAGACAACAATCTTATATCTGTTTCCTGTCCTATCGCTCCAGTTCGGCCCTTGGCACTTTGGCGCTGCTGATTGGGAGGCCCCGTAGACAGTAGTACCTCTCTGATTTCCCATGGAATGATTACTGCGCTGAGTGCATCACGGAGGTGATTCTCTTGGGCATAGAGGCATACATTCCATATTCTCTTCCTACTACTAATGTTTAAAAACCTTGATTTAACTTTACTTGTTCTAATACTATCCGCAACAGAGAGGCGTTCAGAAGGTACCGTCGCCATCCAACTCCTCACTCCCACTCAGCTTATATTTCCGCCCGGGATTGTGCACAATCTGTTTTTCGACTCGCCAAAATTTCCTTCATCAGACAAAAATATTAAAACCTATCCAATTCTAATTCTTCTCGCTCTTTCTGGCACCGAACCAAGAACTCCGATAACCTTACTTCTTTCCTTCCTCTTTTTCCATTCCGACAAATCAATTGCCGTCTTTTCCCCTAATAAAGCTGAACTCTTCACTCTTTCACTTTCACCTCCAGTTCAGCCCTGGATGATTCCAGTGCTGTTCTTCCATCTCTTCCTCCCACTGACTTAATTATGTCTGAAATTAGAATCTCTTCCAAAGATGTTTTTCTGCCCTATCTGGATTCAATTCTAGGAAGGCGTACGGTCCTGATGGTGTCCCTCCTGTTATTCTCCAAAACTGTGCTTCTGTGCTGACACCTTGTCTAGACAAACTCTTTTGGTCTTTGTCTTTCTGGCACTTTTCCTTCTTGCTGGAAGTTCGCTTTCATTCAGCCTGTCCCAAAGAAAGGTGACTGCTCTCAACCCTCCAACTATTGTCCAATTGCTTTGATTTCTTGCCTTTATAAAGTTTTTGAATGTATTCCGAATAGGAAGGTTCTTAAACACTTCTCTTCTCATAATCTTCTTTCAGATCGTCAATATGGGTTCAGCAAAGGACGCTGTACTGGCGATCTTCTTGCATATCTCTCTGACTCTTGGTCATCCTCCTTTCGGGATTTCGGTGAAACCCTTGCTATTGCAATAGACATATCTTTTGATAGAGTGTGGCACAAATCCTTAATTTCTAAACTGCCCTGCTTCGGTTTCTATCCTTCTATCTGTGCGTTCATATCTGATTTCCTTTCTGGCTGAACTATAGCTGCGTTTGTAGATGGCCACTGTTCTTTTCTTAAAGGTATTAATAATAGTGTTCCTCAGGGCTGCGTCTTGTCACTCACTCTTTTCCTTTTTATTTATCAATGATCTACTAAGTCTCATATTCCGTTACGTTCCGGCACAAAGCCTTGCTCACACAGAATGACAACATGAGTTAAACACACAGTATTTAAATGCAGACGATCTTTTCCAAACCTACTGGACGAACATTCGTGGCTTCACCTGATTGCCATCAACAGTAACCAGCCAATCAGGTGAAGCCACGAATGTTCGTCCGGTATTTTTGGAAAAGTTCGTCTGCATTTAAATATTGTGTGTTTAACTCATGTTGTCATTCTGCGTGAGCAAGGCTTTGTGCCGAAACGTAATGGAATATAACTCCATCTCTTCTCTCTCTCTCTTTCTACCACCCTTAAACCGCTCATATATATTAGTGGTGGACCGGATGTCAGGTTTTCAACATATGCGGATCTTTAATTTCAATATTTGCGGATGCGGATATTTAGTTAATCTATCAATATAATATAGAATTATGAATATATGACAATTTTTCAAATTTCGTGATATTACTGTACTATTATGGCAAGCAACGCATAAGAATTAAAATTAATATTAATGTTTTCATTATGATAAAAATAATAACTTTCTCAAGAGTTTCAGCCACAGAAAATTCAATGAAACAAGTTTCATTAAATTTTCTGTTACCAGGTATTTATATTTTGAGGTTTGTATATTTGTTCATTAATAATTAATAATTTACATGAAATGTGCATGACTGGGCCTCATAAGCTAATTTAATTGTAAATTGCATAATTTATTAGAAGTAATATCCGCATAACATCCGCAGTCAGAAGTGCGGATGCGGATGTTAAAAATGATGCGGATATCCGGTCCACCACTAATATATATATATATATATATATATATGTTAACATCTCCGTCTATGGCCCTGGGTTGGTTCGAAGTCGACGGGGGTTCTGGTTAGGAGGCAGCAACGGATCTGTTACTTGCAGTAGTTTCTTTTATACTACTCTCCGAGTTCTTCTTCAGTGGCTCGGAGGATTCTGAGAGGCTTATTAAATTCCTGAGGTTTCTCCCCGAGTCTTCTTGTAACGTATCGGGAGATTCTAATGATTAAGTTTACTGAAGAGAGCACGGCTCGAAGAAGATAAAGACTTTCTTTACTGTATTTACTGCTACAATGTTACAGGTAATGCTCAGCCTCGTAGTTGGTATCAGGATAAACATGAAAGAAATTGTTGGGGTTTATATACCCCGATTCTACTAACATCATCATTATTAAATGTTGAAGATGCTGCATTATTTTTGCACAATATTTGAAAATAAAGTAAATCTTTTAGCTGTGGTAAGGTTTAAACGAATAAACAAGATATTTGAAGTTGAAGCCATATTTTTATCTTAAACCGCGTATTTTCAGATCTGATGTTATCATGATCTGCCAAGTTAACTAAAAGTGGAAATTGAACTATGCATCTTTACACTAAAATATGCATATCAGTAAAAATTAAAGGTTTAAGATTTACAATTAAATGCTTAGGCAAGACATGACTTCATCTTTTATAACGAAGAAAGAATGTATACAAAACATGACATGGCAAAAGTTACTCAGGATTCATTATTAAGCTAAATCTAAAAATGATTAAGAAATTTTTAAAAAGAACAAGTCATCAATTATTTAGCAAAGTAGAAAGCACATCAAAATTTATCACAACAGAAAAATAATAATAAAAAAATAATAACAATATCGCCGCGTATACATTCCTAAATGGCGACATAATGTCGGGTCGTACAGTGCTTACAAGAAGTCTCGCGCCTCTGTCTCGTCCCAAGCTAGTCTGTTAGGTATAAAATGGGCGGTCCTTATGGCAGCGGAGGTGTGTTCGGATTGGTGCACATAATTGCTCTAACCCCATCAATGACGTCCACATTATCATTGTGTTGATCACTCTATCTATTTATATATAGAGACATACTGTATATAGATATATACAGAGTATGCAGGGGATAACGTGTCTCAGTCCCAGCTATGGTAGTTGTCTTACAATTAACAGTCCCAAGTGCAAGTTACGTTAACACCTCCACATAAACTACCCTTGACTAAAATAACATACGTGAAGCCCTTAACCACAAACCATTTAAAAGGTGTGATTTAAAAGCTCTCTCTCTCTCTCTCTCTCTCTCTCTCTCTCTCTCTCTCTCTCTCTCTCTCTCTCTCTCTCTCTCTCTCTCTGATCACACCGCATCCCATCAGAGGTCTTCAGCAGGGACATCGGCAATGTATCCATATAACGTTAATAATAACCTAACCGAAACTCGAGAAAATATACTCTCTGCCTTCCGCTCAACTCCAAATCCTTTTCTCTTAGTGACCTCTTAATACAAACTAATCTATCATATTTTGCGACTTTTTAACTCTGGTAGGATTCAATTCCATTCCTATAGTGCAAGAGATACTTAAATTCATGTGTGTATTATGCCATATGATGTGCGTAATAAATAATCATTTTTAAATAGTTGGAGCGTTCAAGGTCATCTGTAATAATCTATAGACTACCCCTCAAGCCCACTCTCAACACTTAGATTCCCCTAAGACACAGGCGTCTTCAAGTAACATGAATGCGTAGAGATCTAAGGTGTTAGTTTCCATATTATATAATTTATGTGCTAGGTTTAAGAACGCTGGCATTGAAGGATGGAAGGAAGGGACAGTAAAAGCGATAATAGGTTTAATGAAGGAAGTGGAATGAGGATGGAGGTAAGCGTTGCTATGTCGAAGGAAACGAGGTTGGGTGTGGAATTACGAAGGGAGGAGGAAATGCTAAACACAAACTCAAATATTTATTTTAATGCCCTAGACCCAGAAAGACAAAGAGCAAAATACCTTAAACTAACAATGAATTGACAGAAACAGAAGAGTCTGGTCTTAGATGCACTGATAGGTTTAACGTATGTGGCTAGAGGCCGCCACTCAGAATTACCACTACTACCTAAGTCATAATAAGGTTATTTACTATGACAGAGTAGTCATGAGTAGTTATGGAAATAAAATATGATTATACTGTTGATGGCTGACTATATTTACTTGAGGTATAAACTATTGCTGACAATCTTTGGATCCTTGGCTTTTAAGACGAATTTTTTATGCATATGTTCAACAAAATAGGAAATTGGCTGATTATTATTACCATTCGAAAGTTGGTACCCTTCGCAACCGAAATCAATTTCAGAAGGGGTGCATAGTATCCTCATTTCCTTTATCGTCCCAGCACGCTTCACATAAGCCATTTACACAAAGCTGGAAAGGCCGTCTGTGCACCACGAGATGACCAAGGCAATGCGGGGAGCAATGGTGACATTGCATGAATATGGTGTGCCAATAAGAGAAATATCAAGACGACTAGACGTTCATCGAAGCACTGTGGAACGGTGGATTCATCGGTATGAAGCAGAAAACTCAATCGCTACTTTGCCGAGGTCTGGTCCTCCGCGTTCAACATCTCAAGAGGAAGATGCTGCGATTGTTAATCATGCCAGAGAGCATCCGTTTGTTCCAGCGACGCATATTTACAGGCACCTGAACCTTCGTTGTAGCGCAAATACAGTGAACAACAGACTTCACGAGGCAGTGTATTTTTCTCGCCGTCCAGCTATAAAACCTGCATTGACGATTGAGCATAAAGAGGCGCGGATGGGATTTGCCTTGCAATACTTGCCGCAGGAGGAAGAATTCTGGAGAAAAGTTGTGTACTTTGACTAAAAAACATTTTCAACAGATAGTCATGGTTCCTGCATTGTTGGAGGCAGCGCGGAAAACGCTATGAAGAAGGAAATGTTTTCCCGAGCAAACGTAGTGGTCACATCAATCTCGGTGTGTGGGGCTGGATGTCTGGCTATGGTGTCGGAGAATTGACTCAAGTAGATGGACGCTTTACTGGACAGCAATATTGCCAGATACTGGAAGAGCTGCTGCTACCCAGTGTTCGTGCATATCTGGTTCCAGCACCGGAACCATTTTACTTAATGGAAAATAACAGTCCCATTCATAGGAGTAACGTTGTGAGAGCGTGGTACGGAGATCACCCAGAGATTATTAATTTAATTCTGCCACCACGTTCTCCTGATTTGAATCCGATTGAAAACCTTTGGGCAATAAAGATTAACGAATGGGAGCAACGCAATGAAAGAACATTTGAAGCACTTTTAGCTCACACGAGGAATAGTTAGGAGAGCTTACGCCGAACACCAAACATTCCCTACAATCTGGCCTCTTCTATGCCGCAACGATTGCAAGAAATTATTGATGCTGGAGGAAGCTATACGAAATACTGATGTTAAAGCCATGACGTAAATGTGTATCGAATATATATTTGTTAATATAGAATTTTATTATATTTTTATGTTTGACATCTATAAAAGCATATATTGTGACCATGAAAGAACTTTACTTATCCTTAGTTAGAATCTTTTCTTGCAATGTCTACGCTCGTGGAGATGATAATATATGCATTGTTGAAACAAACTACGAGAAGGTAATAGTTTCAGGAAAAAAATAAAAACATGCAACATCGAGGTCATCACATGTTTATGGGAATTGTCATATGATATGCTACCAAGAAACTCTTATATACTACTATATACAGTATACTATATTACGTAATAATTACGATGAACAAATCAAATGCAAATTTCTCTGATTCACGGCCCACCAGTCTTGCTTTAGACTAATGACTTTCATAAGATGGAATAGGTTTAACATAGTTCGTTCAATAGGTTACCACTGAAAACAATGGATAAACTATCTATTAGTGAGACGACCGTGACTTCCTCGAAATGCGAGCGCGTGAGAGGTTCACTGGGGAAATTGGTCATTAGATTCTTCACGTAGGATATATATCACAAACAACAATATTGACAACAATTCCCAACAATTACTTAATATCAATAATTGCATTTGAGCAAATAATTTAGACCTGCGTCAAAATAACTTAGGTATCATGTCATGATTTGGGATATTTTCCGAATTCGTCGTTCTCTATAGTCTACAGTATATATTGAGACGGTATAATGTAATGCCCAGCTAATATTATGATGACTAGGATTGCTCCATAACCATCCCAACATCCCGAAACTTGCTCCATTCTGCTTCTTAATCATTTGTATTTTAAACACTAAAATGTAGCAGAAGTGACGTAATAATGGACGTCATTGATTGTGTTAGAGCAGTTATGTGCACCAATCCGAACCTACCTCCGCTGCCATAAGGACCGCCCATTTTATACCTAACAGACTAGCTTGGGACGAGACAGAAGCGTGAGACTTCTTGTAAGCACTGTACATTAATTACATTTAAATTATTATCATTAATTACAGTTTTATTTTAAAGTACGGTACATCAATTACATTATTAAGTACATTAGTCACTTACAATTCTTACAGTTTTTTTTATATTTATATATGGTTATTAGTACAACACAGAGTACATGGGCACATACGGTATATATTTATATATACATGACACACATGATTTAACATAACCCATGATAATTTTTTTTTTATAAATTTGGATCAGAGCGAAAGGAGATTTTTATCTTAGAAGCGTTCACTTTTGCTGTGTTATCGAATTGCGTATACTTGCATAAGCATTTTCGAGTTCATTGCAAGAGGTGAACGCACTTAAAAGAAAGAGTAAAAAGAATACATGTGAACGTAGTTACATGTAAGGCAATTATGTACGTCCTCAGTGGACATTAGGGTGGATCACTTTTCACTTCTTTTTAAAAATTATAGCTGGTCAAAGTTTTTCCCATGATTTGGTTCAGTGGAAGTACACTGACACCATTTTTACCAAAATCGATCAATATTTAGGGGTCGCGCATCGACCTCGAAAATTTCAATTTTGGAAATTTGGCCAAATTGACAATGTTTTACTGAATAAAGATAAATCATCAAATGACCACATTTTCTGAATCCTCTCAGTGAAAGAAATCCTCTCAGATACTTACTAAGTTGATCGGACAAGTGGTTTAGAAGTTACACTCACCTAGAAATAACATCAAAATTTAAAATACCGGATTTGTCCCCCGTTATGGACGTAATCATAGCATCAGTAGCTGGCGCATCCTAAAATCCCAATTACACACACACGCTATGTCTATGACCAATATTTTTAATAATCACAGTTTGCTTTTTACAGATCAACTGTGTCAATTGATTCTTGTTTGATAAGTCTAGACTTTAGTACAATGGATAAACTGTTAACAACCAAGAGTGGGAAGACTCTGAAAGTTACTTATTCTGGAAAAGAGAAAGCAGCAACAAAAGCACCACCTTCTCTAAGGTCAGCCACGGACATCGTCTTAATTGGTCAGCCATCTTCCTCGATCGGTGGTGCCAAATTGCCAACCACCCATCAAGTTCTCCAGTACTTCTTCTATGCCAAGCAGGAAACTACTGACAGGAAGGCCGCCGTAAAAGACACGGTGGCCAATGTTCTGGCATTTTGGAACATGGCACGTATAAAGACGATCACGAGGCGTAACTGCGAAAGAAAACTGGAGTTACTGTGGGAAGAGTGGCGCTCGCTGCAGAAGAGCAAGATGAGAGACAGTGACGCGCGAAAAGGCAGGGAGAAGTTTTCAGAAAATCTGAACAAGCTCTGGGACATCGGAGCTCCCGATGCTATTGAAGAGATACAGAAAAGTCGAATGCTCTCAGACAACAACAAACAAGAAGATATTAAATTTTATGAGGATCAACGGGGCCTGCGCCAGGCAACAATGAGTGGGAATGATAAAGTGTTCGTTGTCAAGAGAAAACGGCAACTCTCAAGACAACAATCTCGTGATGAGCCCAGGCACCTCAAAAACGAAATTAGGAACCGAAGCTGAGAGCGACGATGAATCTATAGAAAGCAGATCATCGAGCAACTCCGAATCACAGCTAGAACCACCATACCGACAGCCAAGAGAATCAACTGTATCAATCAGCCTTCCTCACCGCATCCTCAATGCACCGGCTGTTATTGAAGTGGCTGATCGCTTCCGGATGTCCAATAATCAGGTGTGTATATATCAGTAATGATCTTTCCTTGACAGAGATATAATAGACGTAACGACGGAAAATTTAGTGATTATTTTATCACATAAAAACCATACGCATCCTTGTCAATTTCCTTTCAATTTCGCACATAGGTGGCAAGTGTCGTGGCGGCAGTCCTACGTTCGGCAGATCCGCCCGCAGACCTGGACAAATTCAGTATCTCGAAGGACACGTCTCGCCGTGGAAGAGTGGCACATCGTTGTGAAGTGTCGACAGCTGTGCAGAAATCCTTCGTATCCGAGGCATGCTGTCGTCCACTGGGACGGTAAAGTAATCAAGGTCAGTTTTGCCCTCACCGTGGACGACAGTGAATTAACATGTTCCAGTGACGACAGTGGATTGACATATTCCAGTGGACGATAATGGATTGGCATGTATGACATACGTTTCAGGACTCTCTTGGATCATTGGAGCACCGCCAGGCGATTCTCATCCCGGAGCTCCCCAATGCACAGAAGGAAAGTTGCTGACCGTTTCGACTGTTGCTGACGGCACCGGTCTGTCCCAGGCCCAGGTGACCTTTCGTGCTCTCAAAGACTGGGGATGCGAGAACAACGTGATTGGACTGTGCTTCGACACAACTTCCTCCAATACGGGGAGGGTGCAGGGTGCGGTGGTCCGGCTGGAGAACATGCTTGGTAAACCGCTCTTCCAGCTGGGCTGTCGCCATCACGTTATGGAGCTCATCGTGGGGGCAGTGGGCATCACCGCGTTTGGAAGAACCACAGCACCAACTGAACCTTTGTTCCAGTATCTGAGGAGAAGGTGAATTTCAAGTCTAAGGCGCATTTGTTTTCTCCAATGATTTTTTGCCTTCAGAGCAATTGAGATATCAGCGTCCTTCTACTAATGATGTTAATAGCAGTCGAAAAGGGAAACTTCAGTCGTTTTCATGCAATATTTTCATAACTCCCCTTTCAGGTGGGACAAGCTCGACCTCTCGACTTATCGTGAGCTGGAGATCGAGCATTTGGCGGAGGTGACGTGGCTGATGGAGCTCCGAGATGAGGCAGTCAAGTTCCTCGGCACCGCTTCTGGTCTTGTCAGAGAAGACTACCGAGAAGTGGCGGAGATTACACTCCTGGTACTCGGGGCCCATCCACGTCGTGGCACACACTTCATGCTCCCAGGAGCCTACCATCATGCGAGGTGGATGGCCAAGGTTGGTATTTTGAATTAGAAGTTAAATATTGTATTGCCTTCTGCAAACAGCCATTTGAAGTCCCTACCAGAAAAAAATAAGATAAATAATTTACCATTAAACAAACTTATATGGAGTGGTATCGGTATTTATACATCACAGTGCGTATTCGTTTCAGATCATCTACTACACGAAGCTCCTGATGTTCAGCGGTCAGCTGGAGTTCGACGACGAGCTGGTACAGAAACTTCAGAGAGTGGTACTATTTACTGCACTCCTCTACGCACCTGCCTGGCTGGCGGCTCCTGTCGCAGCTGATGCCCCGCTGAATGACCTTGTGTTGTACCAGCGTCTTCTGCAGTACAGGGCTGTGGATCGCGAGATTGCAGAGGCTTCACTGGCAGTGATCAGGCGGCACTTGTGGCATCTGAGGCCTCAGACCGTCGTTTTCGCCCTCTGCAGTGACAAAGTGGAAGACACTGTGAAGCACGAGATAGCAAAGAAGCTGTGCCGCCTCGCTGTGCCCGAGGACTTCACGTATGACAACGTCTCGGTTGATGACACGACGCGCCTTCCGGACCTGATCGATGAGTCATCGTGGTTCGTGTTCACAGGCCTGCAGGTGTGCGCGTCTACGTGGCTCACTCTGCCGGTGAATAAGTGGGATTAAGATAAGAACTACTGTGATCTGAAGAATGTCATCTCGCATCTAAAAGTTACCAACGACGTGGCAGAGAGAGGGATAAAACTGATAGAAGATTACGCGAACACTGTCACAAAAGACGAATCACAGCTGCAGGGTCTTCTTCAGCTCGTGGAAAAGAGCCGGAAAGAACTCGGTGACTTCAAGAAGTCGTCACTTGCCAAGATGACGTAGCGCAGAGGGAAAGGGAGTTAGCAGAGAGAGTACATGGCGCACGCCTAATGACGTGTGTTCTAACCACGATTCATACAGTTTTTGAACCTAGTTAGGGGCACCGGAGTAAGTGCCTTTAGTGATATCGGTAAACCGTTTTAATACAAAATACAGTTGATCTTTCCTTATTCGTTTTATTTTATCCTAAAAAGCAGACAATGGCAGACAGCATATGGAGGTAGGGGACAAATACGGTATTTTAAATTTTAATGCTATCTCAAGGTGAGTATAACTTCTAAACCACTTGTCCTATCAACTTGGTAAGTATCTGAAAGGATTTCTTTCACTGAGAGGATTCAGAAAATATGGCCATTTGATGATTTATCTTTATTCAGTAAAACATTGTCAATTTGGCCAAATTTCCAAAATTGAAATTTTCAAGGTCGATGCGCGACCCCTAAATATTGATCGATTTTGGTAAAAATGGTGTCAGTGTACTTCCACTGAACCAAATCATGGGAAAAACTTTGACCAGCTATAATTTTTTAAAAAAAAGTGAAAAGTGATCCACCCTAGTGGACATGTACGAATGCCTAAACTATTGTACACACATTGGTAGTCACACAATAGGTTGACAATAGGTAGTTGAATGAATAATTAATAAAATTAACAAAAGATAAAGGTCAAGAAGGGACATGGATGTATGGAGGGGGGAATATGGTCGAATAATAGTTATAGTTATACTTATGGAGTGCACAGTTTTTATTATTATGTTAAAGAATTTTCATATATTGAATACTAGAGATATGATGAAGGGAAATTAATTACGGGAAAATGTGACGTCAGAGTTATTCAAATTATGCCATACGTACAGTATAAGTCATTTTTAGAAAAGATGAATTAGAGAAATACAGTAATGAATAAAGAAATACAAATCGAAATTCTATCCAAAACTCGCTTTGGCGATTTTGGTTTCTTATGTAAAAATGAACATTCAAACATAAAAACCATACAAACATAAGTACTTCATGAAGACAATGAATCCATATAATGATTGTATAGGAATTGTTCATTGTTCATTTTTACATATATATATATATTTTTATGTAATTTCATTCATTCAATAATTCCCATGCTAATGTATGACTCACTTCCTTCCGAACTGAATTCACACGCCAGTGACGTAGACGGTTTCTTTGATTTCACTTGGGAAACAGATTGTCAGACGCTCGGTTCTCCAACGTTCTCAGGTGATGTCAACCGCTTGCGTGCGTGGTGGCGTAGCCAGGTTCCGTTCCTTTGACTATATAAGAAGGGGATCAGCGCCTTTAAGGCAGATTCGGAGGAACCGGTCTCCGGTGTGGGGAGGTGTATTCCACCTCGTTAGGGAATTGCTTCTGGGATTGAAGGATTCATCAGTGTGCTGAAGATTACTTGTCCGTCAGTGCTACCATCCTAACCAGTGGGAATTGACATACAATGGCTTCTAAAAGGAGGACAAGACTGGGGACATTCACACATATGAGCGACCTAATTGGAACTGGTAGAGAGTTGTTGCCCTCTGAACTCCCAACTCTGCGAGACGTTTTGAAATATGGGCTACTGCTAAGAGAACAAAGTGGTGAGGATGTGAGAAACTACCCAGCAGCCAGTCTTGCAAAGGACATTTACCCTAAAGTGCTTGAAAAGTGGGAACGAGCAAACAGTTCTTTTGTAGCCCCCGTTGTAAATTCACGAGTCACAATCTTAAACAAGATCCAAGAGAGCTGGGAGCAGGCCAAAAACATATCTCTTGGGAGAGGAAAGCTACATGTCAAAGAGGCTTTCATTGCAAAACTTAACAAGCTTTTTGACATCCTCAGTTGCAAGTGTAAAATTGTTCTCTGCTCTGAATTTGGCTGCCTTGCAGATGCTGGTTGCAAAAACGAAACTCACATTAACTGTACATGCCCTAGGGAGATGAAGATCCCTGTGAAGGAACTTGCTTTCATTAAAGGTCAGAGAGACAAGTCTGGTTCTATTGGACCACATCAGATTGGCTTGCCAGATCAACCTGAGCACAACAGACAAATCAAAAAGCAGAAGCGGCAAGAAGACGAAAGAAGAAGGCTTGCTGAATATAAGCAGACAAGTAAGCAGGATGTTTCAATGCCATCAAATGAAATAATTTTCTCTGATGATGAAAATGAAGAACAAATAGCTGATGCTCAAGATGGAAAGGATGGAAGTTATGAAGTGACATTAGAAATACCAAGCACGTCTTCAACTTCCAATAAAAAGCCAGAGTACAACACATTAGAAATACCTAATGTTGCTATGCATAACGTCAGATATAGTGTTGGCCTGCGTGCCACAGTTGCCATCACCACTGCTGCCTTTATGGATGCTGGCTTGATCACTGAAGAAGACAAGAGACTTGTAGTTGATCACAATAAAGTCAAGAGGGCCCAAGAAAAGGTTATGAGATCCCTGGATCAGGAATTTGATGATCTTTGTAAGAAGGGTGAAATTGACTGCATCTTCTTTGACGGCCGTCAAGATACAACTAAAGTTATGCTGAAAGCAGACAATTCAGATCGTCAGTTCCCTAGCATCATCAAAGAAGAGCATTATTCTGTGTGCAGTGAGCCAGGTGGAAGATATCTCTACCACTTCACTCCTGAGAAAGGCTCAACGAGAAAAAAACCTGCTAAAGTTATTGCTGATAATCTTGTAGATTTCATGAAGAAGAAGGGCATTGATAAAAGCCTGCAGGCCATTGGAGGTGATTCTACAAATGTTAACACTGGCTGGGAGGGTGGTTCCATGCATTGGGTAGAGGTCAAGCTTTGCCGTAAGCTGATCTGGTTGGTTTGTGCCCTCCACACTAACGAGTTACCCCTGCGACACTTGATCACAGCACTGGATGGGAAGACCTTGTCTAACAACAAGTGGACAGGTAACATTGGCAAGATGCTAGACACTGCAACCGAACTTGAAATTGATCCTTCATTCACCAAACTCTCAATTGGAGAGCCTCTTACTTCACTGAGTGACAATGTCGTAAAGGATCTCTCTACTGATCAAGCGTACGGGTATAGGATCACACAGGCCATAAGGACAGGAGAACTTCCCACAGATCTGGCCCTTCTTGAAATTGGTCCAGTGAGCCATTCAAGGTGGTTGACAACAGCAAACAGGCTTTGTCGCATATGGGTTTCAAAACATGGCCTTTAAGGCAAAACCCTCAACAACTTAAGACTGATAGTGGAATACATTGTTGGTGTGTACTACCCCTGTTGGTTCAACATCAAAGTAAAACACTCTTGGGTGGAAGGCCCACGCCACATCTTGTTTCAGCTGCGGCTAGTTAGGCTGCAAAAGAAGGCTGTAGTGGATGCTGTTTTGCCAACCATCAAGCGCTCAGCATGGTATGCATTCAGCGAAATGATAATCCAGACACTCTTGTGCTCAGATGACAGTGAGGAGAGGAGAGCTGGTGTCCAAAAGATTGTTGACATGAGGGGTGGAGATGATGTCACACTTGGAGATCTTTCTGTACGTCCCAGGAAGACACCTTCCATCAACCCCAGTGCTTCTTCCGTGTTGGAGCTGACAGACTGGTCTGACGGGGTATTTGAACCTCCTTTGACATGTAAACTGACTACAGCGGAAGTAAAGAAGTTCTTTGACAAGCCTATGCAAGTTCCACAGTGGCCCTGTCATGCTCAGTCAATAGAGAGGTGTGTGAAACAAGTCACAGAGGCAGCAGGCAGGGTGTATACACATGAGAAACGTGAAGGCTATATCAGAGGCCAAGAAGCAAGTCGGCGGCTGATGTCCAAGAACGAATCAAAGCAAGACTTGATGAAACTTGTTGTTTAAATATTTTTTTTTACTGATGTCATTACTTTCTAATGTTGTTTTATGATTACAAGGATATGTTTTATGATTACTAGGATATGTTTTATGCAGAGAAACTAAAATTTTTATAGCATTACCTGACATTTTGAGAAGCTAAAATTAATAAATGTTGTTTTCCGAGAGCAATTTATGTGCTTTTTAATCAAACGTAGATTTACCAAGCTAAGTGTTGAGCAATCACAAAAATAATAGCAGATTTGAATTCTTCACATCCAAAAACATATTTTTAAAACCCCTTAGTGAAGGGATTGGCAAAAATTAATTTTCACCTCCCAAATTGACACACCCTACTGGCTTATTTAATGTCTTACAATGAAGAAGTAACTAATATTATATTTATGAAACTTTTATTATTATTATTAACTCTCTGTTCTGTGTAAAATAAACATTTGATTCACTATAACTGATTAAACTTTATCTCGCCTATATTCAAATTAAAGATCGTATAAGCCGTTGTGTTTATTTTCTACTCTTTGGACTTTGATAACTGAGAAAAAGAAAATCACGAGCCCACACAGTACTCCGCGATTGTGGGAATACGAAAAGTGAACTATTTCTGCATCCAGAAGTGCTTAAGTAATACCCTCTCTCGAGTAACATCCTGACTTTGCCCGAACTCGGGGAGAGGCGTATTACATATATATATATATATATATATATATATATATATATATATATATATATATATTTATTATTTTATTTTTTTTATTTTTATTTTTTTCAAAGTATGACCGCTCATGGCCACCAAAAGAAAGGTGGATAGCAGAGCGAACACAGGACGAAGACTATGAACAGCGAACGGAAGTGAACAATAGACGGGAGGAGGAGGGAAAAAAAAAAAATAAAAAAATATCAGTCACAACCGGTAAAGAAGTCGGGAGCGAAGGAGGAAGGAGAACAACCCGGTTACCGAAAAGTAGGGACCTTCCGATAGAATAGCGCCAAGCCTATCACAAGGCCCGACGCTCTCCAAAAAGGGAAAATACTCTGCGCGCAGCGCAGAGTAAAGCGGACACTCCACCAGAGGTGGGCAACTGTGAGTAAGATTACAATGGGACATCGGGGCACCCGATCCCCGGCCATCAAATAGCCATGGGTCAGGTGGGTGTGGCCAATACGGAGGCGGGCCAGAGCCACCTCCTTATGGCGCGACCGATGGAAGGAAGAGGCCCAACATCCCAATTTGGGTTTAATCTTGCAGAGTTTGTTATTTGTAGCGCCATCCCAGCGACTCTGCCACCGGGAGCGCAAAAACCTACGGAAGCCAGGGATATAATCGGAAAAGGGGAGGGACACGGGTGAAACCTGTAGTCGGCACGCGGAACGGGCAGCTCGATCGGCAGCCTCATTTCCAGCCACGTTAACATGTGCAGGACCCAGCAAAATACCACCTCCTTGCCACCAGAAGCGACAAGGATATGGCACAGTAGCTGGATTCGTCGGACCAGTGGGTGGACAGGGTCAAAACACTCCAGGCCATCCAGGGCACTGCGGGAATCCGAATAGATGACAAACGACCCATCCGGATGCTCCCGCACCACCTCCAGAGCGCTCAGAATGGCATAGAGCTCCGCCGTGAAAACGGAAGCCTCATCAGGGAGACGGGTACATCGGGGAGCAAGGGCAAACGACTGGGGAACAGCCGCGGCCCCAACGCCCCCGACGACCTCGAGCCATCTGTGAAGACCGCAACACATGCAGAGTGACACGCTGCATGCTGAAGGAACAGAGACCGAAAAGGCAGAGTCAGAATCGGCCCTGCGAACGGGGCGCAACGCCCTACAGCACGCAACAGGGGTGCTCTCCCAAGGTGCAACACCCCTGAAAGAGACCGGTATAACGGAGGAGGAGTGCCCATACCATCGAGGAGGGAGGTCACCGTGTCGGTGAAATACCAACCCCCATCCCGGCAGAACGCCCTCTCAACCACCTGGAACAGAGGAGAGGTGGGAAGACGGAGGATCCGGAGATAGTGCTTAGCAATGAGGAACGACCTCCGATCCTCCAAGGGAGGGATGTCGCACTCAACCTGCAGACTATCAACCGGAGAGGAGCGGAAGGCGCCAGATGACATGCGCAGTCCTCTAGAGAGGACCGGATCCAGTATCCGAAGGGCCGTGCGGGAGGCGGAGCCATACACCACACTCCCATAGTCTAATTTGGACTGTACCAGGGACACGTACAAACGGAGGAGTGTCCGCCTATCCGCGCCCCATGTAGTATGCGACAGATGTCCCAGCAAATCCAGGGTACGTCTCGCGGACTCGCGCAGCCGGCGAAGGTGGGGAACCCAGCTCAAACGGCTGTCGAAAACCATACCCAAGAAGCGTACTGATGGAACGAGGGCCAGAGGCTGACCCCCGAGTGTAAGGTTAAAGGCCGGGATGGCGCCGGATCCCCGTCTCCTCGACGGAAGGAAGGCCACACACGAAGTCTTCGGGGAAGACAGCGTAAGGCCCACCGACGACGCCCAGCGTTCAACCCGATTGACCGCGAGTTGGACTTGCCTCTCCACGAGGGGGGGACTCGTCCCCGCGGCATAGACAGCCAGATCATCTGCGTAGATGGAACAGCGCACCGAGGGCGGAAGAGCTCCCGGTAGCGCAGACATAACCAGATTGAAGCAGGAGACGCTCAAACACACCCCTGGGGCACCCCCTCCTCCTGAACATACAGGTCAGATAGGGCCGCCCCATTACGGACGCGGAAAGTGCGACGGCAGAGGAAGTTGCGAAGAAACGTGGGCAAAAAGCCCACAAAACCAAGAGACTTCAAACGGTCCATGACAACTCCCCGACGGGTCGTGTCATAGGCCTTTTGGACGTCGAAAAAGACGGCCAGAACAAGATTCCGGCGGGAAAATGCCTCCCGTACATCATGGCCAAGGAGGAGAAGGGGGTCCAGAGTACCCCGAAATCGACGAAAGCCATACTGGGTCGGGGGGTATAACCCAAGCGACTCCAGTGTAAAGGAAAGTCGGACGGCCACCATCTTTTCAAGGAGCTTGCATAAGCAGCTCGTCAAGGCAATAGGCCGATAGCCGCCACCTCCGCCGGATCCTTCCCCGGCTTAGGTATCGGGACCACAATCGCCTCCCTCCAACGGGAAGGGAACGACCCCTCAACCCACACCCGGTTGAAAAGATCCAGCAAGAAGTGCAGGGCCATCGGGTGCAGATTCCAAATAAAGTCATACGGAATGTCATCAGGGCCAGGGGCGGAAGAACGACGGGTTGCCAAGGCAGCCCGAAGTTCCCGCATCGTAAAGAGATGGTTATAGGGCTCGTTCCCAGGGGGCGGGAACGTGACCTCCGATAAAGGACGATCCGCAGCTGAAGGCGAACGGGAAACCGCAGCAAAAGCACCGGCCAGCCGATCGGCCACAGCAGCAGGATCCGAAAGGAAGCCGTCCCCGTCCCGAAGGACAGGGCGACTAGCAGGGACCGGCTTCCCCTCGATACTACGTACCTTCCGCCACACAGCAGCAGAAGGGGTAGATGAGGAAATGCCGGACACAAAAGCACGCCAAGAGGCCCGACGGGCCAACTTGAGAGTCCGGCGGGCGAAAGCCTTCGCCCGCCGCATCTCAATCAAGTGGTCCGCGCGCCGGGTGCGGTGGAAGCGGCGCGTTGCCCTCTTCCTCTCGCACACCGCCTGGTGACATGCTGGAGTCCACCACGGGACGCTACGCGTCCGCGGGTTACCGGAAGATCGAGGAATACAGTCCTCCGCGACGCCCATCACCACCCGCTCGAAGAACTCCAAGCTCTCATCCACAGAGCCAAAGCTCAATACCGAACGGACAATGACGGAACGAGCTCTGAAAGATGGCCAGTCAGCCCGCGCAAGGCACCACCTCGGTCGAGACGAGACGCCCGGCTGCGGTCCGACCGGCTCAAGACAGACTGGGTAATGATCACTGCCATAAGAGTCCCCCAACACCTTCCACGAAAAATCGAGTAAGGCATCGAGGGACACCAAGGAGAGATCAATACAGGTAGATGAACCCGTGGGTTCGTGGAAGTAGGTAGGTTCACCGGAATTGAGGCACGCGAAGGAAAGTTCCTCCATTAAGGAGAGCAACATACCAGCAACATTAGTCGACCGGACATCTCCCCAAGCCGGGTCGCGACTGTTAAAGTCCCCGAGGAGGAGAAACGGTCGAGGCAGTTGCAACACCAACTCGCGAACCGCGTCGCGAGAAGGAGGGTCATGAGGAGGAATATAAATCGAGCAGGCAGTGTACTGGCGATCTAAAAAGAGCCGCACAGCCACAGCCTGCAAGGAAGTACGAAGAGGCACACCTCGCGAGGTAACGAATGATGTACATAAATCGCCGCACCCCGCCGGCGTGTGCGCTCATCCGGGGTGCAAGGGAAACCAACATAGCCAGAGAGACGAGGGAGCCCCGCGCAGCCAGGATAGTCTCCTGGAGACAAACACAGGAAGGCCGCTCGCTCTCCAGCAGGGAGGCAAGGTTCTCCCAGTTAGCTAAAAGCCCCCTACAGTTCCAATGCAAAATGGAACTGTAAGGGGAAGCGGCATTATAAAGCAGAGAAGCAGAGAAATAGCCACGGACCAAGCTGAGCAGCAAACTCAATGGTCCGTAACCAGGGACGGAATCGGCTTCCCCGACTCACCCCGAACGGGGGGGGGGGCCACCGACCCCGCAGCTGCTTCACCGGTAGTAGAACGAGAGGTAGAAAGTGGAACAGGGAGTTCAGAGGGGGGCTCCCCTGAGGGGGGAGACGACGAGACGGGCCCAGCTGAAACCCCCGACTCCCCACCAGAGGGGGGCCGGGGAGAACCAGATGCTCTAGGGCTCGTCACACCAGACAAGTGCTGACGGGGAGGAAAGGTCCACCACAGGTGGGGGAGGTAGATCCAGGAGAGAGACCCGACCACTCTCAGCAGGAGCCGAAGGGAGAGACTCCATGAAGAAGGGCCAGGCTCCTCTCGACCGGGTCCACATAGGAACCGAGTCAGTAATCGAGGGTGTCATGGGGCGGTGTACCTCAACCGACACCCGGACACTATCGGGCACCGAGAGGCGACACCTCACCAGCCTTCCGTATAGGAGGGGGAGTCCCGAGCGGACCAGGAGCGGCGCGCCGCTTCCCTTCCGGTGAGGAAGGGGAAGCAGGGCGAGCAGCGGTCATGATCGGGTCTGGAGGACTCCGACTCCGATCACGGATCCAAACCCCAAGGTCGGAGAGGGAGAAGGGGCACTTGTAGGCAGGGAATCAGATGGGATGTCCGAAAGTGAGGCAGAGAGACAAGAAGGTCCCGCGGCGCCAGGAGGACCACCAACCGCCGGAACTTCCAGGGGGGGCACCACTCCGGTAGGCGCCGGGGTAGCACGGGAGGGGCCAGAGGACCCGCCAGAGCCAAGGGCCGCAGCATAGGACAACCCCCGCCGCGGCTCCCGGTCACGGACCCTATCGCGCGCCTCCCGCGCCTCCCACCGCAGCGGACACACAGCTTACCTTCACGGCGGCAAGCAGAGCTAACATGGCCGAACCGGTTGCAGCCAAAGCAGCGAACCGGGTCAGGCACATACGGTCGCACCGAAAACTCACACGACCGGCGATCACCCATGCCCCAGAACACCTTGGCCGGAGGCACAAGGGAGTCAAAAGTCGGGAGCAGACGAGCGGACGGGGTCAGAGCACCATCCCGGCGCGACGAAAAGCGGAAGACCTTCGTCACCCCCTGGGGGGGCAAGATCCTCCTGCAACTCGCCAACCGGGATTGACAGCAGACGGGAAGCGAAAATGGTGCCCTGACAGCTATTCAATTGCGGATGGGGAGTCACAGAAACTCTGCAACCCAAAACATCCTGCAACTGTAGAAGGGACTCAGTCACCTCCGAAGAACGGGACTTCAAAAGAAGAGACCCAGCCTTCAGAGGGCGGATACCATAACGACAGGGAACTCCCACCGTCTTAAGACGCTGAAACACCCGTTCCGAGTTGCCCGGAAGGGAGCCAGCGGAAGGGCGGAGAACAAGGAACCTGTCCACCGGACAGAAATTGACAGCAGGGACAGGTCCATGTGTAACGGTAACCGAGAGTGGGCGAGAGAACGAGGGCCGCGAAGACCCCGCCCTACGGCCACCACGAGTCCGGCCACGAGAGCCAGACGCCGCAGAGGACGAGAGGGGGCCATACGGCTTGAAGGTCAATCCAGCAGAGGCCGCTGAACGACCAGAAGTAGAAGTCTTATCCAAATCCAAGTGCGGGCCAGAGTCGTCAACAAGAGGGGATTTAAGTTTTGAAATTGAACCCATAAACAATAGCTTTACAAAAAAGACAGCCTCGGACCCAAGGCAATGCACCATCCGCCGCTGCATCCTTCAAGGCGCAGGCCCAACGTCCCAGATAGCCCGCCCCCCAACCCGACTGTCGTTTTAAAAACAGCAGATTGGCACTACGGAGATTTGTCCGTTAAGGGCCCAGCAAAGACCCAATCCAGACGCAGCAGCGGTCCGGGCGCCCAGACCGTCCCCGGAGCACGGCTCAGCCACGGAGCGATGCCCCCCGGCGGGTGCACCCGATGACCCCAAGACTGCAAAATACAAACAGAGGGGGGGGGGATACTACAATTGACAGAGGCACAAGACCGAGTCAAGACAAAAGAAATTCCGGTTGAAACGGAAAAAAAAGGGGGAGCTAAAAAAAAAAAATAATAATAAAAAAAACGCAACTAGGTAACTCTTCGCCCACACCC
Source organism: Bathynomus jamesi (assembly GCA_023014485.1). NCBI lineage: Eukaryota > Metazoa > Arthropoda > Malacostraca > Isopoda > Cirolanidae > Bathynomus > Bathynomus jamesi. The sequence goes on along the minus strand of JAJOZX010001031.1, from coordinate 382,533 downwards.
CGCGAGGAGTTGAGGAAACCCCAACAACACACGAGGTGTACGAGCCCCCTCGGCCCGGCAAGCCGGAGTACCTAATCGAGGGGGTATATATATATATATATAAATATATTTATATTAGCAATTTCTGCAGTGTTTTAAATTATGGGTTTTAAGTGTGACCGAACGTATAGTACTGTATCATCACTCCTTTCTTTTCTATCATTGTTAAACATCTCATAGCCAGGGATATGATATTCTTCGAGAAAATCTTCTCTCTGTATTTAGCCAGTATTCAGTAATTGCTATAACCTAAAATTTTTGGTTTAGGACAATACTTAATAGCTCATCAAATTTAAATCTTAAACTTCGAGCATTAATATAACATACACTTATAAAATATTGAGTATCGCAGTAGAATCTCGAGGTTGTTCGAGGAGGCAAACAAACGTTCGTTGTAAGGAAAATTTATGTTAGGCTGTTCGCTTTTATTGCAGTTATGCCGTTTTTTGCCTGAAAAGCCATCGCAGAGCCATGCAATTGTGTACCAAGACGAGCTGCTCCCACGCCATTTACATGAAGACCATCACGCAAAAATAAATCCTTTTTATTTTAAAATTACTCCATAGATCGACGAATTCGACATTTTCCTGTTGGCAAAGGGATTTAAGAATATTATTTATGTAGGTAGCTCTGCTCAAAAAGTTGTCGGCTCTTGCGATTCTTGGGAGAATTCCTGTAAAAATTAATTTATTGACCTATCCTTTAGAGTCCGCATCAGCCGTTTGTATTTCTCTATTAGCTCCTCCGACCTGGTAGTCTTAATATCGTTTGTCCCAACATGCACCATAAATTTCGTACTATCATCAGCATCTTTACCAAACTCGTCTATGGAGTCCGTGATGTCGTCCACACGGGCTCCAGGATAGTAGTACCTCCTTCACCGAATTGGGTTCCTGCCGCAGAACTCCCGTAATCGCCCTTGAGTAATGGAATCGCCAATCAGCCTATTTCCTGCGTGTCATTCTGCTCTGGCTCCAAGACAGAAAATCTATTAGTTGTAACTACGCTTAATTAAGCAAGGTTTATGTTGCCTAGGTCGGGCCCCATTTCGAACTGCCTCAAACGTCGATTCCCCGAAGGAGAAATGGGGGGCGAGAATGATGACTGGTTGTGAATTCGTCGTAGAGTCTTCGCGCGATCTCCGCTCTGTATGAGAACTCTTGCCCAGACTCCCCGAAATGAAATCCTGCAGAGAGGTGAACCTTGCCGCCAAAGCACTAAATTCTTCCCTAAGTGCAATTGCTTCCCTCTTACTCCGATGAAGTTCGTCTCTCGCCGAAATCACTTCGTTTCGTAGTTCTTGTCGGTTTACGCAAAATCTGCAAACTAAAGGGTTAGAAGAAAGATCAGTGAAAAAGTACTGAGGGAATTTTCCGATGCAGTTGGAACACTCGCATAGGTTTCGGGCCATATCTAAACAATTAAAATTAATTTCCCAATCTAATATGTGAGCAGAAGAGTTTGGGAAGAATTATGGATTAGTGACCTGAAAACAGGAAACAAACAAGAGTCGGAAAATACCAAAAGAAGGAATTTGTACACACACACGCGAGAAGTACGTGTTACAGACCGGAAACGGAAATGGAAGTGGCGCGCTTTAAGACCCGAATACGCAAATTTTACTGATTTAACTCAGCCGAAAAGTGGAATCTGTCGCGACCGTTAAGAACAATGCAAAATAATGTCACGTTAACTTTAACACAGCAATCCGGCCGAAGAATAGAATTTCACTGATGTAACTCGTCCGAGAAAAAGAACCTGTAATGACCGTTAGTAAACAATGCAGAATTATGTTCTTTAATTTTAATTAAGAAACAGGAAAAGGAAATAAATTAAATAATAAGCAATGAATGCTTTGACTAGCCTCAATAATAAAGTAAATACTTATCTCAACTTCTTAAATAACATAAATCTTGTGAAATTAAACTTAAGCACAACACTGATACTAACGAAAATATGAACAACATTCCTGTTCCCGTGCTCAATGATGATCAGTTAAAGCTTCACGATTTTACCATTAGTGAAAGCGAAATGCCCTTAGTCCAGTGCTTAAAGTCCATTCGAACGCTCAGTAACACAGTGGTAGTTCAGCTAAATGACCCCACTGAGCAGGAATGCTGTATTGCTGTTCAAATTTCAAGCAGAAATTAAAAAAAAAAATCAAGCCTAAAAAGCTCTAATTCTTGTATGTTGTATGACTGAATTCTTACAAAGACGATTTAGGTTTGTGGAGATGGGAAACTACGTTCCCGCTCTGTAAGGACGCATTCCATGTGATCAGAGTTGTCTTCCCATTACTAAGTTACGCGCAATGTATTAATGACTTATAGTGTGTAAACAGTGGATGAAAAGCATGCATTTTCAGTTTAATTGGTGAAAGAAATGAATGAAAAGTAAATGTGCTATAATTGCAATTTTCTATCCATCATTTTATTAATTCATCATTGTCACAGATTTGTGACTATGCTGCTCCAACCAACTAGAATTGTGATCCCATCGAGCTGATGTAACTTCTCAATGCTACCCCAGGCTAATAATATCCAAATAGAAAAATAAATTTATATAACACTACACTTTAATACTAAAAAGACAGTATTACACGAGCTTGCCAATCCTTTAATTTTACTTTGAAAATGATTTTCTTATGACTCAATTTCAATCCCACATTCAAATTTAACTCAGCTTGTTGAAAGTTAGTTGTTACAGTGGAAAATCTTAATAATGATTAGCATCTACAATTTAGCAATTAGGACTCAATACCTAACTTAACTTACTTAACAATATTATTGCTGCAATTATGCCCGTATTTGTTAGGTGTCCAAGCCGGTGGGATTTGGACTGGGGTCTTTGCGCCGTTGGGGGCAAACTTTCTTATCATGGGGCCCCGTTTTTAAACCGACGGTGTAACCCCTGGAGACAAGGTACCCCGCCCCCTGCTGTTTGCGCTTGACCCCTCCTTTCTTACCGGTAGGCAGTTTCTCGCGTCCTCTGGGCCCGTTTTCTTTACTGTTGAATTCTTATGATAAAATTAACTCATCTTCTAGCATTCAGGCGGTGGCCGACCAAGCCCTCGAGTCCTCTACCACTGGAAGACCGCGTCTTGAGGGGGTTGTCCCCCCTCTGGCTGCGGAAAATTCGCGTCGTCCTCCTCGTCTTATTCCCGCAAGTCTTTTGACTCGTTCGTAGGGGACGACGGCTCTGACCCTGACTACCCTTGGTTTCTCGTTCTCAGTCCTTCCGCCTCTCCCCCTCTCTCACAGCGGGATGTTTTGGAGGTTTATGATGACTTCACTTCCAGTTGTGGTGATCCCCGACAGATGTGGTTCCAGAACGGTGCCTCCCTTGTGGTGGGTCTTCTCCAGGGCCCACTACCAGAAGATTTTGTCCCTCTCTACTAGGGTTGCCAGATTTTTCAAATGTCCATGCGGGACAAAAAAAATTTCGAGTTTTTTTTTAGACCAAATTTTTTTCAAATTGAAACTAGATTTCTTCAACGGTTACAAAAACAAAATTAGAAAAATTTTATTAAAATAATGCTTAACAATTAAACATCGTGAATAATATTGAAATTATCATAGCATATTAAATACTGTAGTAGACGTCGCTTTACTAATTATATTATGACATATGTCAATGTTTTTCTGAACTTTTAATCTTCTTCAGAATTTTAGCTCCATCTTCTGACTTCAAGTATAACTGAAATTCCTTGCAAGTCAGAAAAATTTTCTTTAATCATGAGTTCTGATTCTAAGTTTTCGATGAGTAACCGATTTCTCTCTTTCCTCCAGTTGGTTGTCATCAAGCTGAAAATTCTTTCAGACAGCGTTGCAATGAGGAATGGAAAATATATGCTCCAGAATTTTTGCAAGGTTTGGAGATGGAAAGGTCTTGAGGAAAAGCACCCATCGTTGATCCAGAGTTACTTATCGCTATCGTTCAATTCTACAATGAATCTTTTTAAAAAGATGAATTCGTTGAAAAGTAGATCACCATTCAATTCAATTTGGAAGAGCTGAACGAGTTCCACAATTTCTTCAAATTTTGGGACTTTCTTCAAATCTAAGCAACTTATCGCTTGAAGTTTTCTATCCTCGAAGTCGAACCATTTCTACAAATAATTGATTGCTGCATCGAGGAAACTTTAACAATCAATCTCGAATCGTTTAACTGCTGATTCATTATCGCATTTCTGTATCGATTGCCGAGCCAAGAATCCATAAAATTTTTCAGCCTTTTTCTCACGCAACGTTTGTAGAATATTACTCATGATTGTGTATAACTCAACAATTATCACTTCAAATGTTCATTACAAATCCTAGATAGGCTTCGCCAAGCTCATCATCAAAAAACATTTTCAAAGTGAGTGGCACACTCTGTCGGCTTGAAAAATAAGCTTTAACGGGCTCAAAAGAAGACAACAATCTTTCTATTGCTGGCAATAAAGAGCGTCATCGGGTAGGCACATGACGCAACAATTCAGACCAGTCGGTCTAGTAGTGTGGGAGCGAAATGGACGAGTGCAATGCAATTGCAAATGATGATCAATGTTGCAAAGGAAATGTTGCATGTTGTTATGCAACAAGGGGGAATGGTGCAAGTTATGCAAAAAGGAGGAATGGTGCAAGTTGTTATGCAACAAGGGGAATGGTGCAAGTTATGCAACACGGGGAATGTTGCAAGTTGTTATGCAACAAATGGGGATGGGGGAATGTTGCAAGAGCAACAAAGGGTTATGCAACTTGGAGTCAGAGTTATCCACCAAGAAAAAAAGAAAGGAAGAGGAGAGGTGTTCGCCTGGCAGGAGCCAAGCGCATATTAAAACTTCAGCCGAGCGGCCGTTGTCTTAATATGTTGCTAATCAGCCAGTTGGCTTATCTGGCTGAGTTGCCAGAGTGCGCTATTTATTTAATTAAAGCATACATTCTGGCTTAATCAGCCAGTTGGCTTAGAAGGTTGAGTTGCCAGTTTGCACTATTTATTTAATTAAATCATATATTCTGGCTTAATCCGCCAGTTGGCTTAGAAGGCTGAGTTGCCAGTTTGCGCTATTTATTTAATTAAAGCATATATTCTGACAACCAGCCAGTTGGCTTAGAAGGTCTAACCAGCCATATGGTATAATTAAATAATAATAATAATAATAACGTTTATATATACAACCAAAAGAATTAAATAAAACATCACCACATAACTCTTTATTTAGATGAATTATTGAATTAGCATAATCCGTCAGCTGGCTTAACCCGCCAGTTGACTTAGCAGGCCTAACCAGCTATTTGGTATAATTAAATAATAATAACTATATTTAATTAGCATATATTCTGGATTAATCCACCAGTTGGCTTAGAAGGCTGAGTTGCCAGTTTGCGCTATTTATTTAATTAAAGCATATATTCTGACTTAACCAGCCAGTTGGCTTAGAAGGTCTAACCAGCCATTTGGTATAATTAAATAATAATAATAATAATAACGTTTATATATACAACCAAAAGAATTAAATAAAACATCACCACAACTTTATTTAGATGAATTATTGAATTGGCATAATCCGTCAGCTAGCTTAACCCGCCAGTTGACTTAGCAGGCCTAACCAGCTATTTGGTATAATTAAATAATAATAATAACTATTTATTTAATTAAAGCATATATTCTGGATTAATCCACCAGTTGGCTTAGAAGGCTGAGTTGCCAGTTTGCGCTATTTATTTAATTAAAGCATATATTCTGACTTAACCAGCCAGTTGGCTTAGAAGGTCTAACCAGCCATTTGGTATAATTAAATAATAATAATAATAATAACGTTTATATATACACAACCAAAAGAATTAAATAAAACATCACCACAACTTTATTTATATGAATTATTGAATTGGCATAATCCGTCAGCTAGCTTAACACGCCAGTTGACTTAGCAGGCCTAACCAGCTATTTGGTATAATTAAATAATAATAACTATTTATTTAATTAAAGCATATATTCTGGATTAATCCACCAGTTGGCTTAGAAGGCTGAGTTGCCAGTTTGCGCTATTTATTTAATTAAAGCATATATTCTGACGTAACCCGCCAGTTGGCTTAGAAGGTCTAACCAGCTATTTGGTATTATTAAATAATAATAATAATACTAACGTTTATATATACAACCAAAAGAATTAAATAAAACACCATCGCATCACTGTTTATTTAGACAAATTATTGGATACAATTTCACGAAATATATTGAAAATAAATATACCTTCCTATACAAGCGAATTATATGCAATAAAAAATAATAATAGCATAAGAACTACGAACGAGGAGTATATATATAATAAAAAAATAATAATATACAAACCCGGACCTATCCAAATTGTTCATTCTAATGAAGGTCAAGCGTGCCACTCCAGCTTAGATCTGCAGTTTAAAGTTGAATCCGAACCACGTCTAAAATAAAATGTTAAAAAACTCATTAACACAAAATCTGATTTCAGAATAAAAAAATTTTAAACAGCCTAACCAGACAAAATATCACTCGGGAGCGGAATAAGACGGTTTACCGAGAATAACAGAATCACTTTGTGAAAATAATACTTATCATTTACTACAGAAATGCTCATTCCGTCGAAGGTCAAGCTTTTCACCCCGTCCTAGATCTACAGTTTAACGGGAAATACTACTAGTTGGCCTGGTGAAGTAGTGAGTTGACTTCTTTTACTCTCCATCTCTCAGATACACCCGGATCATCGGGGATTTTTTTTTCTATTCCATGGAATTTTAGATCCCCTTTTCCGTACCGTAACAGTTGATTTTCATCAGTGTTAAACTTCATATAAAAACTACACAACATCTCATAAAGCTTACTACATCATTACCCCTAGCCCGTCCTTCATGCATTAAAAAAGTTCTACTTTATCGGCAATTTTGTTTAGCATCCCCCTGACTGCTCATCCCGGCGAAGGTCAAGCGTGTCACTCCACCTTAAACCTACAGTTTAACGTTTGAATTCGAACCACGTCTAAAATAAAATGTTAAAACACTCCTTACCACAAAATCTAATTTCAGAATTAAAAAAATAAAAATTAAACACCCGAAACATACAAAACATCACTCGGAATTGTCCTGAAAATGAAAGAAAGAAAAAAAATAAACAATCAGCCCACCTAAAGAAAATATAAAAATTGATGAATATATATAGATATATATATATATATATATATATATATATATAAGTAAAAAACATTAATTTATCAAAAGAATTTACGAAAACAATTTCTCTATTTCAATTAAACAAATTTTGCTTATTTTGAAGTCTCACACAATTTATATACGGCAAGCGTAATAAACTTAAACAGTCCGAATTTGACCCAGTATAAATTAGTCTAACGAATATTTTTCGACTTTAAAACTTTAAATTAACTTAAAATTATAAAGCGAACTAAAACTACAAAGCGATGCCTGTAAATCCATTATTTACATCCAGTCAAAAAATAATCTTAAAAACTCGAATAGATTCTGGAAAATTTTGCTACTTCGTTATTGAATCTCTTAGAATGCTCTACTATATATATATATTTTTTTTTTACCTAAAAATGCGTCACCATACACTCAAACATTTTAAATCTTGCCGTATAAAAATCAACGCGAAAAGGAAACAAACAACTCTCGAATTCCGACTCTAATTTTGACTCCACATTATTACGGCTTCGACAAGACGACTCAAATTTTGAATCAAAGCGGTTTGGAAATCTAGAATCCAACGAGAAGAGGAAAATAAATTTGACCGCGAAAATTACAAAAATGCTCGCTATGAGAAGAAATTTTGAAAATGATGGGCGCCATCTTGAAAAACAATTACAATGATTTGATAAGGAATGAGATTCGAAATTTGTTTGCAGATGGGATAACAATGCATCTTGCTATTTAAATAATCGAACCAGAATATCTATTAATGCTCTAATACGGGTAGCAACAATTTTGACCGAAATATAAGAAAACGTGTGAAAGCCCTTATATTAATATAAAGGAACACCGCCTGCCAACAAAATGTAGTAATTAAGACCTTTTAACCTTTATGTTGCTTTTTTATGCTATTTTCTCTTTCTTTATTCCATTTCTCTTTATCCTTCATCATTCTCTTTACAATCACTTCGCTATACTTTATAAATACGTGTATATCTCAAATGTACGCGAATTGCTCTAATTATGTCTCTGCTAATCATAGTTTTTCATGTCTTTCTACAAAAAAAAAAATTAATGACGGGGTTATAAAGCCCTTCCATTCTGAACTTTTCTTATATATATATATATATATATATATATATATATATATATATATATATACATGTTTATTTTTTATTGGCGGTTCTCTGATTTCCAAGATTCGAGATAAGGTACGCATTTTAAATTATACTATACAGCGTCGGGACAATCTTATATCACGTCGCTCGAGATCGTGCAGAGATTAATAATTAGTACAAAACACACACACACACACATCAATTTTATAAACAGAAGCAACTCCCGCCAACGTTTAAAAGTTAGAACAGTTTACACGGTGCGTGCCATCACCGGCTCGATCCTTGGTGGAGAGCAACTCGCTCATCCATCAAACCATGTCTAGAGATGTACCCCTATCATATTAAATCTTACTGTTGAAGCCGAATTCCGAATATATCTTTCATTGGCATTAAAACCCTTCAGTTTCTGGTATTCGAAGATATACAGGGGGGAGGTAATACCCCAGGTTTGGGGTGTAGACCTTCACGGGGGGAAATATCCACGATGCCTCGCTCTGCTTCTTGCATTCGTTCTTTGATTTTAAATCACAATAAACAATATAAATATTCTATGGGATTAATATTTATTTTTCACCCGATAAGCAACACTATAAACGGAAGAAACGATCTGCCTTATAAATCTAAAAAATAACTTCTTAACAATCCACGCTTTCAAATAAAATTGTTTTGCACTCATCATTCCATAGCATACTGTATATCAAGATATAGTTACTCTTATTATTTTAAGTTAAGTTTCGTACTTTGATAATGATAATGACGGATATCAATACAGAAAGGATTCAAATAACTAGACTAAAAACGTTTTTGTTCTTTTTTTTTTGAGTAATTTTTCAAGTAGCCTATCAACTCGGAAAACATCCTAATCAACATCATCAGGCATATTTACTTTCATAAAGGCAATAACTCTAAATAAAATATACTTTTGCAAAAAATGATTATAACCTTTTAAAAATTTCCATTTCATAAAAGTATTAATTATAAATCAAATATATTTTTGCTGAAAAAATAAGTTTTTTCAATTCCTTTTCATAGAACTATTTGTAAACAAAATAAACTTTTGATAAAAAAAAAACTAAAAATTTACTAAAACGTATATTACGGGTGCCATCATTTGTGATGAACTGCAAAACAAGAGATGCACATAAAAGGCTTTTTAGGACATTCTGCACAATATGTGCACCAATTTTACTTTCTTTCTGGCTTCCAGTCGCCCATGTTCCTTTTTTATTCTTTCATAACACTTTACACATTGTCTTCCGAGTTTTCTTTTCTGACCTTCCATTTATTTTAGAGAATGGATATTGCCACAGCGAAGTTTAGGATGACTACCTTTTGGTTTCAGATTGAGTAAGGCTGTAACAATTTCTTCTCTGAACTTTCTAATGGAAATACTCTTATTTGTTGCTTTCTTATATATGACATGAGCGTTCACGAAAGCAATCCCAAGGAGGATTCCTATAGCTAACTTTCTGTACCACTTTACTCCTTTCCTCAAACTTGTTGCATACGAAGTCATTTGATCAGAAACATCTACTCCCATTTTTTCGTTGTTCTAGGAAACTACAGCTACTGGTTTCCTTCTAGTATTACCCGAAGCCCTAGATGTAGGTGGATGGTTAGTATTTCTGGTTTTCCTCGGTATAGCCACTATTTCTAAACCATGTTTCGTTGAGAGCATTCTCACATCACGCGTATCGCGCCATTTGAAAACCAATTCCATTTTGATCTTTTCCTACTATTTCTCCTCTTTTCAATTTAGCATTCATTACCTCTTTTGGAATTCCTCTTCTATTTGCTCGAAGAGTTCCAACATGTGTTTTTTGTAATTGATAAGAACGTGCAAGCTGATAACTTGTGTAAAAATTATCCACAAATAGAGTCCTTCCTTCATTGGTGAGGCCAACCGTTAGTTCTTCCATGTCAGTCACCGGTGAGTGACGCATTTGTCACCCACCAGTGACTGACAAGGCTCTAAACGAAAAAAAAAATCACGTGGAGCCGTGTCAGGCAAGAAAAAAATTAAATAAGGATAAACAACAGTCCCAACCTTCCTAATAAGAGCTACTGAACATATTTATGAACTCAAAGTCATTATATATGAATATCGTACGTTTGGCCCGAACGGAAAAAGTACCACATGCGGCTTGGCAGTCAATGTGTTAATCATTTAACAAAAAACGGTAAATTAGACTGCATATTAGGACAGATGAGCCGGGCGTACATGAGTGTGCGGTGGAGAGCGCAAGAGAGCAACTAGATCCTCCACCAAGCGGTCATTGTAGTTTTCAAATGGCGCGATACGCGTGATGTGAGAATGCTCTCAACGAAACATGGTTTAGAAATGGATATACCGAGAAAAACTAGAAATACTAACCAACCACCTACATCTGCGGCTTCAGGTAATACTAGAAGGAAACCAGTAGCTGTAGTTTCCTATAACAACGGAAAAAAAATGGGAGTAGATGTTTCTGATCAAATAACTTCATATGCAACCAGTTTGAGGAAAGGAGTAAAGTGGTACAGAAAGTTAGCTATAGGAATCCTCCTTGGGAATGCTTTGGTGAACGCTCATGTTATATATAAGAAAGCAACAAATAAGAGTATTTCTATTAGAAAGTTCAGAGAAGAAATTGTTACAGCCTTACTCAATCTGAAACCAAAAGGTAGTCAACTTAAACCTCGCTGTGGCAATATCCATTCTCTAAAAGAAATGGAAGGTCAGAAAAGAAAAGTCAGAAGACAATGTGTAAAGTGTTATGAAAGAATAAAAAAGGAACATGGGCGACTGGAAGCCGGAAAGAAAGTAAAAATGGTGCGCACACATTGTGCAGAATGTCCTAAAAAGCCTTTTATGTGCATCTCTTGTTTTGCAGTTCATCACAAATGATGGCACCGGTAATATACGTTTTGGTAAATTTTTAGTTTTTTTTTATCAAAACTTTATTTTGTTTACAAATAGTTCTATGAAAAGGAATTGAAAAAAAAACTATTTTTTCAGCAAAAATATATTTATTTATAAATAATACTTTTATGAAATGGAAATTTTTAAAAGGTTATAATCATTTTTTGAAAAAGTATATTTTATTTAGTTATTGCCTTTATGAAAGTAAATATGCCTGATGATGTTGATGAGGATGTTTTCTGAGTTGATAGGCTACTTGAAAAATTGCTCAATAAAAAAAGAACAAAAACGTTTTTGGTCTAGTTATTTGAATCCTTTCTGTATTGATATCCATCATTATCATTATCAAAGTACGAAACTTAACTTAAAATAATTAGAGTAACTATATCTTGATATACAGTATGCCAAGGGTCCCCAACCTTTTTGTGCCGAAGAGCACATTCAAGACTACCGGTAGTGCGGCGGGCACCATTTACTTTTTCAAGGCAAATTTATAGTTGGACTTAATCATGAACATAATACAGAAAAAAAACCATTTAATTCCCATGTAAAATAATGAACATAATACACAAAAAAAAACATTTAATTCCTATGTAAAATAATGAACACAATACACAAAGAAAAACAAGGATGGGCTAACTAAGAATCTTAGAAAAATTATCAAAATGATAATTTAATTTATTTATAAAGAAATAATTATTTTCAAATAAATGAGCATCTGTTTCTGTAATTAACTACTAAAATTTAATAAAATGTCAAGTATGTTACATATTTTAAATATTTAAAATATGTAATATACTTAACATTTTATTAAAAATGTAAATAAAAACTTATCAATCGTAGTCAGTCAGTGGTGGGCACACGCAAAAGGGTCTGCGGGCACCATGGTGCTCGCGGGCACAGGGTTGGGGACCCCTGCAGTATGCTATGGAATGATCTACAGATCTACAGAAGCTAAGGCTAACAAAGACCCTAAGATCCACTCTAAGGTTAACCCGAGAGAAAGGAAAGAGGAGGGAGTTAAAAGAGGAGAATAAGGGGTTAAGTACGTAGCAAAACCTATCATTCGTGGGTTAACATTCATTCAGAAAAAGAGAAAGAAAGACTCCATCATCATCCGCCGACCAATGCCGACAAGTCGGAAAAATAGTCGAAGAGAATAGGAGAGGGGTGAAACATGAAAAGAAGTAAAATAAGAACGCTTACAAACCATGCAATCACAGTCTTAACTCACTGTCATACCATGCAAACTACAGACATGCAAGTAAAGAGAGTTACAGACATGCACGTAAGGAGAGGATAAGAAAAAGAAAAAAAAAGTAGGTAAATTTAAACAAAAAGTGGGTTAGTTTACTCTACGAGCTACATCTACGTTCGTAGATGAGTGCATAACCAAAATTTTATTTGAAAGCGTGGATTGTTAAGAAGTTATTTTTTAGATTTTTAAGGCAGATCGTTTCTTCCGTTTATAGTGTTGCTAATAGGGTGAAAAATAAATATTAATCTCATAGAATATTTATATTGTTCATTGTGATTTAAAATCAAAGAACGAATGGAAGGAGAAGCAGAGCGAGGTATCGTGGGTATTTCCCCCCGTGAAGGTCTACACTCCAAACCTGGGGTATTAACTCCCCCTGTATATCTTCGAATAAGAGAAAATTAAGGGTTTTAATGCCAATAAAAGATATATTCGGAATTCGGCTTCAACAGTAAGATTTAATGTCATAGGGGCACATCTCTAGACATGGTTTGATTGATGAGAGAGTTGCTCTCCACCAGGGATCGAGAGCCGGTGATTGCACGCAACGTGTAAACTGTTCTTCCTTTTAAACGTTGGCGGGAGTTGCTTCTGTTTATATAATTGATGTGTGTGTGTGTGTGTGCATGTGTGCGTTTTGTACTAATTAGTAATCTCTGCACGATCTCGAGCGACGTGAAATAAGATTGTCCGGACGCTGTGTAGTATAATTTAAACTGCGTACCTTATCTCGAATCTTGGAAATCAGAGAACCACCAATAAAGAAATAAACGTGTGTGTATATATGTATATATATATATATATGTGTGTGTGTGTGTATTATATATATATGTGTGTGTATATATATATATGTATGTGTATATATATATATATATATATATATATATATATATATATATATATATATACAGGGTGTTTGAAAACTTTCTGTACAAATTGTAATGGGGGATAGGCAATACCAAGACAAACCCTTTTCGTCTATAAGTGTATGTCCGCTGACGTCACCATTCGGCGCGAGAGGGCGCCGCTGCAATTGGATAAAAGGTGAAGTGGGCTAGACTCGCGTTTGCCGCGGGCATTCTTAAATCGGACGTAGTACGCGTAACATGTTTATTTAAAGAAGGCATGTTTATTTAAAGAAGGTGCTGAAAGTTGCGACCGGTAGCATCAATGCATGCCCGACAGCGTCGAAGCATTGACCGACGTACACGTCGAAAGATTCCCGGCATTTCGGGAACAGTTCCAGCGGCGACAGCGATTCTTGCTACGAGGTCTTCTGAGTAAATGGGAGTCTCGTACACGAGGTTCTTCATGTGTCCCCACAGGAAGAAATCGAGGCATGTTAAATCGGGCGATCTCGGTGGCCAGGCTACGGGCCCACCCCGGCCTATCCATCGGTCCCCAAAAGTGGCGTTCAGATAATCCCGCACATCGTTGCTGGAGTGTGCTGGGGCCCCGTCGTGTTGAAACCACATTCGTCTACGAATAGCCACGGGAACATCTTCCAGCAGTTCCGGCAACGTTTCTTCAAGAAATATCCGATAAACCCGCCCGTCGAGTCGGGCAGGCAGCAGGTACGGCCCAATCAACTTGCCATGGACGATACCCGCCCAAACATTAACGGCGAACCGTTCTTGATGAGCATGCACCCGTGTAGCATGTGGATTTGCGTGCGCCCACACGTGAGAATTGTGCATGTTAAACACACCCTCACGTGTGAAACAGGCCTCATCTGAGAACAGCACATAAGCCGGAAAATTAGGCTGCACCGCTGTCGGCTGCAGAAACCAGCGTGCGAATTCCACACGAAGAGGGTAACCCCGAGGTTGTAATGCCTGGACTCTCTGACGATGAAATGGATGTAACTGCTGCTCGTGCAACACTCTCCAGACCAGGTCGTGGTTCACACTGAGGATACGTGCAACACTTCGCGTGCTTGCGCTTGGATTGTCCTCAAATCGCTGTAGGATTTCTTCCATGTCATGAGTGCGCACGTTTCTCTCCCGACCAGTGTCATGCATGTTTGCATGGAATGTTCCAGTTTCTCGCAGTCGCCGATGCAAATGCGCAAACGTTTGGTGGTTTGGCACACGTCTGTTTGGGAAGCGCTGTCGGTACAACCTCACAGCAGCTCTTCCGTTTCCATTGGCAGCCCCATACACCATATGCATGTCAGCCATCTCAGCAGTCGTGAAGCGCTCCATGTTACGCGTACTACGTCCGATTTAAGAATGCCCGCGGCAAGCGCGAGTCTAGCCCACTTCACCTTTTAGCCAATTGCAGCGGCGCCCTCTCGCGCCGAATGGTGACGTCAGCGGACATACAATTATAGACGAAAAGGGTTTGTCTTGGTGTTGCCTATCCCCCATTACAATTTGTACAGAAAGTTTTCAAACACCCTGTGTATATATATATATATATATATATATATATATATATATATATATTAGTGATGTAGGTCACATCCGCATCCGCATCCGCGGAACATCCGCACATTTTCTGGCATCCGCACCCGCATCCGCACTTTGGACTGCGGATGTCGTGCGGATGTGGACCGTTGAGATAAAATGTCATTAATAAGCGGAAATTATCAAATTCTACTATATTAATAGAACTAATTCATTGTGCGCAAAAGTGATGCAAGCGACAAGACGAGAGGCTGTTCTTGTATGAAGTTACTCTCTTGCAACCTACTTAGATCCACGTTACAAAGCTAAGTTATTTTCACCTAGTACATTAGAACGAGTTAAATCATCACTTGGCAAAGCAGTTGAAGAGCTTCAATCTCTTGAATCTGTCGCTTCGCCACCCACCAAAAGAATAAAAGTTTCAGTGACAGAACCAACACCTTCAACAAGCAAATCTATCACAGAATCTGTCTCAGTTTCTTGAGTCAAGCAGCAATGACGAGACCTACGCGATGTCAAAAGATGTAGTAAAAATGATCGAGAGCTATCACCAAGAAAAACGCCTGGCTGCATGTGACAATCCTATTAGTTGGTGGAAAAATACGCAGAATATCTATCCATACTTAAGTAAACTTGCAAGGAAACATTTAGCCTGTCCTCCAACAAACGTACCAAGCGAGAGATTATTTAGCAGTGCTGGATTAATATATGATGAAAAGAGAAACAGACTGGCAGCAGAAAAGGCAGAAAAATTAATGTTCCTTAAGCATAACCTTCCTATAATTAAGTTTGAACATTAAACGATGAACATCTTAGTTTACTTTATTTTAATTACTCATTTATAAATATGCCTAATAAAACTTTAAACTTAATATAAATAGTTATCAAGCTAATTAAAGATATCTTTCTATAAGGGTGGAGGTTGGGGAAAGAGGTCAGTGGGGTGCATTTGAGTTGGGTTCACGTCCCGCATCCTGGTAACACAATTATGGTTTCTAATTGTGGCTGAAACTCAACAAAATATAACGAATTTATTTGCAGACGAATTCACTAATTGATTTCTATGTTAGTTAGATGCTTGATATTATTTTATATGTTCAGAGAAAAGTACCGCAATTATTGTACAATTAATCAATTATACTACAGTATAGCTACAGCTCTCTCTATATAATAACTTATTATATACGTTAAACACAACAAATCTCGAATATATCCTAAAAAATAACGAAAATGTAGACATCCGCATCCGCGGATGTTGAAATCAAACATCCTCATCCGCATCCGCATCCGCGGATGTGAAAAATGACATCCGCTACATCACTAATTTATATATATATGTAGCAGATCGACAAGAAATAGACCAACAAATAGACAGACAAATCCTTTCCTTCCGCGCTATCATCAAACAGTCTTGGAAAACACACGTGGGCAAAGAACCAAACAATGGAGACGTCTGTTTCTTCCCAAAAGGCGCGAACGCAAACCCTTATCAACAAAAGGACGCGCGGACAAGGCGTCTTAAGATTTGGCGCGAAGTCCTACGTCACAGGAACTACGTATAAAAGCGAGCTTCCACTCACACTCACACACTCGATTTCCACCTTTACGAGCAACACGTCCGTCAACCGCCCTCCGGCCTCCTGCCGGAGGCGCGGCCTGCTACTTTCTTCAAGGCCTACGATTTATCAAGTAAGACCTTCTACAGACCGCCTGCAGAAGCAATCCTTCGAAGCCTCACTTCGGGCCTACGGTTTACAAGGTCAGCCTTCAAGTTCATCTACATTCCTCGAGATATATTCAGCACCTCTGGCCTACGCCTACAAAATCAATTATAGGCCATCCTGTACCTCGAGAAGTAACATCACCTCAGGCTTCCGTACGAAGCCTACAACAAGCATCTCCATCATCTCGAGAGGCTTAACAGACAACGACAACTCGAGTCTACGGTAATAGGTTCCTCTTCAACCTGCCTTCAACAGAGTTTACATCGTCCGGGTAAGATAAGTACATCCTATTCTAAGTACTCTTGTGAAGCCTACATTAACCTACCGTCGAACGGTAGACTACACCCCAAGTGTAATTAAGCGTTCCAACTGACTCTCGTGAAAGAACGCAGTAGGCCTATTATCCAATTCAAGTATCATTCAATACCGTAATTCCGCGTATCATTGTGTTATTGTGTTCATTTATATGTTTATGTGATAACTTAATTTCTCTTACTGCAGGCCTAATTCATTTACAGTGTATATTCCCTCAACTATCATTAGGCCTATCCAATAATGCACGTCATTAACTTCCATTATTATGGGGCCGCATCATTTATTCTGTGTCATTACTAGGCCCATTCAATCATCTAGCCTACTTAATCAGAGTGTCATGTTTTCCATTCAATGTACCAAACGCACGTGCATTCTTTATATCATTTACTAGGCCCATTCAATGTTCCATATTGCATGCCATTTACATACCATCAATGAGTACATTACTTATTACGTGTCAATTAAGCTATTAACATTTCATCTTAATAGCTAAGTCTATGTCATAAGCATAACGTAAAACTATCAATTAATTACTGTCAATTCTTTGTTATATCACAGTGAATAAATAACGGCTTTATTTTCATAATAAAATACAAAACTATAAGGTGTCTTTTATAACCTTAACATTAATTTGCTTGGGTGTAATCCAAGCTGGTGACCCTCGCTGCCATACCTGTCACTTCCACTAGTATGGTGGACCTAATCAAATAGCCTATTCCAATCGGTGATACTGTATGACATCATAAATTATTAACCCAGCCTTTCATTAATAAGCAATCAGTCATTGCATACAGTTAAATCATTATCACCTTAAACGGCTAAAACCAGGTCCACTAAATATATATATGAAAAAAGTTCAAAATGGAAGGGCTTTATAGCCCCGTAATTAGTTTTTTTTTAATTTTTTTTTTTGTAGAAAGACAAGAAAAATTATGATTAGCAGAGACATAATTGGGGCAATTCGCGTATGTTTGAGATATACACGTATTTATAAAGTACAGCGAAGCGAGTGTAAAGAGAATGATGAAGGATAAAGAGAAATGGAATAAAGAAAGAGAAGATAGTATAAAAAAGCAACATAAGAAAGGTTAAAAGGCCTTAATTACTACATTTTGGTGGCAGGCGGTGTTCCTTTATATAAATATAAGGGCTTTCCCACGTTGCCTTATATTTCGGTCAAAATTGTTGCTACCCGTATTATAGCATTAATAAATATTCTGGTTCGATTATTTAAATAGCAAGATGCATTGTGTTATCCCATTTGCAAACAAATTTCGAATCTCATTCCTTATCAAATCATTGTAACTATTTTTCAAGATGGCGCCCATCATTTTCAAAATTTCTTCTCATAGCGAGCATTTTCATAATTTTCGCGGTCAAATTTTTTTTTTCCTCTTGTTGGATTTTAGACTTCCAAACCGCTTTGATTCAAAATTTATCTGAGTCGTCTTGTCGAAGCCGTAATAATGTGTAGTCAAAATTAGAGTCGGAAATCGAGAGTTGTTTGTTTCCTTTTCGCGTTGATTTTTATAGGGCAAGGTTTAAAATGTTTGAGTGTATGGTGACGCATTTTTAGGTAATAAAAAAAAAATATATATATATATTTATACTGTATATAGTAGAGCATTCTAAGAAATTCAATAAAGAAGTAGCAAAGTTTTCCAGAATCTTTTCAAGTTTTTAAGATTATTTTTTGACGATGTAAATAATGGATTTACAGGCATCGCTTTGTAGTTTTAGTTCGCTTTATAATTTTAAGTTAATTTAAAGCTTTAAAGTCGAAAAATATTCGTTAAAGACAGTAATTTATACTGGGTCAAATTCGGACTGTTTAAGTTTATTACGCTTGTCGTATATAAATTGTGAGACTTCAAAATAAGCAAAATTTTAATTGAAATAGAGAAATTGTTTTCGTAAATTCTTTTGATAAATTATTTTGTTTTTTATTTTATATATATATATATTATATATTAATATATATATATATATATATATATATATATATATACACATATATATTCATCAATTTTTTTTTTTTATTGGTCGGCTGATTGTTGTTTATTTTTTTCTTTCTTTCATTTTCAGAACAATTCCGCGTGGTTTTGTATGGTTAGGCTGTTTAAATTTTTTTTTTTCTGAAATTAGATTATTGTGGTAAGGAGTGTTTTAACATTTTATTTTAGACGTGGTTCGAATTCAAACGTTAAACTGTAGGTTTAAGGTAGAGTGAGCAATCAGGGGGGATGCCGGGATGAGCAATCAGGGGGATGCTAAACAAAGTTTGCCGATAAAGTAGAACTTTTTTAATGCATGAAGGACGGGTAATGATGTAGTAAGCTTTAAGAGATGTTGCATAGTTTTTATATGAAGTTTAACACTGATAAAAATCAACTGTTACGGTACTGAAAATGGGAGGATCTAAAATTCCATGGAATAGAAAAAAGATCCCCCGATGGTCCGGCTGTATCTGAGAGATGGAGAGTAAAAGAAGTCAACTCACTACTTCACCAGGCCAACTAGATCTATTGTAGTAGTATTTCCCGTTAAACTGTAGGTCTAGACGGGATGAAAAGCTTGACCTTCGACGGAATGAGCATTTCTGTAGCAAATGATAAATATTATTTTCACAATGTGATTGTTATTCTCGGTAAACCGTCTTATTCCGCTCCTGAGTGATATTTTGTGGTTAGGCTGTTTAAAATTTTTTTATTCTGAAATTAGATTTTGTGTTAATGAGTGTTTTAACATTTTATTTTAGACGCGGTTCGGATTCAACGTTAAACTGTAGGTCTAAGGTGGAGTGGCACACTTGACCTTCATTAGAATGAACAATTTGGATAGGTCCGGGTTTGTATATTATTATTTTTTATTATATATATATATATATACTCGTTCGTAGTTCTTATGCTATTATTATTTTTTATTGCATATATTCCTTCGCTTGTATAGGAATGTATATTTATTTTCAATATATTTCGTGAAATTGGATCCAATAATTTGTCTAAATAAACAGTGATGTGATGGTGTTTTATTTAATTCTTTTGGATGTATATATAAACATTATTATTATTATTATTATTATTATTATTATTTAATTATACTGAATGGCTGGTTAGGCCTTCTAAGTCAACTGGCGGTTTAAGTCAGCTGACCGGGACAAACGCACACAAATGCACGTACACCTCCGACTAGGATTATGCCAATCCAATAATTCGTCTAAATAAAAAGTGATGTGGTGGTGGTTTATTTAATTCTTTTGGTGGTATATATAAACGTTATTATTATTATTATTATTATTATTTAATTATACCAAATGGCTTGTTAGGCCTTCTAAGTCAACTGGCGGCTTAAGCCAGCTGACGGATTATGCCAATCTAATAATTCGTCTAAATAAAGTGGTGGTGATGTTTTATTTAATTCTTTTGGTTGTTGTTGTTTAGCCGATCAGCCCACCCTGATCAAGCAAGCCGGCGGCACGCAGGTAACCGATCGCCCTCTTCGGAGTGGACCAGAGGTTCAGCGCACTAGTGATGTTGTGTTGTGTTCGTTGTTGTGCTAGAGCGGTACAGTCTGTCATAATGTGTTCAATTGTTTGTGGTGTGTCGTGGCACAGGTGGCAGGTGTCGTCTATGGAGTTGTCTAGTCTGTGTTTATGTGTTAGTAAGTTTGGGTGATGTCCACATCGGAATCGTGCTAAGTTAACTCGATCCGATCTGCTCAGGCTGATCTCTGACCTGTTAATGGGTGGCGGCTTCGCACCTAGGACCGCATTCGGACCGAGTCGTGTCTGCTTTGTGGGTTAGGTCTGTGTGTATGTGTTTTCTGTACTGTGAGATGTCTGTGGGGCGTGGTATGGAATGGAGTATTTGGTTATAATGTCTCTGGTGTTACCTTAATGGTGCGAGGTGTCGGTGCGTGATTGTACATGTAGTGGCAAGGGTGTTGTGGGTTAGTTGTCGCTGCTGCCATGAATTGTGTTCCCCTCATGTCTAAATGTTCCCTAACTTTCAGTATTTTTGTTTCTGTGTGCAGGTGTTCTATTGGTGTTGTTTGAGTGCATCCTGTAATGATACGAAGTGCGTTGTTTTGTATTGTCTGTAAGGTGTTTATGTGTGTGTTTGAGATAATGGGTGCCCAGCATGGGCTAGCATAGTCCATAACTGAGCGAATATATTGTTTGTATATGAGTGATGTTGTTTCCTGCTGGTGTCCAAAGTTTGTGCCTGTTAGTACCCTAAGCGTGTTAAGTCTTGACGTACATTTGGTTTTAATATCCTGAATGTGGTTTGCAAAAGATAATGATGTGTTGTATGTGACCCCAAGTATTTTGGTCCTGTGAGTGTGTGGAATGTTGATGTTGTTTAGTGTAAGCTGTGGAATTACCTGGTGTTCTTTTGTGTAAGCAAGGTGATGGTTGTAAGCAAGGTGATGGTTGATTTTGTGGGAGCTACTTTGAGTCTATTGTGTGTGAGCCAGTCTTGTATACTGTTTATGTATGTTTGTAGGTTATTTGTAGCGGTGCCGATGTTGTTGTGGGTGGATGTTAGAGTGATGTCATCTGCATATGATGATAATGTAAGCTTGTTATCTATGGGTGTTGGAATGTCATGCATGTATAAGTTGAAGAGTGTTGGTGAGAGAACAGAGCCTTGAGGGACCCCGTTCGGAAAAAGCTTGTTTTTGGATGACTTGCCATTAAATGTGACATGTATCTTCCTGAAAGGTAGTTGCTCAGCCACCTTTTGGTGCTATTGTGCATGTTTGTGTTGAGTATTTTGTTTATGAGAGGGAAGCGTGGGATAGCATCAAATGCTTTACTAATGTCTATTGTTGCTAATAGTGTACGTTGAGCTGGTCGTCTGGAGTTGATGCCATCCATGATGTGCTGCGTGAGTAATTATCGTGGTTGAGTGGTGAGGTCTGAATCCATGTTGAGTAGGCGATAGTGGAATGTGTGGGTTGGTGATTTGTAAGATTAGTCTTTCTGTTACTTTGGAAGGTGTGCATAGTAAAGTAATGGGTCTATAGGAAGCTGGTTCTGTTGGATTTTTGTTCGGTTTGAGTAGTGTAATAATTTTACCTTGTTTTCATATGTCAGGAATAATACAGTGTTGGTATGAATATGTGCTGATATTTGTGAGAGCTAGTATTCCTTGTGGGCCCAAGTGTTTAAGGTGTATGTTAGATATGTTGTCTGGTCAGTAGCCTTCGAATTCTTAATGTTTTTGATGGTCTTGGTGGTCTGGTCTGTATTGAAGGGTGTAATGGTTGTGTCGAGTCTGTAGGTTTTCTTGTGTCTGGCTGTTTGTCTGTCTGCATGTTTCTGGTTGTTGTCTCTGTTTAAGTGACTTACCTTTGCGTAGTGATTAACTAGAATGTTAGCTTGTTGTGTGTATGTTGGGATATTATTTTGGCTGCGACAGATAGCCGCGTGAGAGGTGTGAATGCCGCTGTTAGAGTGGGTAATGCCGTTTTTAGTCTTGTATAGCCTGGATGTATCTGTGGAGTGGTTTAATGTTATGAATTCCCTGAATGTTTGTTTTTCTTTGAGTTTGTTGTTTATTTCTGTGTTGAGCTGTTGTATCTGCTGTTTTATGGCTTCTGTGTGTGGTGTTTGTGTGTTATATTTGAGGTTGTTACGTTGCCTTATAAGGTGGGCTATTTTTCTAGTTTAATTTGGGTTGTATTTCCTAATGTTGCCCTTCGGTATGTATTTGTTTACATTATTGATGATCTGATTAAATGTCCTGAGTGCTGTATTGATGTTTATGATGGGTGTGCTGTTTAATGTGGTGAATTGTTCCTCAGTCTGTATTTTGAACTGTTGGTTGTACATATGAACGTTATTATTATTATTATTTAATTATACCAAATGGCTGGTTAGACCTTCTAAGCCAACTGGCGGGTTAAGTCAGAATATATGCTTTAATTAAATAAATAGCGCCAACTGGCAACTCAGCCAGATACGCCAACTGTCGGATTAAGCCAGAATATATGCTTTAATTAAATAAATAGTGCAAACTGACAACTCAGTCTTCTAAGCCAACTGTCGGATTAAGCCAGAATATATGCTTTAATTAAATAAATAGCGCAAACTGGCAACTCAGCCTTCTAAGCCAACTGGCTGATTCAGCCAGAATATATGCTTTAAATAAATAGCGCAATCTGGCAACTCAGCCAGATAAGCTAGCTGGCTGATTAGCAACATATTAAGACAACGGCCGCTTGGCTGAAGTCTTAATATGCGCTTGGCTGCTGCCAGGCGAACACCTCTCCTCTTCCTTTCTCTCCTCTCTTTCTCTTGAGGGGTAACTCCGCCTCCAAGTTGCACAACAACTTGCAACATTCCCCCTTGCTGCATAACAGCTTGCAACATTCCCATCGTTGCATAAGAACTCGCAACATTCCCCCTCCCTCTTTGTTGCATAACCACTATGCAACATATCCTTTTCAACATTGATCATCATTTGCAATTGCATTGCAATCGTCTCTATTGTGCCCATACATAACTTGCAACATCCCTCCCCTTTGTTGCATAATCCATATTTAACATTTCCTTTGCAACATTGATCAACATTTGCAATTGCATTGCACTCATCCATTTTGCATCCATACTACTGGTCTCCAACCAGTTGAAAAATTCCTTTAGTTCGGCCGTTTTTTTAGTGGAAGAGCTGAACTCGTAAATTTTTATGAAGATTGCCTCTATATCATACTTTAAACAGTTACACGCTGTTTTAATAGCATTGTATATTTTGTGCAAGTTACGAACAGTTTTGACGAGGTGTTCATTATGGCTCTGCAATGCTGTGAAGACACTTATTTTTACTCCCATAGTTTATATTGGCATTTTCTGCTCCATAAGCCACCACTTGCTTCAGCGACAATCCATTTGTTTCTAACCTTTGCCGAACTGCTGCAAAAATTGTGGCTGAGTCCTCGGAATCCAAAGAAAAGAACGATAATAAGGACGTCCTGATTCATTGTGAAGTATCAAAATATCGTTGAACTAACGGGAAAGATTTTATGTTTCCTTTCTTGGAAGCATCAGTACAAAGAGAAAATGCATGATTACCACTCAAGGACTTAAGTACAAGCTCCTTAGAGTGTGGAACCAAAATGTTAATGATGATCGATGACAGCTTTGTCCGTCCACAAGAAAATTTAACACCAATTTTGGAATCTCTAAACATACCTTTAAACAAACTGCTCCTGCATCCAGCTGAGTTGTAACTATGTTAATGATAAACGGCGTGGTAACAGTAAGATGCTTCAGCGAGAGCCACTTCATTTTCGTCTTGGGAATCCTTTTTCACAAAAAAATCAGTGAGTGTTCGTGAGTTTGCCGATGCCTTCACATTTTGAATGTGTGCTTTGGACTTCGCGTGTCGCATTATATAATTTTCACCACCATGACTTATTGTAAACGGGTAATTGTTGCATATCTTGCATCTTGCAGTGAACTGATCTCTACTAGCTGAATCTAATCGAAAGTTTTTGTCCAATACTTGTTGAAAGTCACTAGACGTTTTTGTTTTTCAGGAGTCTCTGAACTAGCCACTTTGCTAGGGAAAAATTGTAAATATTATTATTATTACTATTAGTATTATTATTATTATTATTATAATAAGTAAAAAAAAACATGATTGTAAATAATTAATTCAAAAAAATATTCGAAATCTTATAAATAAAATCAAGTGTGTGTGTGTGTTCCTCTTTCACGCAAAAACTTTCACGCAAATGCAGCAATTTACACCTGAACAATTTCTTATAAAAAGTAGACATTCTTACAGATTTTATTTGAATTACACAATCTCAAGTTGTATGGTCAAGCAATCGTAGGATTCACACTAATTCAAAGCTTACAATATAACTACAGCCGAAAAACTGCCAACTCGTGGCCAAACACATTTTATAATTGTTATGTAATTTCTAGGATGTTCTAGAACATTCAACATTATTCTACATAACTCTGCCCAACACCAATTTTGCTGATTTAATTCTAACACCTGTTTTTAGGTAACTTTGGTGTGCTGATTTCAAAAATCACCTTAGTTTTTGCCTATCACGTCAGGTTTTCGAGCAATCAAATACGGATATTTTGGAGATATCGCATTTTGGCAGGGTTATGCCCAATTTTTTTTCTTTTCAAAAAATAAGTTTTTACTTACTCAGAATCAGCATGGAAAAGTAAACAATTGTGCAGGGAGTGAACTTTAATATACAATGGTAATATTGACACATAAAGTGATTAAAAGTGTTTAAATAAGCAAAAAATGAATCCATATTAAAGCAAGCACGGGACCAGTTTTCTTAACATTGTCTTTTTCTTGTTTTCTTACTTTTCAGTGTTGATAAATTTTCTCTTATAGGACTTCCTAGAATGAGAGATGTCAAGACAATCTCTTTGCAGGCTCCAGCAGTAGTCAGCCATCATATGGGTATCCCATCTTCCTTGGTATCGTTCTTCCATCACTTTGATATCTTGGTGGAACCTTTCACCTTGCTCTTCACTAACATCACCAAGATTTTCTGGAAATTTATCCAGATGACTGTTGAGATAGTGAACTTTAATGCTCATGTTGCAACCCAACTGCTGAAAGTTTACAAGTAAATCCTTTACAAGATCTTTATAATTTTCATACTTTTTGTTTCCTAGGAAGTTCTTAACTACTGCCACAAAAGCATTCCAAGCTCTTGCCTCCGTTTCGGTCATTGAGTTACTGAACTGCGGATCTTTCATCAGTTTTCTTATCCACAGATAAAATTTTAACAGCAAAACAGCTGTTAACAGGTCTCAAAAATCATCAATTTTGATAGCGCCCTTCATGGATCACCCAAAATAGGCATATTGCATTGCACGAAAACCTGATGTGATGGACAAAATCTAAGGTGATTTTTGAAATCAGCACATCAATATTATCCAGAAACAGGTCTTAGAATTAAATCAGCAGCAAAAAAAATTTTTTTTTCTTGGGCAGTGTAATTATAGAAAGTTCTAAATCAATTCATCCCGAAAAAATTTGTTTAAAAAATATTTTTTGCAAAACATTTTGAATACGAAGCGGGATGCGGGATTTTTTTATCAAATGCGGGACGTTTGGCAACCCTACTCTCGACCCTGGCTTCTGTTCCCCTGGATTGCCTCCCCTACTCTTTCTTTAACACTTGTACGGGTGTAGTTCATGCCCCCCTCCTTTTGGAATACTCGTAATCGGATCTTCTCACCCGCCTCTTATCTCAGAGGGTGACCCGTGTTTACCGCCCCCACCCCCGTATGGTCCAGGGGGCAAGGATTCCATCTCCCTTATTCATCCTGACTTACTAGATCCCAGTTACCTGAGAAAATTAGGGCCGGTTATATTCCCAGATCACACTGGTATTTTATTTGCCAGAGGTTCGGACACGTCAGTAAGACGTCGAAGTTCCCCTGGTATTTGTGTTAATTGCGCGTCTCTGACGCATGGTTCCTCCTGCTCCAATCCTCCCCGCTACGCCAACTGTAGAAATGACCACGCCGCTTCCTCTTCTTTCTGTTCGACCTACTTATTTGAGCGTGAGGTCCTGTCAGTCCGGGAATCTGACAAGGTCAGCTTCCAGGAAGCGAGGGCCCGCGTTAGGTCCCGATTCGTGCGTCTAGGCCTTACCTTCGCTCAAACTCTGCGTCCTTCCCGCCCTGCTACCTCCCGTTTGCCTCGAACTTCGGTTACTTCCGTACCGTCCTCTTCCTTACCCTATCCACCCGTTCCCCTGTCCCGTCCTCTATATCGACCTTCTCGTCGTCTCCACCCCCCGCGTTCTCTTTTCCACCCGCCCTTATTCCCCCAGAACTTCCAATTCCACTGTCCCCAGCTGCTCCACCTGAGTAGCAATGAGTCCGCTTACTCACCCTCCCGAAACTATTGCTGACATTTCAGCATATATACATTATGAAAAACCATTCCCTCTTCTGGTCCCTCCTCCCCTCCTCGCTCTTTTGTTAAACGACCCATCGCCAGCCCCCGGTGTTTATGTCCCTCTGCCAAGCTTCCTTGCTCTGGTCACCAGTCCTCATCCTCTCACTCTTTCTTCCACCAGTTCTCTTCCTCCCGCCTACAGTGATCCTTCTTTTTCTTGCCAGCACCTCTGAGTTTTCCTACTTCCCTTCGCGACCGTCCCCTTCCCTCCTCCATTCCTGATGGTAGTCATGCGGCTTCTGAACTTCGAGTTCAAGTTGACGTCCACGCTCTCCCCCCTTCTGCTCCACCTCGCTCCCTCCTTGACTTCCCGATGCTCCCGGCATCCTCTTCTCCACCTCCACCCCGGAAACTGGATTCACTCCGCCCCGCTCCCTCGACCTCTCGATGCCCCCGGAATTCTTTCCTTCACCCCAACCTCAGAAATCCGATTCACTCTGCCCTGCTTCATACCCAGGGTTCATACACACCTGCAAAAATATCAGGATTTGTTGGATTTTTTGAGAATATTAGGGGATTATAAAATATTTATGAAATATTTAGGACGTAATTATTTGTAAATATTTTATAAATAATTTAACTATAAATTAATTTAAAATGTTAATGTAAAATAATTTAACAAAAACAAGCACTATTTGTTTTACATTATATAAAACTCATGCATTTTGTTATCTAGTGTTAATTTTTCAGCCTGCCATGTGATTTTTGCATATGTTTTTTAAGAGTAGTTGGAATAAGAATTAGGTTTTAATTGTGTTACATGAAATGTGTTTTTTTTACACCTTTTATGCAATTTTTATATAATTTTTATATATATTTATATATCAGGGGATCAGATCTGAAATATCAGGGGATCATCAGGAAACTTTATTCTTGGACCTGTGTATGAACCCTGATACCCCTATTTTCGCATCCCCCCCTAAAACTAAACTCCCTCCACCTCCTTTCATCCGTTCTTTGACCACCCCTTCCTTAACTCGCCTCCCAGTTTCGTCTGCTCGCTCTTCTAGTTACACTTCTAAGTCTCGACAGATTACTTCTCTTGCCCCACCTGTATTCCGCTCTTGATGGCTGCTCTCCTTCAATGGAATTGTCGAAGCCTTCTCCCTAATTGGGAGGACTTCCTCCTCCCTATTCAGGATTTTGATCCAGTGTGTCTCTGCCTTCAAGAGACCTACCCTGGGGTTCGCCCCTTGCGCCCTCTCCGCAGATTTTCATCATGCCTCCCGTGGCTGTACGGCCGTCTTCGTCCAGTCTGACGTGCCGTCTACTCTTCTTCCCCTCCGTACATCCCCCCATCACAGGAAGTTTCTGTTAACGATCTTTCTACCTTCCTTTTACAGCTTCCTGCATCCTTCCTCCCCCTGGGAGAGTTCAACACGTGCCATCCTGTGTGGGATGATATTGTCACCAATCAGCGGGGTGGCGTTGTGGTCTCCCTTCTCTCAACTTCTTTTGTCTGTCTTCTCAACACCGGCCAGCCCACAACTTTTCACCTACAGAACTGTATGTTTTCCACCATAGATCTTTTGCTTACTTCTTCTTCCGCCTTCCTTGATTTCTCTTGGTCTGTCACTCCAGACCTTTATGGTAGTGACCATTTTCCACTCCTTACGTCTCGAGCCCTCGGCTCCTCCGCTCTTCCTACCCGATGGTCTCTTGCCAAAGCCGACTGGTCCCTTTTCCGGTCGGAAAGCCATACGTACGAAGTTCCGAGCAACTTTCTGATTATCAATGCTGCCTCCACCTACCTCACTGATCGCATCACTTGTGCCGCTGTATCCTCCATTCCCAAATCAACATTTCTCCGCTCTGCACCTTCAGTTCCATGGTGGACCCCGAAATGTGCCATAGCCGTTCGAGCCAAGAAGTCTGCCTTTCGTCATCTTTAACACAACCCATCCTTTGCTAATTTAATAGCTTTCAAACGAGCGCAAGCTCAGGCCCGTCGCACGATCCATGAAGCCCGCCGCTTTTCCTGGCGAGCCTACGTCTCCTCCCTCACTTCCCTCACCTCTTCCTCCCGAATCTGGAACAAAATTCGGAAAATTTCTGGTAAATCCCTCCTCATCCTCATCCGGTCCTTACGATAGACGGCGCCGAGTGTCGTCGCCTACTGCAGTGGCCGAAGCCTTGGCCTCGGCCATTGCTTCCATCTCCCGACATGACCACCGTGATCCCGCTTTGCTTGTTCGCTCCCCTCACCTTTTTCAAACTCCCAATAATTTCCCATATAACCGCCTTTTTTCTATGTCGGAACTGCGCTCGGCGTTGGCTTCTTGCGGTAACTGCTCCTGGCCCCAACGGCATTCATTTTTTCTTTCTCCTCACCCTCGATAATTGGGTTTAGGTGGAGAGCACCTTTCCATCATGTTGGAGGGAAGCAATGGTGCTCCCCATTCCAAAGCCCGGTAAGGACCCGACATCTCCCCTTAACTACCGTCCAATAGCCCTCACTAACTGCCTCTCGAAACTTCTTGAGTAGATTGTTTCTCTGCGCCTGGTGTGGCACCTCGAACGCCACAATTTGCTTTCTCCCACACAAACCGATTTTCGCAGGGGCCGTAGCACCACTGACATCTTTGTGCAACTGGGGACTGCGGTCTGTGTGTCCTTTGCAGAGCGGCGTCGCCTCTATGCAGTTTTCTTCGATTTGGAGAGGGCATATGACACCACTGGCGGTGGTGGATCTACCGAAAACTATATATCTTAGGTTTCCGAAGCTTCCTCCCCTCCTTTATATCAAACTTTTTGTCTTCCCGTTCCTTTTGTTTCCAGGTGGGTACTTTCTTCTCCTCTGTACACTCGTAACAGGAAGGGGTTCCCCAGGACAGCGTCCTGAGCGTCATCTGTTTCGCTTTGGCGATTGATGACGTGGAGACAGCTCTACCCTCTGGGATTACAGCCACCCTCTATGTTGACGACTTTGCCATATATTGCTCCGGTTCCTGATCCACCTTCTTTGAACGTCTCCAGCGGGCCCTGGATTCGGTCCCCAGATGGGCCACAGAGGACGGGTTTCGTTTTTTCCCTTCGAAGACGGTGGTGATGTATTTTTGTCGCCGCCGCTACACTGCCATCATTTCCCTCTCTATGGATCGCCGCTCCCCGTAGTCCCCGAAACTAGATTTTTGGGTCTCCTCCTTGATTCCTGCCACTCCTGGATTCCCAACTGTAGTCTCTGAAGACTTCTTGCCTTCAGACTTTCACCCTTCTCAAATTTGTTTTCCATACCGATTGGGGTGCTGACCGCCATACCCTTTGGCGGCTCTACCATTCCCATGTCCAAAGAAAAGGTGGATTATGGTTGTCAAGCCTATTCCTCTGCCCTTGCCTCCGCCCTACGCATGCTGGACCCTAGCCGATCCTTTCCTATTGTCAGCCTTTATGCGGAAAGTGGCCATCTCCTGCTGGGATGTCCACCGTACCTTAGAGGGTTTAAAATACCTCTTTCGCCTCCAGCAGTTTTCTTCCAATCCAGTTTACCAATCCCTCTTCGGCCCTTTCACTTCGGCCTGTTTTGACTGTCGCCCCCATCCGGTTCGACCGTACGGTCTACGTATGGCTCCTCTCCTGTCTTTGTGAAGTGGAAGGGTGAGTTCTTCCCTCTCCTCCCTCTACCTTCCCGCCGTAGACCCTTCCTTCCCTCCGAATCTGCTCTTTCCACCATACTCCAAAGTCACAGTTTCACCCTTCTGCCCTGCGCTGCTTCCATTTTCACGGCGGAACTCTCGGCTATCCTCTTGGCCCTTCGACTCCTTTCTCAACTCTCATTTACGTCTTTCACCATCTACTCTTGAGGCACTATCCTCTCTTGTCTCCCCGCACCCGTTGGTGCGACAGATCTAGGACTGTGGTCCTTCTTTCATCACGTCACAAGCTGGTCACCTTTTGTTGGGTACCTTCTCACGTCGGTGTTGCGGGCAACGAATGCGCGGACGCTGCGGCGAGGGAGGTGTCCTCCCTACCTTTCGACCCTAACACACCTCTCCCGGCGTCAGATTTCCCGAGGGTTTTCCGGGGTGCACTCCTTCGGCGGTGTCAGCGCCAGTGGTCTTCCTCCTGTCAGCGTGATCGACGCTTTGAGACCGCTCTGGTACGACTGCGTGTTGGTCGCACTCACCTTACGCATGGCCATCTTACGACGGGGGATCTTGCCCCCTTTTGCCCTTGCGGTAATCCTCTCTCCGCCTCACATTTACTTTTAGTTTGCCCTGCCTATGCTGCCACCCGTTTCCAGTTTCTCCCTTTCTGCCCTTCAGGCTCCACTCGTATTCTTCCTCGTTTGTTAGGCGACTCTACGCCTATACCGAAGGACTCACTTTTCTTCTTTCTCCGCCAGACTGGTCTCCTACTCTATTTAATGTAACTTGGGTATAATTTCTTTCTCTCTTTGCTGTTTTTACTGTTTTCTCTCTTTCATCACGGTCTTTCTTCCACTGCTCTTTCTCTAGTATTTCTTTCTTTCCATTTCCTTGCACTCTCTCTATTTTAGTATCGGCGCGATATGACCTCGGCAGTTGAAGCGCCGGTGAAGCACTGCTATTTATTCATTCATTCATTATACCGGTATTAGATGTGTACACAATTTCTTAATAAATTGGCACAGACCAGTGAAATAGATTTGAGGACTAAAATTGATTAACCTTACACCTTAAACTGCAATACTCTGTACTGAACGGACGCATTTCCTTAGCTCTCTGATATTGCTTCTATTTTGCATATTGCTAACAACTTTACTTTTGGTAAGTTTTGAATTTTATATACTTGCGTTTATATTTACATTGTTATAGTTAAGTAATTGAATATTAGTGGTTTTTAGCGATTTAGAAGATTTTATAGCGTGCCGGCTTAGTTTAACTTAACTTATGACGGTTATAAACTAATTTTAACGCGCGATGCCGTCACAGAAAGTGTCGTGTGTTAGGTGTGGGGTAAACCGGTGGTATTTGGAGTTTAAAGATTATGACGGCGGTCCTATGGCGGTTACCGAGAGATTAGTTTGTTTCTTTTGCGAGTTAAGGGAGGAAATAGTTGAAATAAAATGTAGTGTACGTGAGGTAACGGAAAGACTTGCAACGCTTAATGAAGGAAGGGGTAGGGCTACGGTTGATGAAAGCCAAACCAATACTAACGTTGAAGACGTTTGTAATTTGAAGAGTGAGGTGCATAATCTAGTTTCTAGTTTAGGTAGCTTATCGGGAAGGTTGGATAGAGTTGAGGAAGGGGTTAAGGCTAGTCCGAGATTAGTAGATGGGGAAGGATTTAGAGAAGTTAAGGGTGGAGCTAGGCCTCGTACGTTAGGTGATAGGAATCCCCCCCCTATCGAGGTTTCGAACCCTTTCGCCCATTTGGAAAGGGACGTGAATGAGGGGGAAACTATTTTAATTGGGGATTCTTCAGTGCGCCATATGGACGCAGAGTTCGTTGAACGGCATCCAACTAAGAGGAGGAGGGTCTGTCTCCCAGGGGCCAGGGTTGACAGAGTTCGAGACGAAGTGGATAGGATTGACGTTGCCTCCCGTCACTCGATGTTGGTAACGATGGTAGGGGGCAACGATTCGTATAGGCCCGATACGAGAGTGCCTCACCTTTTGGAGAGATATAGGGGGTTAATTAGGCCCCTAAAGGCGAGGTCAGATAGGTCTTCAGTTCTAGGTATTACCCCTAGGCACGGTTTGAGTCTTAGGATTACGTCTAAAACGATATTTTTGAGTGCTAAATTAGAAGAGATTTGTGCTGAGGAAAATGTACCCTTCGTAAAGCTGTGGTCCGAATTCAGTGATCCTAGCCTTTTTATAAAAGATGGGGTGCATTTTAATGAAATAGGTAATGCTAGGCTAGGTAGGTTAATAGACGAAAACGTGCGAAAGCTGTATAGGTCGAAGCCTTCTTTAAACGTTGTGGGTCCGGGGAACGCGGGCTCGACGTGAAAAATATTTTAAAACGCCCGCCCGTGGTAAAAAAAACTTAAACGTCTTTTATTGTAACGCGCGTAGTATTATAAATAAATTAAATGAATTTAAGGTGATAATTTATTCCGGCAACTACGATATACTTGCTATCACTGAAACTTGGTTAAATTCCGTGACTCGGGACTTGTTGGGGGAACTTGATATACCGGGTTTTAAACCCCTCGATACAGATACTAGATTTTACTCAATTCTTGGTAACTTTATTGACAATCGGAATAGTATAATTGTCGGAGACTTTAACTGTCCTAATGTTAATTATGAGACTTTTACTGGTAATGAGGAGGGTTTGAGATTGATTGAGTTTATGGAAGATAACTTTTTACGACAGATGGTTACCGAACCAACGCGCGGTGATAATATTTTAGATTTGGTGATGACGAACGGCGAGAATATAGTCGAAGGTTTAGAAGTAGGCGAGAGTTTAGGATGTAGTGATCATCAAATTCTTAGGTTTAAGTTATTGATAGAAAACACTAAGGATAGTAACGTAATAGAAGTCCCTGATTTTCGTAGGGCTAATTTTGATAGTTTTGCGGATAGGATGAGAGTAGTGGACTGGGATAACTTATTTATGGGTAATGACACAAATTTGCATTGGGTGGCGTTTTGTTTAACTAATTTGTTAGAATTTTATAACGAAATAGTGCGCGAATACGATAGGCATAGAGCGGCTGACGTTATTTATTTAAATTTTAAAAACGCGTTCGATACAGTTCCGCATAGGAGATTAATTGCGAAGGTCAAAGCGCACGGTATACGCGGTCAGGTAGCTAACTGGTTAGAAGAATGGCTTCGTGCTAGGAGGCAGAGGGTCGTAATTAATGGTAGTGAATCGGGGTGGTTGGTTGTAGGTAGCGGTGTCCCACAGGGTTCAGTGTTAGGCCCATTGCTATTCGTAATTTACATTAACGACATGGATGTAGGATTGACTAGTAACGTGTCAAAATTCGCGGACGATACTAAAATAGGCGGTAAGGTTGTTAACGAGGACGATAGAAATAGGCTCAAAGACGATGTAAATGGGATTATGGAGTGGACGGATAAGTGGCAGATGCAATTTAACGTAGACAAATGTAAAGTTTTGCATATAGGTTCTCGTAACAATAATTACACGTACACGATGGATGATAGGGAGTTAGCGAGCGTTGACGAGGAAGTAGATTTAGGCGTACGCGTATCTAAGGATTTAAAAGTTAGGAACCAGTGCCTGGAGTCTTGCGCAAAAGCTAATAGGATGTTAGGCTTCATACCGCGTAATTTCGAATTTAAATCGAAGGATATTATATTGCCCCTTTACAAGTCCCTAGTCAGGCCTCATTTAGAATATGCCGTTCAGTTTTGGTGCCCGTACTTGCGTGAGGATATTGATAGGTTAGAAAGGGTTCAGCGTCGTGCCACGAAACTGATTCCGTCATTGCGCAACAAGCCTTATGAAGATAGGATTAAAGAGTTAGACCGGTATTCACTCGAAACTGGGAGATTAAGGGGGGAGCTTATTGAAGTTTTCAAAATAGTTAATAACATCGATAACGTAAATTTTGACAAATTGCTCACTTTCGATAATAATAATACTCGTAATAACGGATTTAAGTTGCGTGGCAGACGTTTCATCACTAATATCGCTAAAAACTTCTTTACGTTTAAAGTAACTGATAAATGGAATAATCTTCCCGTGTCAGTCGTGAACTCTACCAGCCTTAATATGTTTAAGAACCGTTTAGATAGACATTTTAAAAATATTAACGTTGTTTAATATAATAATAAAACAATCCCTCTTTTCCCTCTCAGCCTCACCCTTTTCCCTCTCAGCCTCCCCCTTTTCCCTCTCAGCCTCACCATTTTCCCTCTCAGCCTCCCCCTTTTCCCTCTCAGCCTCACCATTTTCCCTTTCAGCCTCACCATTTTCCCTCAGCCTCACCATTTTCCCTCTCAGCCTCCCCCTTTTCCCTCTCAGCCTCCCCCTTTCCCTCTCAGCCTCCCCCTTTTCCCTCTCTGCCTCCCCCTTTTCCCTCTCTGCCTCCCCCTTTTCCCTCTCTGCCCCCCTTTTCCCTCCCCTCACCCCTCCCTGCCTCACCCTTTTCCCTCCCTGCCTCACCCTTTTCCCTCCCTGCCTCACCCTTTTCCCTCCCTGCCTCACCCTTTTCCCTCCCTGCCTCACCCTTTTCCCTCTCAGCCTCACCCTTTTCCCTCTCAGCCTCACCCTTTTCCCTCTCTGCCTCACCCTTTTCCCTCTCTGCCTCACCCTTTTCCCTCTCTGCCTCACCCTTTTCCCTCTCCCTCGTTAAAATTATTAACGTTGTTTAATATAATAAAACAATTAGCAACAGGAGCTCTAGGGGTGGTGATCGAGGATGAGTCTGTTGACGATAATGCCAGCTTGTGACATGCCAGTGTGTGATGCCAGCAAAAAAAAAAAAAAAAAAAATTAGACTAACACGATCGTAGATGTAGCTCGTAGCGTAAACTAACCCACTTTTTGTTTTACTTTACCTACTTTTTTTTTTTTCCTTATCCTCTCCTTACTTGCATGTCTGTAGTTTGCATGGTATGATTGTGAGTTAAGACTGTGTTTGCATGGTTTGTAAGCGTTCTTATTTTACTTCTTTTCATCTTTCACCTCTTTCCTATTCTCCGACTATTTTTCTGACTTGTCGGCAGTGGCCGACTGATGATGATGGTGAGCCTTTCTTTCTCTTTTTCTGAATGAATGTTAACCCACGAGTGATAGGTGTTGCTACTTAATTAACCCCTTATTCTCTTCTCTTAACCCCCTACTCTTTCCTTTCTTTCGGGCTAACCTTAGAGTGGATCTTAGGGTCTTTGTTAGCCTTATCTTCTGTAGATCTGTAGATCTTGTCCCCATCACCATGATCTAAAAATACACTATTGGGCCCTCATCATCATGCAAGGCCATACCAATGTTAACTCCAGTTCTAAGTATTGTTCATTTATGCTTAATACTTTATGTACCAGAAACTCTTTTTGAATGCAACACTGAATTAATAAACTTTATTTCTGCACCTCAAGCCCTTGTGCTTAGTCTCCAGATAATTTAGTTTTCTTTCGTTAGGCAACCAACAATTGAAACGGATTGTTCTACTTGTGGATACTCCAGAAAAGCCTCCAATGCCCTTGACTCTGGAACTTTGTACTTGTGCCAGCTCGCAACTTTTCCCAATACCCGCTAGGAATTATTCTTGTCTGGCTATTTCTCACTCGTCCATGGGTGGGCCCTTCTGCCATCCACCCATTCAAGCTGAAGTTACTGGCAAACTGTTCAGTGCCTCTACTGATTCTGCTTTTAAATAGAATTATAAATATCTGTCCCCTGAAACTATTACCCCACCATATCCTTACATAACATCCAAATCTTGCCCTACACACACTAGATATATCTTTGATTTATAACAGCAGGAGAATTTACCTGATCTTAGCCTATATGTCCATTTACATTCTATTCTTGGCCTTAGCTAATATGAGAAATTTGGCAGTATACCAACTTCAATATACACGTAAAATCTCATGTAAAATAAGATAAGTGGTGCCCATGCCCCTTTAGTGTTTTTGTTTGGATATTTTTTTTTTTTTTTTTGGCGAGTAATAAAATTTTTGAAAGAAAACTAATCACTATGATCAGCAATTTTTTTTTTAACTTTTGTAGGCGAACCTTTTTCCAAAACCGTACATCAAACCGGAATAGAACATGACTAATTAACTCGTGTACCTTGATTACTTCCTATGGTAATGTTATTTAAATTGATGTTGATACCCGTACACCCGACTGTTATTCGCAACAACTTCATGACGTCACTGTATGGGATCCAACCGCCCAACGCAATGTGTTACCTTGAAACATGCAGTACTTGATTTCACTCAAATTGGTTATTATTTTTCACAAAATAAATAATTTGCACAAGTTATTATTATTATGCGTTTTCTTCTTAGACTTGGTGAAGTGTATATATATATATATATATATATTATATATATATATATGTGTGTGTGTGTGTGTGTGTGTGTGTGTACACTCGTGTATATATGAGAGGGAAAAAAATTCCTTGCTGAAAAGGAAACTGTGTCCTGTTAATATATTACCTTAGCAGCGAATATACCATAATTAGTGCATGACTAACTACAGTATAATTGTTTTAAAAAGTTTGGAATAAGGGGTTCCAGTATTGTAAGGCAGATTCATATACTCGTATTACAGCGTATAAAGAGGTCTAGATTAACTCTCTTCTCCATCAGGTCCTGCGAAATGGCGATCGAGATTGAACGGCGGAAGGTGGCTGACGAGAGTAATCGTTGCGACCGTTTTCAGCAAGACTTGTCCGTCACCATCGAACAGAGAGACGCCGCCAATAGGGAAATAAGGTGATGTTTACCTTCGGTACGATGCGGTTGAAACGTTTCTCTTTATACAATAATTCTTTTTTGTTTCAGTAGAAACAAGGTTTTTTTCAATTTATTTCAGTTTATAAGTACTCGTTAGGTGGCTTCTGAGAAGGTTTTCAATAGTTTTATCTGAAATGCATTTCATTAATGATTTTGGCTTGCGAGGGACATATGTTTTCTAATTTTATTCACATTCCCTTACGAAGATTTATTCCTTGAAATTAATAGAGTTAAGGATGCAGACACCAAATTTTTAAAACGATGAATGTGATGCATGCTCTTAAAAGGAGAAAAAAAAGGCCTCTTTAAAATAAGTTCTTCATCATTAACTGGACCTTCTTAATCAAACTTCTTGTCTCCCGAATATTGCATATTGGGGGATGTTCATTGTTCATATATAGCAAGGGGTGGCCAAGTTTCCTGGACTCAAGAACCACATACGACGTTTTTCAGATGTACGAGAGCCGCAAAATATTTTAAAAAGAATTTAATTATTAAAAACATATACATATAGTTATACTCACATTATTAAATTGTTTAATTACTGCTTGTAGAAGGCTTAGTTTGGGTCTTCATTTTGGCTGTTAATGCTTTAAAGTCTGGCTGATGTGATGTTAAGGCGGTATGAAGAAGCTCAGTCAGGCGTTCGTTAGTGAGGGCAGCACGATGTTTTGACTTTACAAACTTCATTACCGAGAAGAGTGCTTCACAGCAATAAATTGTCCCAAAAACTGAGATAAGTCGGAAACTGGTTTTCCTGAGGTGAGGATACTTTGTCCGTGGTACTTGCTTCCAAAACTCAACTGCAGATAAGCTTTTATTTATCAACTTTAAACCCACGTCCTCCTGTAGCTCCAAGAGTTCTGTTTGTATTGAAGCAGCTTCCGTAACAAAAGGTGTGGTAACAGGACAGCCATCGTTGACGACATCAATCAGGAAAGGATTTACAAGAAATTCGAAGCATGGTTTTAGCTTTAGTTCATCAAACCTGAACTGAAAATCATCAATTAGTCCTTCTAATTTACCTTTGTATTCCTCCAATTTACTATCTTTTATTTCAATATCAGGAAAAGTGTTTGCTCGGTTTTTCAGGTGGGGAAAGTGGTCAAATTGTTTTGTTACTAGATCTTTTTTGGAAGAGCTTTATTTTATTCTGGAAACTGAAAACTGTCTGTAAGGTCAGAAATGACCTTATCTTTTCCCTGAAGTGCCAAATTTAGATTTTGAAGGTGTTGTATTACATCAGTAAAAAACATCAGATCCTGCACCCATTCGTGATCTTCTAGTTGTGGGTATGACTTTCCCTTTTCTTTCAAGAAATCAATGATAGGCTCCAACAGTGCAACAAACCTATTCAGGAGATTACTAGTTGATAACCACCTTACAATACAGTAAAATGAAAGGTCATCTGGCTTATCTTGAAGATCCAGCTCCTCGATAAAATTTCTAAACGCTCGGTGCGTTTTTGCATTTGAACGAATGAAATTCACAATTTCTAGAACACATTTCATAACACTGTCATACCTAAAGTACTTGCTTACCAAATGACCATGATGAATGATACAGTGAATAAAGAGACACACAGGATACTTGGGATCGCGTGTCAAGAGCCCAACTAGGCCTACATTTTGTCCTACCATAGCTGGTGCTCCATCTGTTGCAACACTGACAAGTTTATTCAATGGTACTTGAGCATTTGATAATGCCTCGTCAAGTGCGTTCTTTATGTCAACCCCTCTGGTGGTTTCTCTTAGGGTCATTAAGTCCAAGAGTACTTCTTTCACATTTCCATCGCCAGTAACATAACGAACAAATACCGCCAGTTGAGGGTTATCTTTAATATCTGTGGATTCATCGAGGGCCAAACTGAATGCAACAGAATTCTTCAAATCACTCTGCAACGAACATGTAATTTCACCACTGATCTGGGAAATACGTCTCTGTAGTGTGGCGGGAAATAGAAATACTTGCTATTTGTTCTCGAAGCTTTGTGTTATCTGGAGCGAGAATTGCAGTAACATCGGCAATATTCTTCTTTACAAATTCTCCACTACTGTAGGGAAGTTGAGCAGCTAAGCTAGATTTCAACATTGTTAACTTAGTCTTCCGCAATCCTGATTTGGGAGGAAATTCCGTAATAAAATTTTTATGGTTAGTTTCATGATGACGCTTTAAGTTACTGGCTTTAAAGTGATTGAGTGCCACGTGGCAGATAAGACACACAGGTTTCCCACCCTTAACAGTAAAGGCAAAGCTCTTCTCCCACTCCTGTTTAAAACCTCTATTTTCTTCTTCATATTTCCGTTTCTTACACTTTGTCTGCTCAGTCATTTTAATCAATTAAGGGGTTATATAACTTTCACTTGTATAGCTGAGAAAAATAGCCAATTTTAAAACACACTCACTCGTTACTACACGCGGCCCGCAGGGTAGCTCGAGGGGTACTGGCCACTGGTGAGTGGCGATTGGTGTTAATTATGTAATTATCCCGCTTAGTGCCTGTCACGCAAAAGAAATTGTCGTACGCATGACGCATTTTGTCATTTCAATTTTTCCTTGTTTTTTTTTTCATATTTTTTTTATTATGTGAAAAAAAAATTATATTTGTATTATGAATTTTGTCTTTTATGATAAATACAATAAAAACCGAAATTGTCTCGCGAGCCGCAGTTAACAACCTCGAGAGCCGCATGCGGCTCGCGAGCCGGGGTTTGGCCACCGTTGATATATACATTCTTCTCTCTAATATCTGCAAGTAATTCCTTCCCCATATATATATATATATATATATATATATATATATATATATATATACATACACACAGGGT
Organism: Bathynomus jamesi; assembly: GCA_023014485.1. Taxonomy (NCBI): domain Eukaryota; kingdom Metazoa; phylum Arthropoda; class Malacostraca; order Isopoda; family Cirolanidae; genus Bathynomus; species Bathynomus jamesi. The sequence continues at coordinate 342,458 of JAJOZX010001031.1, read as the reverse complement.
GTCCCATAAGTCCGGCATCATAGGAGAAATTCATATTTTTCTATTTCTAGAAACCATAATTCATATTTTTCTCTTTCTACAGGCCATAATGTCTGTGAGCAAGGAAGAACGAATCCAGATAATTCTACTCATAGGAAATCGGAGTCAAAGAGAGGCCCCTGCTGAATTTGACAGACTGCATCCAGACCGCGAGCTAATAACACAGAGTTGTGTTAGCAGACTTGTTGCAAAGTTTAAGGAAACAGGATCCATAGAAGATAAACCACGCAGTGGACCTTCAAGGAGGTCCACTGACGATGATACAGCGACTGCTATCCTGGCTCATTTTAACAGAAGTCCCAATAAGTCTCTTCGGCGATTGTCCGCCGAGACAGGAGTGTCGAAAAGTAGCATCCATCGCATTCTTCAGGCTCAGAAATGGCATCCATATAAACTTCAGATCCTACAGAAATTAAGCGAAGATGATCCCGACCGGCGGATGGAATTTTGTGAATGGGCTACGGCACAATATGCTCGGGATACCAATTTCCCGTCCACCATTCTGTTCAGTGACGAGGCTGTTTTTTATGGAAATGGTGAGGTAAATCGACAGAACACCCGCTACTTGTCTCAAAACAACCCTCACTGGTATACCTCTTCAAAAGAACAAGGTGCATCTCGGGTGATGGTATGGTGTGGCATTTGGAAGGATCGCATCATAGGCCCCCTCTTTTTCGATGAACATGTCACTGGAGGCACCTACCTACGTATACTCAAGGAAGAAGCATTTCCCAGTGTCTTGAACGAAGAAGGAAATTTCCCAACATGGTTCCAGCAAGACGGCGCTCTTGCACATTACAGCACCCAAGTAAGGGAATACCTGTACCAACAATTCCCTGGTCATTGGATAGGACGTCGAGGGCCTGTGGAATGGCCAGCTAGAAGCCTGGATCTCACGCCACAAGATTTTTATCTCTGGGGCCACTTGAAAGCGCTGGTATACGCAGAGAAAATTAGGAGTGTTGAACATTTGCGGCAGCGCATTATTGGGGCATGTAACACCATTACTCCTGACATCATTCACCGTGTGCATGCTGACTGGGTATCACGTCTGAATTTGTGTATTGAAAACAATGGTGGACATATTGAGCACGTTCTGTAAATAAAAGCTTTTGTTTTGCCTTTTTTTATTATTTTCCTATGATGTCGGACTTATGGGACACCCTGTATATATGTATATATATATATATATATATATATATATATATATATATATATATATATATATATATATATATATTATATATATATATCACAGTGGTATCATGTGCCGCAACCCCAATTCTCCCAAATGCAGCGGCCAAACCAATAACACCAAATAAGAACCGACATCGACGTGGAAACGACCACTATATAGGAAAACTGAACACGGAAGTTAGAAACCCAATAAATGTTTTATACACAAATATACAAGGCCCTCTATACGGACCATGCAGACTGCAAATTACAATACTTGCAAAATTTAGCTACGAAAACCAGCATAGATATTATATGCCTAACGGAAACACATTTACATAAGTGAGAAAAAGGCTGTGAAAACTGCATCGAGAATACTGAAATAGCATTGCTGGACTACAACATATACAGAGCAGATAGAGTGGCTAGACGAGGGGGAGGGTGTTGCATCTACGTGAAAAACACATACACATGTGAAGTGAAGGTAAACAAATTAAACAGCACGGTTGAAGTTATTATATTAGAAGTAAAAGAACTGAACCTAACCATTATGAACATCTGCAGACCACCAAACACCACAAAAAGTGAATTCCAATTTGCTATAAATGAAATAGAAAACATATTAAAATTACTTGAAACTCCAGCAACAAATATTCTAATTTTCGGAGATTTTAATTTCCTATTCATATCATGGAAGAAAAATGACGAAGTTATATATGTTGAGAAGTTTCATGGCAACATTACTAAAGATGATAGAACCCAAGCAACAATGCTATTAGATATCATGGAACATTACGTCCTTACCCAGGAAATCTGTGAAGCCACGAGAAAGGAGAACGTTTTGGATTTAATCTAGACAAATAACAACGAGATAATAATAAATAAAAAAGTAACGCACACAAAGTTCTCTGACCATAACCTCATCGATATACAATTGAAGTTAGCACCCAGAGGTCCGAAAACGCATCCCAGAGAGGCAGATGGAATATTTGAAGCTTAAACATAAATTCAAAGAAAGTAAATTAGGAAAACGTAAATAAAGATTTAAAGGAGGTAAATTGGGAATTGCTACTTCACGAGAAGACTCCACAAGAAATACTATGTATAACAGAGACGGAAACCAAATCTATAATACTGAAACATATTCCAGAGAGACAGGAAAGAAAACGTAGCAAGCTCGAGAGGAAAATCAGGACACTATTCAGGCAACGAAGACAAACCGTAAAACATCTCCACAGATGCAGAACTAATGCAAAGAGACTCAAACTAGAGAGAAAACTTGGCGAAATAAAAATGGACCTACATCAAACATTCATACATAAGACAAACGAGGAGGAAAACAAGGTAGCAGAAAACATAAGAAATAACCCAAAATACTTCTACACGTTTGCGAAAAGGAAAATGCAGTGTAAGGTGAGTATTGGACCGTTGATAGACGGGGAGGCCGAATACACAAATGACCCAAAAGAAATAAGTGAACTGCTTAGGGAACAATTTAAATCTGTGTTTAGCACCCCTAAGCCCGAGATGGAAGTGGAAAACCCAGACGAATTTTTCGACATAGATACAGATCAACCAAGAACAAATTCCGGCACAAACCAATTAATGGACTTCGAGTTCACGGAAGATGTAATAACGGCCTTATCACAGATGCGAGACAATTCAGCGCCAGGGACAGACACATGGAGTGCCACATTTCTGAAGAAATGCAAAGAGAGTATTGCAAAACCGCTATACTTAAAGAACGCGAACATTACCCCCCTATTTAAAGGTGGTAACAGAGCAATGCCCAAAAATTATCGTTCAGTGGCTCTCACCTTACACCTTATAAAGTGTTTTGAACGTATAATTAGGGGCAAAACTACCTACTACCTACAAGAAAAAGACTTGTACAACCCAAATCAACATGGCTTCAGGGCGGGAAGATCATACCTATCACAGCTACTAGACCACCAGGAGAAAATATTAGAAACAGTGTGTCGAGGACAAAACATTGATGTAATATATATGGACTTTGCTAAAGCCTTCGATAAATGTGACCATGGAATCATAGCACACAAACTTAAGAATACAGGAATTACTGGAAAGCTAGGAAGGTGGATATTTAATTTCTTGACGCAAAGAGTGGTGGTAAACGGAGTTAAATCGAAAGTCTCGGAAGTCGTGAGCTCTGTCCCACAAGGGATAGTATTAGCTCCCTTGCTGTTCATAATAATGATTGCAGATATTAAGGACAGTATTGAATCATGCTTCGCAGATGACACAAAGATATGTAAGGAAATATTGAACGAAGATGACATAAGAAAATTACAAAACGACATTGAAACATTATTCCAGTGAGCAGAAGAAAACAATATGAAGTTCAGCGAAGAAAAATTCCAACTTCTAAGATACGGTATTACGGTAATAACAAAGAGCTACAGAAAAAAGGGTACAAAACTATGCAAGCCAAACAGATAACACCAAATCCACCAGTCAGGGATGTTCGAGTAATACTGTCGTCGGATGCAAACTCAGAGAGCACTATGAAATCAAAATCACAACGGCTGGAAAAATAATGGGAATCATCTGGAGGAGCTTCCGCAGCTGAAAAGCAAACATCATGCTCAAATTATGGAAGAGTCTAGTCCTACAGATAATTGAGTATTGCTCAGTACTCACAAGCCCACACAGAAAAAGAGATATTGCTAACATTGAAGCTATGCAAAGGACTTTTACGTCTAAGATAGAGGAAACGGAAGGTGAAGACTACTGGTCTCGACTACAATCCCTGGAACTCTACTCTCTCGAAAGAAGGCGCGAGCGATGTACAATAATATACATATGAAAAACACTTGAGGGCTCTGTCCCTAACCTTTGAAATGAAATAGAAACAAACTGGAATAAGAGAAGAGGCAGATTTTGTACGGTCCCAGCTGCGGTGGAACAAGGGGCCATCAAAATGAGGATGGAAAATACCCTCAGAATACGAGGCCCAAAGCTGTTCAATGTCCTTCCAAAAGAAGTGAGGAGTCTCCAGCACACCGACCTGAATAATTTCAAGAACCAGCTGGACTGATTCCTGTGCAAAGTCCCTGACCACCATGCGTGGCTGGCTACGAGGGCAGGAGGAGATCAGACAGCAATTCCCTCCTTCACCAAATCCCGCAAATGAGGCGGGATGCTGCAGAGGTGGTCAACCGCAGGTCGATCCTGAACCGTCGTTCAAACTCGCCAAACATAACCAAAAGTAAGTATGTATATATATATGTATATATATGTAAAGAACGACGCTTGTGTAGAAGAGTGTTCCGCACAAGATGAGGAGGGAGAACGAACAAATGAAAAATGAGGTACCACCCGGGAATCGAACCCGGGATCATCCGATTGCCGGTCAGATATGCTATCCACTACACCATGGACCTCGATCAATCAGAAGTCGTAATTCTCCTACATACGAGCAGAAACCAATGCCCTGAGGGGGCATCTTCGCATGCCGTACATATATATACATTTTAACTGCAAACAACACACAGTATAATTAATGTAAAGAACGACGCTTGTGTAGAAGAGCGTTCCGCACAAGATGAGAAGGGAGAACGAACAAATTAAAAATGAGGTACCACCCGGGAATCGAACCCGGGATCATCCGATTGCCGGTCAGATATGCTATCCACTACACCATGGACCTCGATCAATCAGAAGTCGTAATTCTCCTACATACGAGCAGAAACCAATGCCCTGAGGGGGCACCTTCGCAATCGGATGATCCCGCGTTCGATTCCCGGGTGGTACCTCATTTTTCATTAGTTCGTTCTCCCTCCTCATCTTGTGCGGAACGCTCTTCTACACAAGCATCGTTCTTTACATTAGTTATACTGTGTGTTGTTTGGAGTTAAAATGTGTATGTACTGTATATATGTACGGCATGCGAAGGTGCCCCCTCAGGGCATTGGTTTCTGCTCGTATGTAGGAGAATTACGACTTCTGATTGATCGAGGTCCATGGTGTAGTGGATAGCATATCTGACCGGCAATCGGATGATCCCGGGTTCGATTCCCGGGTGGTACCTCATTTTTCATTTGTTCGTTCTCCCTCCTCATCTTGTGCGGAACGCTCTTCTACACAAGCGTCATTGTTTGCAGTTAATATATATATATAGTACAGGGTGTACATAAAGTCAGGATCTATTTTTGTGAAATAATTATTTTTTTCTATTTTTCTTTTCAGAAGCCCTTAGAATGAATACAGAAGAGCGTGTGGCAATAGTAATTTGGCGAATCGAGGGAAAGAAATACAATGACATCAGAGAGAAGTTTAGAAGGAGATTTCATAAGCCGGGGCCAATAGACAAGACAATACGAAAATTGGTGAACAAATTTAAACGAACGGGATCTGTAAATGATGAAGCAGGATCAGGACGACCGTGTATGTCAGATCTTGCCGTGTATGCAGTACACGGAATTATCACTGAGGAGCCACGTACGTCCGTTCGTGCTGCATCACACAGACTCGTCCTCCCGACGTCATCTGTGCACAAAATTCTGAAAGTTAATTTGCAGAAGAAAAGCTATCATTTGCAGGTTTTACATGATTTACATGAGGAAGATTTCCCTCGACGAAGTGCTGTGTGTGCTGATCTCGTAGAACAAATCTGGAGTGATAATTAATGGACAACATTCTCTTTAGTGATGAAGCCACTTTCCATACGTGTGGAAAAGTAAATCGCCATAACTGTCGAATTTGGGCAGATGAAAGACCGAATGATTTCGTCCAAAATTGGGAAAGAGACTCACCTACAGTTAATGTCTGGATGGGTTTAACAAAATCTAAGGTTTATGGTCCTTTTTTCTTTGCTGAAGCTACAGTTACGGGGCTTATTTATCTGGACATGTTGCAGCAATTCCTTGAACCTCAGCTGATTGGGGATAGGATTGTTAGTACCGTCGTCTATCAACATGATGGTGCTCCTTGTCACTATGCCAAAATTGTTCAGGATTATCTAAATGGACGTTTTCCAAATCGCTGGATCGGACGCGGAAGCAACAGACCTTGTGTTGCGAGATGACCAGATTTAACCCCTTTAGATTTCTTTGCATGGGGCTTTATCGAGTCGCACGTCTATCAGACGAAGATTACGAGTCTTGAAAACTTACGTACACGTATACGAACTGTGCATGGATACTTGACTCTGCTTTCAAATTTTAAATGTCCAACTTTGCTACGCACCCGTAATCGATAGTTTTGCCGACATGCTAACTCTGCGAGGCTGCCAAAAGATTAATGGCTACATGGTAAAGAACCCTGGCTAGATGGCAAAGAACCCTGGCTACATGGTCTAAATATAGAAAACAAATTCTTTGAACAATGACGACACTCATAAACAGGATATAGAACACAACTCAGAGTTGTATGACGTCATCCACGCTTTATGAAATACACAGGATGTACAGATAGATTAGAAATGTATGACGTATTCATGACGTCAATTGCTCTGCCCTTTAAACACACCACACCACAGTCAGTCCTAGGTAATACTATGGACTGACTGTGGTGACAGGGTAATCCAAAAATTTTTTTTATTTTTTTTATATTTTTTTTATTGTTTTATACCATACAGCTTAACATAAAATACAATTCGATTAACATATGTAAATGCATACTCATTTTTTTGAGATCCGTCAGGTGTATATTTACCAACATAAATACGACCTAATGGTTTAGCTAAATCATTGGTTGATATCTTAATTAAAGTATTAGGGAATTGGGCAGTTACTTGTTTACCTAAATCACACACCTGCTTCAGTCTACGATACATTCTAAACTCCTTAAAAGGTGAGAACCATTTTGTTCTGGGATGATTCATTACTTGCTCTGCACTATGTGAGGAATCAATATTAGGTTCAAACAAAACACAATGGGGAACAATTAAATATGGAGATGGAGATATCCCTACATTAGGTCCCTCTATCCTTTCCCTACCATCTTTCTTACGACTTAATGAATCTTCATAATTAATAACATATCCAGACATATTCATTTCGGGAATACTATGAAAAGATACACCCGTTACTTGATAATAATTAAATTTTAAAATAGTTGATTTAGCATCCTTAGTTAAAAGATCCAAACTCAATGTATAATATCCATCTGCATTAACATCAAAAGTATTTTTAGACAAATAAACAAATTTCATTGAAGCTGTAAATATCTTCTCCTTTGACCGCCATTTAACTTTCCTTCGAGGAACATACTTCCTTTTTCGAGGAACAAACTTCCTTCTTCGATACATCTTGACAAGTAAATAATACACGTCACTCCGATGCAATTCCAATGAAGAGAATGAAGTTTAAACAATTTGTGGATCTATTTATAGATTCTCATTACGTCATGTTATGACAAGAATCCTATCCCCTTAGAATCAACATGATGGTGCTCCTTGTCACTATGCCAAAATTGTTCAGGATTATCTAAATGGACGTTTTCCAAATCGCTGGATCGGACGCGGAAGCAACAGACCTTGTGTTGCGAGATGACCAGATTTAACCCCTTTAGATTTCTTTGCATGGGGCTTTATCGAGTCGCACGTCTATCAGACGAAGATTACGAGTCTTGAAAACTTACGTACACGTATACGAACTGCTGCAGATAACATAACCCCGCAAATGCTCCAGAATGTGTTTAGAAATGCTGCGGAACGATTTGAGCTGTGCAGGGATACTGATGGGCGTCACGTCGAATCCTACTCTTAATTATTTAATAAATGTTACCACTATCATTTTATGATTGAATTCCATATAATTTCCAAGTGCTTCACAAAAATAGATCCTGACTTTATGTACACCCTGTGTATATACACGGTGAACCAAAAGTAGGTGGACAGTAGGTTGAATACGGTTTGTGTTATATTATATTATAACTATGGTGTTCATTATAACTATGGTGTTTGTGTTATATTATATTAAATATTATAACTAAATTTATTTAAATTTTATTTTGTATTATAGTATACAAAAAAATTAAATATGTATTCTCAAAATAAACGTTATCATTTACTGTCCACCTACATTTGGTTCACCCTATATATATATATATATATATATATATATATATTATGATATATATGTATGGGGAAGGAATTATTTGCAGATATTAGAGAGGAGAATGTATATATGAAGAATGAACATCGCCCAATATGCAATTTCTTCTACAATAATGGTCATTGTAAATTTGGAGACAGGTGCAGATTCTACCACCCGCAGTACTCAGCAGTAGTGCAGGACTTGTGCAAAATATGGAACCTGCAAATACTGGAAAAAAATGCTACTATCAACTAGGGAAGGAAACGCGTAGCTATTTTACCGGGTAATCGGGTTCGGGTACCCGAAGTGTAATACACAAACGGGTACGAGTACCCGATCGGGTCTTGCAACATTATCATTAAAATTAAATTTAAATTAAAACAACAGTCATTTTTGGAACATAATACTTTATTCTACTACGCACACACAAAAACTTAAGCATAATACTGAATGTTACACACTGCAAAATGCAAATACAGGTATTTTTTCACAATTTTACGCCATTTGTTTTATAAGTAAAAAAAATTATAAACAAGAAATGGACGTGTATGTAGTATGTGGAGTATTTTCACGATTTTCGACGGCTTTTCACGACTGCTTTGAGTCGCAAAGAAAGTCCCGTGTACTTAGGTTTTTACTACCCGATTTTTGAGCAGTTACCCGATCGGGTCGGGTATCCGTTTCATCCCTACTATCAACACCTCCCGACGAACCCAAAGAATAATAGACAATAGGAAAAACGTGAATAAACATATGTACACAAATCGCGAACAAAATTTTTTCAACATCGCAGACACAATACGGCTGCTAAGTGTCACACAACGCATGCAGTCGACATAGCTGGAAACTCCCGAGCCGATCCGATTCCTGGCAAGAAGCTACCAGAACAGGTAGGCGGAAACGGATCTCTCTCGGAGGACCATAAGGCAACTAAACACGCGATATCGAAGGAAAACTAACTTGAAATTGACAAGGGACAACGCAAAACAAAGACCATAAATGTCGAGCCGGTTTCTTTGTGCCACTCGAACGTAGGAGACGACGATAGACTCGAATTCCGGAGGTGGTCCTTTCGTTGGAGTCGGAGTTGTATTTGGATAATGATTGACAACGTCACTCTTGGGTTACGAGAACTCCGAAGAAAAAAACTCTTTTGGGGGTCACGTTTCACGCCGACCCTAATGGACACACCAGGCTCACACGCCTTGTCGTGTATTTTGGTTTCTACTGACCACTCGTACCTCGATTAGTGTAAACTGCTGTAAAATTTAACTAATCAAAAAAATGAAAAAAATGAAGTGTTTATAGACGCTCGCCTTGCATGGCGTGATGCTGACGGTGGGGTATCGAAGAATTCATGCGATAAGCATATTTTCATATACGTATCGCATTTAATGATTTATTTTGAGATTACAGGGAGGATTATTTGAAATTACAGGAGGATTACAAAGGGTTACTCCGGATTACATGGGGTTACTCCGCATATGAAAGATTGCACACACTGTGATGTCAGGACTAAGGAATTTTGGGTTTAACAGAATGCAATTCGTCAGAGACGAACTCATTTTGGACCGTAGAGTTTTTTACTACGGGACATAAATATTATCTTGGCTAATATTGAAGGAATGAAACCAAACCACTCGCACAACAAAATTTCGTACCTGAAAGGATTTATGGACGAAACAAGGGCGGAAATCGCATGCCTCGCAGAAACTCATCTTAAAGATTGCCAAGGAAACTGAAAACTGCAAACATTGTATTGATAAGAAATATAAATATCGAGGGTTTCAACCTACTAAGAGCTGATAGAACAGCGAGACATAAAGGTGAATGTGCTATATACTGTATGTAGAAGAGAGTCATATGACAGAGACGGTAATAAGTAAATCAAACAGCTTTGTGGAACTCCTAGCACTGAGAATAGAAAAACTAAACGTGATACTGATAGTTATCTAGACCTCCAAACACTTCATCTGAAAAATTCTCGGATGCCATTGATGATATTAGAAACCAAATAAAGTCCGTAAACTCTCCATCCCCCCAATATAATACTCTGCGGAGACTTTAATTTCCCATTTCTGAAATACAAAAAGGTGGGTAGAAATATATATACACCGGGAAAAGGGGGGCAAAAGAGACCAGGAGATAACAGAAAACACCAGAAAAAATAACTACGTAGATCTGGTATTCATGAATAACGCGATCTAAAAAAAAATAACCCAAAAATATATGATACAAAAATTACAAAAATAACCCCCAACTGTTATCTCAAACCACACCATAATCGAGATATCAACAAACATAGCGACAATATTAAAAGACAATACACATACTGAAGAAAGAAACAAATTTGGGCTTTTAACTTAAACTCCAAGACGATAAATATTCGTTTTAGCACACATCGGTGTTTTTCAACGAAAATATATTTTTCTGGTTAATGTTTAGTCGTTTTGCACGAATATAACATCCGTTTCCTGTGCAAATGTGTAGTTTTTGAGATATCTTCATTTAAAGATATCGTAAAAAGTATGCGTTTGCACAGATAATGGATATCAGATTCGTGCAAAACAACTAAAAATTGAGCATAAAAATATGTTTTCATATTTCTCTAATTAATAACCTAACTTTAACCTAACGTAGCCTAACCTAGCCCTAACCTAGCAAGGAAAGCATGTAATTTCTCACTTTATTTCGGAGATACAGTTCCGCAATATAGCGAATACGGCTACTAAATGAGGAGCGAAATTTTTTTTAAAAAAATAGTGAAATCACTAGATAAAAACTAGATATTTTCAAGTGAAGATATCTCAACCATACACGTTTGCACAGGAAACGGATGTCAGATTCTTGCAAAATGACTAAAAATTGACCAGAAAACCTGTTTTAATCGAAAAACACCGATGTGTGCTAAAACGAATATTACCCTCCAAGACTATAAATTGGGAAGCAATCAGATCACACAGTTTTAGAGAATAAAACAACTGAAGAAATGCTAACAGTCTTGGAAGAAAAGACGTTGGGAATTTTAGAAAAATATGCTCCGAAAGCACACCCAAAAGGAAAGAGGAACTGGTTCGAGAGGCAAAGGAGAACAATATTCCGAAAAGAAAAAGAATAGCGGCGAAGTTAGCTAATTGCAGAAACAACAATACCGGGAGAGTAATACAAGAAAAACTGGAGTATATCGATAGGGAAATACAAACCCTGATTAAGGGCCATACAGAGAGGGAAGAGGAAGAAAAGACGGTAAAAGTAATAAACGAAAACCCAAATTACTTCTAAAGCTATGCGAAAAGGAAAACAAAAATGCGCGCCTCCATCGGGCACTTAAGGAAAGGAAATAATGAACTAACAGACGATCGAAAAGAAATATCTGAAACATTGAGAGCCCAGTATGAATCAGTTCTCAGTACTCCAAAAAATGACAAAGCAGTACCTGGCAGAGATGCATTCTTTGAAGAGAAATTACAAGGAGATTGTATAACAGATTTTGATTTTATCCCAGAAGATATAGCGTGAGCTGCAGATCAAGTGAAATCACATTCAGTTGTAGGTCCGGACAAATGGAACTTGTTAATTAAAAACTGTAAAAATGAAATAGCTTCACTCCTATACTGGATATGGAGAAGATCCCTGGACACGGGAGAAATACCAGGAATCCTGAATAGAGCAAACATTGTCCCTATATATAAAGGACTGGGTAGATCTCGAGCAAAGAACTATAGACCAGTGTCACTGACGTCCCATCTCACCAAAGTATTTGGAAGAATAGTTAGAGAGAAAATCTGTGATTTCTTGGAGACACTGGAAAGATTCAGTGAGAACCAGCACGGATTCCGATCAGGAAGATCATGCCTATCACAACTTGTAGAGCACTATAACAATATTTTAGAAGCACTTGAAAGCAGTGAAAACTACGATATCATATATTTTTTTATGCAGGAAGGAGGGGCCAAGAGCAAATGCCCACAAAAGCGCCCCTCCCATAGAACAAAAAGGGAGCCAAACTCAAGGTCCGGGGTTTTCGAGATGCCTAGACACACTGCGTTTGAAAGATGGGAGGCCATAGACAGGATGAAAGATGGATTGAGGAAGATTGTTCCAGAGATGACCGGTTGAGCAGATGAAAGACTGAAAATACCGATTAGCCCTTGCATTAGATAGTTGAACAGAAAAGGAACGAGAAAGTGTAGATAGTCTGGTACTGCGTGCTCTCCTTAAAGGAGGAGGCATGCAGTTAGAAAGTTCAGAAGAGCAATGTCCGTTATGATAGCGACAGTAAAGAGAGAGTGAGGCAACACTGCGGCGAAAAGAGAGAGAGAGAGATTGAAGACAATCAGTAAGAGGCGGGGAATTGATGAGACGAAAAGCCTTTGATTCCACCCGGTCAAGTACGTTCTGTATGGGTTGAACCACCCGACACATGAGAAGCAAACTCCATACAGGGGTGAACAAGACCACTGTACAGAGACAGCAACTGAGTGGGGGTGAAGAAACCGTGGAGGCGGTACAGCACACCTAACCTCTTAGAAGGTGTTTTAGAAAGAGAGTATATGTGACCTTTCCACGAAAGATCACGAGAAAAGGAAAGGCCAAGAATGTTAAGAGAAGAGGAAGGATTGAGTTGTGTGTTCTTGAAGGTAAAGGGATAGTTGTATTGAAGACTGTGATGAGTAGACAGATGGAGGAACTGAGTTTTTGAGGCATTGAAAGCCACAAGGTTTTCTCTGCCCCAATCAGAGATAGCAGAAAGATCAGAGGTCAGGTGTTCCATAGCCGTAAAACGCAAATCATGGAGTGACTGTTGAGAGGGACGCTTTGGGAAGCGGGTGGAGAAGTGAAGAGTGGAATCATCGGCATATGAGTGAATAGGACAGGAAGTGCGAATTAAAAGATTATTAATAAATAAAAGGAAAAGAGTAGGTGACAGTACAGAACCCTGAGGAACACCACTGTTAATAGCTTTAGGAGAAGAACAGTGGCCATCTACAACCGCAGCTATAGATCGGCCAGTAAGGAAATTAGAGATGAAGGCACAGATAGAAGGATAGAAACCCGAAGGTGGGCAGTTTCGAAATTAAAGATTTGTGCCAGACTCTCTCAAAAGCTTTCGATATGTCTAGCGCAATAGCAGAAGTTTCACCGAAATCCCGAAAGGAGGATCTACAGATCTACAGAAGCTAAGGCTAACAAAGACCCTAAGAGTAAGATCCACTCTAAGGTTAGCCCGAAAGAAAGAAGAAAGTAAGGGGTTAAAAGAAAATATGGGGGTTAAGTAAGTAGCAAAACCTATCACTCGTGTGTTAAAATTCATTCAGAAAAAGAGAAAGAAGGACATCATCATCATCCGCCGGCCACTGCCGACAAGTCGGAAAAATAGTCGAAGAGAATACTTCCAGCTATTGCAGACCGGTCCTCCACTCCATAAGGAGGTAGAAGACGCAGCCCACTCTGCCGGAAAGGGGTGAAAGATGAAAAGAAGTAAAATAAGAACGCATTACAAACCATGCAACACATTCTTAACTCAAAGCAAAACATACCTCCAGCAGTTGCAGACTGGTCCTCCACTCCGTAGGGAGGTAGAGGATGCAGCCCACTCTGCCGGAAAGGGGTGGAAGATGAAAAGAAGAACGCATTACAAACCATGCAACACATTCTTAACTCAAACACTATCATACCATGCAGACTACAGACATGCAATGAAGAGAGTTACAGACATGCAAATAAGGAGAGAAGAAAAAAAAGAATAACAAAAAGTGGGTTAGTTTACGCTACGAGCTACATCTAAGTTCGTGTTAGTCTAATTTTTTTTTTTTGCTGGCATATCACAAGCTGGCACTAGTCGTCAACAGACTCATCCCCGATCACTCCCCCAGAGCTCCTGTTACTAATTGTTTTATTATTATATTAAACAACGTTAATATTTTTAAAATGCCTATCTAAACGGTTCTTAAACATATTAACGCTGGTAGAGTTCACGACTGACGCGGGAAGATTATTCCATTTATCATTTACTTTAAAGGTAAAGAAGTTTTTAGCGATATTAGTAATGAAACCTCTGCCACGTAATTTAAATCCGTTATTACGAGTATTGCTATTATCGAAAGTGAACAGTTTATCAAAATTTACGTTATTGATTTTATTAACGATTTTGAAAACTTCAGTAAGTCCCCCCTTAATCTCCTAGTTTCAAGTGAATGCAAGTCTAACTCTTTAATCTTATCTTCATAAAGCTTGTTGCGCAATGACGGAATTAGTTTCGTGGCGCGACGCTGAACCCTTTCTAACCTATCAATATCCTCACGCAAATACGGGCACCAAAACTGAACGGCATATTCTAAATGAGGCCTGACTAGGGACTTGTAAAGGGGCAATATAATATTCTTCGATTTAAATTCGAAATTACGCGGTATGAAGCCTAACATCCTATTAGCTTTTGCGCAAGACTCCAGGCACTGGTTCCTAACTTTTAAATCCTTAGATACGCGTACACCTAAATCTACTTCCTCGTCAACGCTCGCTAACTCTCTAAAATCCATCGTGTACGTGTAATTATTGTTACGAGAACCTATATGCAAAACTTTACATTTGTCTACGTCAAACTGCATCTGCCACTTATCTGTCCACTCCATAATCCTATTTCTATCGTCTTGGAGCCTATTTTAGTATCGTCCGCGAATTTTGACACGTTACTAGTCGATCCTACATCTATGTCCTTAATGTAAATTACGAATAGCAATGGGCCTAACACTGAACCCTGTGGGACACCGCTACCTACATCCAACCACCCCGATTCACTACCGTTAACAACGACCCTCTCTCTCCTAGCACGAAGCCATTCCTCTAACCAGTTAGCTACCTGGCCGCGTATACCGTGCGCTTTAACCTTCGCAATTAATCTTCTATGCGGAACTGTATCGAACGCTTTTTTAAATCTAAATAAATAACGTCAGCTGCTCTATACCTATCGTATTCGCGTACTATTTCGTTATAAAATTCTAACATTAGTTAAACAAGATGGATGACCACGAGTCAGAGAGATATGCAAGAAGATCGTCAGTAGAGCGTCCTTTCCGGAATCCATACTGATGATCTGAAAGAAGATTGTGAGAAGAAAGGTGTTTGAGAATCTTCCTATTAAGGATACATTCGAAAACTTTGGAAAGGCAAGAAATCAAAGCAATTGGACGACAGTTGGATGGTTGATAGCGGTCACCCTTCTTTGGGACAGGCTGAATGAAAGCGAACTTCCAGCAGGAAGGAAAAGTACCAGATGAGAGACAAAGACGAAAGAGTTTGCCTAGGCAGGGTGTCAGCACAAAAGCACAGTTCTTAAGAACAACAGAAAGAACACCATCAGGACCATACGCCTTCCTAGAGATAGCCCAGATATACACGGATTTTGCTAAAGCTTTCGACAAATGTGATCATCGTATTATAGCACATAAAATGAAACATGGGAATAACAGGTAAAGTGGGAAAATGGATCTACAGCTTCCTAATAGAACATCTACAGGTCGTGAAAATTCAAGGTATATCATTATCAGAATCGGAAGTACGCAGCTAAGTACAACAAGGTACAGTACTCGCTCCACTCCGATTCATTATCATGCAAACAGACATAGACAGTGAAGTAAACAGCCACAGTATAGTAACATCTTTTGCAAACGATACAAAGATAACCAGAAAAATCAGCGATGCTAAAGAGGTGGAGGCCTTGCAGAGGGACACGAACAAAATATACAAATGGTCAGAAGACAACATGACACCTAACACCAAGAAATTTCAGCTCTTGAGATATGGTAGAAATGAGGAATTTAAACAGGCTAGATATTATGCTCCAGATAGACAGGAGAAGCGCGAAAGCGATCGATTTGGGGATTATAATGACCGATGATGCGAAATTCGAGACACAAAATCAGATAGCGATAAACAAAGCAAAAATAGTCGCGGGACAGGTACTAAGAACATTCAAAAGAAGGGAGAAGACAGTAATGATTCCCCTGCTAAAAACACTGATCATACCAAAACTTGAATACTGCTCAGTCTTGACTTCTCCTTATAAAAAGGATAAAACTAATGAACTAGAGAAAACTCAAAGTCATTTCACAGCTAAGATTGATGACTACAAAGAACTCAACTACTCTGAAAGACTACGTAAACTAAATCTGTACTCGCTGGAAAGAAGAAGAGAGAGGGACACCATAATATATACATGGAAAATGATCGAAAAACTGGTACCAAACCTCAAACTAAACCCAATTATCACCCAAACAACGCTGGAAAATAGAAAAGGCAGAATGTGTAGTGTTCCCAAATTAAAAGCCCAACAGGGACCTCCTAAATACTGAAGGAAAATAGCTTGGTTGTCAGGGGGCCAAGACTTTTTAACCAGCTTCCAAAGGGTCTCAGAAACGTTACAGGGGTCAAAGTTGAAGTCTTCAAAAGTAGACTAGATGTCTGGGTCAGGACGTTACCAAATGAACCGGGTGTACCTGGCTATGTGCGGTGGAGAGCGCAAAAAAGCAACTCGCTCCTCCACCAAGCCATGCCTAGAGGCGGAGCCACCAGTTTGACCTTCGTGTGAGGAGAGACTAACGCACGGAATTGCTGCGAGGTTAACGAGGTGTATTTAATATATATATATATATATATATACAGGGTGTCCCAGAACTTTATGTAAATATTTTAGATTATTATTTTTGAGGTCATTCCCAGTCAAAAATGTCTATGAACAAGGGTCCGATTCTCAACGGTTATACGGAGCTATGGGTATTTGAAGTTAAAGAGTGATTCGCACATCTGTTTCATTGAACAAGTGCTAAATATGTACATCTCAGTCTGCAATAAATCTTCAAAATGGACGCCTGCCTTCAGCTTGAATACACATTCTAACTCGTCGTAACATTGAATAAGTAACCATACCAACAACGTCAGGGTCGTTCTGTATGCGTTCTGCAGCATCCATAATTCGACGAAGCAGTTCATCTCCTCTGTTCGTCTTTTGCTTGTACACCATCACCTTCATTTGGCCCCACAGATAAGAATCTAGTTGGGTGAGGTCTGGTGATCTCGGTGGCCAGACTTGTACATACTTAGCACTTGTTCAATAAAACGGATTATTATGTGCGAACCACTCTTTAACTTCAAATACCCATAGCTCCGTGACCGTTAAGAATCGAACTCATGTTCATACAACATTTTCGACTTAGAATGACTTCAAAAATATTCTCCTGAAATACTGACAAAGTCCTGGGACACCCTCTATACGAGAGTTGGTACGAAAGTAATCCCTCTTATTTTTCATTTCGTAAATACAATAAGAATCACTACTTTCGTACCGCCCGTCGTATATATATATATATATATATATATATATATATATAAATATATATATAATATATATCCCCGCAAGGGGGTTCTAAGCTCGTGCCCTTGAGTGCTCTTTGTGCTCGTTTGTACGTGCTTGTTCCTGGAGGTTTCACGTGCGCCCTCCCGGCCATAGCACCCAAGGATGATGGGGCTCGACCCTGCAGTCCTTGTCATCCTTGGTCTTTTTCCACTTCGACTGTCCCCTCCATCCTTTCTTTTTCCTCTGTCTTTCCTCTCACTTTTTCTTTGTTTTTCCGCTGAGATATGCCCTTTAAATAGAGGCGAATCGGTTCTTCCTGAACTAAAAAAAAAAAAATATATATATATATATATATACAGGGTGGGCGGAAAGTAGCTCCCTATTTTGGATTGGTAAAAAAATACGTATATTATCCATTTATTTCAGAAGAAATAATATGAAAAGGTAGGCATACATGGTAGGTTTTCTCTAAAATTCAATGTGGGCTCCAACTCTTTCCACCAGCTTCTGGAGCCGCCCAGGAATGGCGTCCACTGACTTTAGCAGGAACTCCGGCGGGATGGAGGACATGACTTCCCGAATTCGGTCCTCCAGTTCTTCCAATGTCCTCGGTTTGGTGCGGTAGACTTCTTCCTTTACCCACCCCCAAAGAAAGAAGTCGCACGGTTACCGCTGAAAAACGGCAGAATCGGTTCAGTGTAACGGTGTGGTGTGGTATGACCTCAGATCAGGTTGTGGGCCCGTTCCTTCTGCGCAACACCATGAATGCTGAGCGGTACCTTGCTATGTTGCGAAACGAGGTCTGGCCGGTTGTCAGCACATGGGAGAACATCGACGATCTGATATTTATGCAAGATGGCGCCCCTCCGCACTTCGCTCTTGTTGTCCGTGAGTGGCTGGATGCCCACTTCCCTGGGCGTTGGATGGGTCGTCGTGGTCCACATCAATGGCCAGCCAGGAGCCCCGACTTGACACCGTGCGACTTCTTTCTTTGGGGTGGGTAAAGGAAGAAGTCTACCGCACCAAACCGAGGACATTGGAAGAACTGGAGGACCGAATTCGGGAAGTCATGTCCTCCATCCCGCCGGAGTTCCTGCTAAAGTCAGTGGACGCCATTCCTGGGCGGCTCCAGAAGCTGGTGGAAAGAGTTGGAGCCCACATTGAATTTTAGAGAAAACCTACCATGTATGCCTACCTTTTCATATTATTTCTTCTGAAATAAATGGATAATATACGTATTTTTTTACCAATCCAAAATAGGGAGCTACTTTCCGCCCACCCTGTACATACATATATATATACATTATAACTGCAAACACGCAGTATAATTAACGTAAAGAACGACGCTTTGTATAGGAGACTTATCCGCGCAAGATGAGAGCGAAAGAACGAAACAATTGAAAAAATGAGGTACCTACCCGGGAATCGAACCCGGGATCTTCCGATTGCCGGTCAGAGATGCTAACCACTACACCATAGGAATTACGAGCATTTGTTTGGGTGAGGCCTATGGTGTAGTGGTTAGCATGTCTGACCGGCAATCGGAAGATCCCGGGTTCGATTCCCGGGTAGGTACCTCATTTTTTCAATTGTTTCGTTCTTTCGCTCTCATCTTGCGCGGATAAGTCTCCTATACAAAGCGTCGTTCTTTACGTTAATTATGCTGCGTGTTTGCAGTTATAATGTATAAATGTTACGACATGCGGGAGGTGCCCCTTTGGGGCATTGGTTTCTGCGCGTATGTAGAGGAATTACGAGCATTTGTTTGGGTGAGGCCTATGGTGTAGTGGTTAGCATGTCTGACCGGCAATCGGAAGATCCCGGGTAGGTACCTCATTTTTTCAATTGTTTCGTTCTTTCGCTCTCATCTTGCGCGGATAAGTCTCCTATACAAAGCGTCGTTCTTTACGTTAATTATACTGCGTGTTTGCAGTTATAATGTATAAATGTTACGGCATGCGGGAGGTGCCCCTTTTGGGGCATTGGTTTCTGCGCGTATGTAGAGGAATTACGAGCATTTGTTTGGGTGAGGCCTATGGTGTAGTGGTTAGCATGTCTGACCGGCAATCGGAAGATCCCGGGTTCGATTCCCGGGTAGGTACCTCATTTTTTCAATTGTTTCGTTCTTTCGCTCTCATCTTGCGCGGGTGAGTCTCCTATACAAAGCGTCGTTCTTTACGTTATATATATATATATATATATATATATATATATATATATATATATATATATCGGGTGGACAAAAAAAAAAGGGAGACCTCAAACTTTGGCTGTAAAATCCAAAGTTATGGTCAGATTTCAATATTTTGTTCACACCACAACTAAGTAAATTTCCTATACGGTGAGCGGATTTCAAAGAAAACTAACGAAAATTACGGATTTATTGAACATTTCTTTATGCCTGAACATTTACCGGTGGCCAATGCCAATGTCGACTTATTCTGGTAAGGAAATTAGTGCCGGTGCATTTCCATTACGTGTAAGAGGAACTGCTTTTGAGTCTCGGCTTTGGTAATGGTTGCATTGAAATTCTTTATCATGGACACGCCCCTTTCAGCACTGTCGTTGATAACATTGAATCTTTACATGGATTGGAGGGATCATCTATCGTCTTGGTGATTTTTCCACTCATCAGCTGTCCTAAAAACTCTCGGCTGATCTTGAAAGTATCAAATAACTTGAATGACGCTAAATCGACAAAGTCTGAGAGATCCATCCTCTCAACTGGAACGTTTCCTTTGTATTTTCCCCGATCTTTCTTTAGTGTTCCTCTCTCTAATAAATTTTCTGCCTCATCCATTTTCATCTTTGTTTTCCGACAAGGTTTCAAACGAAACAAAGCCAAACCAGGAGGAGAGTGTAGACACCAATCGACCAGGGAAGTACATGACCGTAAATTTCCCTCAATCTGCGGGCTCGGAAAACTTAAATACCAGAAGCCCCATACAACAAATCAGCAATCTAGGATTAATCGAACATGAGCTTGAGCACCCACTGAAAGTTTTGCTACCAAGTAGAAATTTGCCATGAAAATTTTTGTAAACAAGTAGAATTAAAAAATCCACATGCTCAGTGACTTGCCTGCAATAAAATTTTTCACCCCTATTACATGAACCGCCCTAATATATATATATATATATGTGGATGGTGATTATATACGTATACCACACCACACAACGTCGCCACTGTGGGAATGTGTGTTCTTCTCTGTTGGATATGACGTTTACACCATTCCCTTTTTTTAGATGACTCAGTATGTTGCTTCGTTGCATCGACAACCGAAATGTATACCGCTTACGTCCAGGTTTTTCCCTGTAGTTTGAAGCCGACGCCACTATCTGATTGCGTGTTTACGAACAATTTGATGCCCTCGTCGATTTGGTGTCCCCTTCCTTCGATCCGATGACAGAAAAGAATTTCTTAATTTTTTGTGAAGGATAAAAATTAGGCGTTATCCTTTTTACAGTTTTATTTCACAAGAAATTAGATTTAACAGGGCAAAGTTAAAATAAAAATTGAAATTTTATGACTACACTTGGTTAGAAGGTTGTTTACAAAAAAAAATGCTTTCTCCAAAAGCTATCCGACTGACATGCCGATTGATCAGGAACTAGCATTTTCTCCCACCATGCTCTGGAGAATTCCTGTGGTGCGACCTTTACGAGAGATTATTAAAGTTGCAAAATTTTACTCTAATAATGATGTTAACAAATTAATTATAAATTTTGGCTTTATTTCTAACTCTTTTATGCTAAGTTAGGTTAGCCAAAAGAAACACTTAGAATTTAGGAGTCGGCCTTTTAAGATAATAGATTGGCAACTCTGGAGAGTATCGTTAGGTTTATCACAAAGGCTGCCAGATATCTACTGCGGGTATCAAGACAATTTATACACTATTAAAAATTAAAAGATCATTACCTTAATTTATAAAAATGGAAAAATATCTTTAAATTTTAACAAATTTTTTTCCCGTGGAAAACCTTTTCCACATATATACGTATATATGGGATGAATTTCACAATTAAACACGTGAAACAAGTAAATGATGCAAACCCACAAAGAAAAAAAAAAGCGATTCCAAGGCCTTTCGTGTATTCAACATTACACCTTGCCATTCCATAACGAGGTGTGTCGTAACAACAAATTTGTATGTTTGAATTACGTATCAGAATGAAAATAAAAATGGTGGAATAAAGAATGAAGTGATTTTAAAATCGATGTAACTTCGCGTGTTATGAAAAGTGAATCTTTTTAAATTTAGGACAAATGTGGATAAAGATAGCGGTTTAAATTTTACACGGGAAAGAGCATAAATCAGGCACGCTGGGCCAGGCTCAATTAATCTGTCGGTAAAACAACAAACTTTTTCATTTTGGAGTTTGTTAAAGGTTTTTTTTTCCTCTCTCAGAATAGGTGTTAAGTTCAAATATATAAACATTTGAGATATGTTGTATTTGTTTTGTCAAGACCTCAATTAGACTTCGCCTGAGGGAGGCCCTCTGAGAGAAAATTTTAGTTTAATTCTTTTCTTACGAAAGTCGCAGCTTAGTTGAGGTTTGACAAATAAGAAACCAATATTCTTGTACGAATGACGTAAATGAACGAAACACTTTTGGATAGGTCATTAGATACCTAGGGGCGGAGTTTCTTTGTTTCTAAGGTGTAATCCAGAGGTATAGTCATTTGTAGTCCTAATCCTCCAAAGATGAAATGTTGTTAAATTAGTGAAGCAGATTGGTGAGGAAACCCTGTATTTTATGTTAAAAGCATGAAATTTACCATGAAGCTAGCTAATACCATAGAGAATCATTTCAGATGTGGACCCAAGCTGAAATATTGTCGTGCTAAGAAAAATTCAAGTTGTCCGCCAGCAGTACTATATTTGTACAGTATATCGTAGTTTGGTATTCCAGATGTACTAGCTGCTTCACACTCAGTCATATCACCTTCACTGTCTTCACTAGATAAACTTTCATGTTCATTTACATTTCCTGTTGGTAAAAAGTTCTGGATTTCTTCTAAAAGAAAAGCTTTAACTTTATTTTTTGGTCTTTCATATACTTCAGTTTGTATCGTGGATCCAGAGCTGTACTTATTATATAAAGTTTCTCGTTCAACACATTAAGACCACCTGAGCTAGAAAGAAGATGCTTGTGTAAGGCAGTACGCAGTTCTATTTTTGTAGTTTTAATTCCAGCATCGCTACTTTGCTTGGACAGAAAAACGATCCACAGCAATTACATGATGAATAACATCACCTAGAGAGCAAAGCTCAGAGCTCAGATTTTGTAATCTCGTAGAATGGTTGCAGCACACGTGGCATTTTCTCAAGAAGGTTCCATTCATTCACATTTAGGATAGGAAGATCATGATTGGTTGCGTAAATTTGAATTGGTCGTTTCAAAGTAAATAAACATTCGAACATTAAGTACGTGCTGTTCCAACGGGTGATAACACCTTGGACTGGAAACAGGGGTTGTTTAATGCCTTGATCAGACTGTAGATTTTTTAGCTCATTGTGACCCAAACTTGAGTGATTGAAGTGTGTACTGATGCGACGAGCTTTTCCACAAATGTCAATGATTGAACGCGGACTGAAAATTGAATCTTTCACCACAAGATCTAGTGATGAAAGAAGCAATGAACATTTGTTATTTTTGCCATTTGGGTACCTGAAGAAAAGAAAAGGTTGCAATTTAGCTAGTTATGTATATAATCTATATTAAGGTAGGTTGATTTTCCGCATTTTTTTAGATATCGACTTTGGACTAGTCGAGATAGTCAGGGCTTAATATGATAATAACTGACAAACAATTTCAGATCCCTAGCTTTAACCGTTTTTTGAGGAAACCGTTTCAAAAATCGTCAAAAAATCGTACCGAAAAATACCGCATTTTCGCAATTTTCGGCCGAAAAAATCATGCTATTTTCATAAAAAAATCCTGAAAAAAGTTACAATTTTATTGAAAAAAAGTAAAAAAAAACATGTACAGAGTCAAATAGACACATTTAGATCCCAAGATCATCATAATTTTCACTGTAAGAGCCCTTAGAAGCAAAGGAAGGCCTCATCTGGCGGCTTAGGGCTTTGGCCAGAATGTGTTTGTGCCTTGATTCGAGTCTATAAACAGTATGGGAATCTTCAGATGTCAGCTTCACGGCCCTTTCAACACTGAGAATGTGAAGGCAGATCAGGCAGCTCCAGCTTGGTGCCATTCAGCAATGCTTCTTGAAGCTCCTGGTCAGAAAAGTCTTCTGTGAGAGCAGGTTCACAGATGCCACTTTGAGAAAGGTTGATTAGTTCTGACCAGTGGGTAGCTTCAATGTTGATGGCTGTGATCTTCAGCCTCTTCTTGGCTGGCTTCCCACTTCTGAAAGAATAATAATTAATTTATTTTTTATTCCAGTTTAAGATTTAATCCCTATTAGTCTCAGAATTGCTGATTTAATTTAACTTACATTAAAAAAAAAAAAAAAAACGAGTTCTATAAATCCCCATAATCGAATTTTTTTTCAGAAAGAAGGTAAGATTATTTCCATTATCAGAGGGGAGGGGGGGAATTGGGATAAGAAAATGTGAAAGAAAATTCGATTATGGGGATTTATAGAACTCGGGCCTTTTTTTTAAATAAATAAATCCCCATAATCAAATTTTTTTTCACATTTTTTAAATTAATAAATGCTTACCTGATGGACAGAATTTTCTTGAGAGCAGCCTCTCTCACTTCCAAGTCATCAGACTTCATCATGGAGTACAGCACATTCTCGGGCAGCAAGGCAAAAGCATTGTACTTCAGGTTCTTGAAAGCAACACCCTGGATTTCTTCAGACTGCTGCTTGATCCTCTGGATCATGTTGAAGATGTACAGCTGCTGATTGTGGAACTTGCTGTCCCTTTTGATCTCAAACCAACTGACTGCATACACTTCCAGAATGAACTTGATGGCCTGGTAAAGCTTATCCTGTAGTTCTGGAGGGTAAGCACCTCTGGTCCACAGACACATCAATCTAATTGCCAAAGTCAACCATCTTGCATGGTTTAATGGTCCAATTTTCCAGGCAGCAAATCTTGGGTTGACTTTGCCCCTGGAAATTCCAAGCACATACTCCAAAAGAAGCCTCTGGTCGCTACTGAGATCATTCAGTGTCTCCTCAGCAAATTCCATGTCATCCAGGGGGCCACTGAGTTTGGTGAATTCCACTTGTGGCAGATCTTGGTAGTCAATTTCACAGAGTTTTCCCAGCGGACCAGTGAAAGCAGTGGGACTTTTGGTACTGCCATCAAGATGCTTGAAAACAGCTCTGAAAGGAAGCTCATTCTGATGGAGTGAACAGCCAATGGTGTGCAATTTCCGCTCAATTTTATTTTCCAGAGCTGTTACAAGGCCTCCCTCCCAGCCAGTGTTTGTATTTGTGTTGTCAAGGAGGACAGCTTTCAGGGTATGAACACTGTTAAACTCCTCAAGACACTAGCAACTTCTTCACCAAGAAGAACTCCAGTCGCACCTTTAATTGGGATGACTCTGTGAGTAAGATATGTTCCACTTTCAGTTCCCGGCTCCTTTGTGAAAGTCAAATGGTGCTCTTGTCCCTTTCCTTTCTTCAGCTTAGTCTCCCCATTTTCATCCTTAACTTCTCTGTACAGCAAAGTGTCCTTGTCAACTTTCCCATCAACCCCAATACAGACTAACTTTTTTCCAGACCCTCATTGTGCTTTTCATCACTTTTCACTTTCATTCTAGCTTTTTCCCTGTCCATTTTCGATTTATCAACTATTATCTGTTTCACATCAAGGCCAGGCTTAAGCAGGTCCATAGCTTGTAAGTCCAGGAGGAAGGCATTAGCAAGACTTGCCCCAAGATTGGAAGAAACATCACCCCTGATCAGTTCCATGGCATATCTGGGGGTTTTCAAAAAGCTGTAACCTCCACTTGGGTGCCTCCTTGGCTTGAACTCTTCAGCTTCACCACCAGATGGCTGAAATGAAAATAAAAAATAAATTACTAAAGCGAAAATAGGGATGGGTAAAAATCGACGAAAATGGACGGAAATAAGAATAAATTACTTAAACGAAAATGGGGAAAATAGGGGGGAAAATGGGTAAAAATTCAGGTAAAAAGTCGGCGAAAAAAGAATAAATTACTGAAGCGAAAATGGGGGTAAAAAGGGGGGGAATAGGGACAAAAAGTAGGGATAAATTTGGGTAAAAATGGGATAAGATATAAGAAAAAAAATATATTACCTCTCCTGATTCTCCTGAGCTGGATTCAAAAGAAATATCTTGTGAAGGTGTGGAGGCAAAAGTGGCCAAATCCACTTCCTGCTGCTGTTGAATCTGGCTCTGTAATCTTTCTGCTTCAGCTGCAGCCCTCTGGTCTCTCTTCACAGCAGCTTTATCCACAGATCCCAGCTGGAAAGAGCCCTTGGGTCCTATTTTGGCCCTCTGATCTCTCAAGTATTCCCTCTCCTCTACTGGAACCTGAAATATTAAAGTATATTAAATAGCGGATCTAAAATAAGAGATAAAATCCTGAAAAAAATTGATTATTAATTTCTATTACCAGGGGGGGGGAAAGGAAGATTACAGGAGGAAAATGCGATATTTTTCAATTACAAGCATTGAATTTCCTTCATTTAAAAGGCACCTAATCGCACTAAGTAGGCCAGTTAAAAGTTAAAAAAATAATAGCATTACCTTCTTACTGGGAGGACAAGTGCAGATTATGTGCTGTGTTTGACAATTTTCTTTCTTGCACTTCACAGCATTGTCATCACAGGGACGAACAGGTAGCTTACAGGTGCAAGCAGAAATGTCAAAAAGTTTATCCAGCTTTTCCTCCAGATTCTGCTCCTGGACTGTAGAAAGAGATTTCCTGTTTATCTCTTTTGCTTTCTTGAAGCACACTTTATCCACCAATTTCACTACATAATATTCCTCATACAGGGGCAGCCGCGGGTTCACTGCCTGCCAGATCTCAATCACATCCTTTGCTATCATTTTAGCAATATCATAGTCTTTCAAGTCCGGGTGGCTGTTTTGGAGGAAATAACTGTACTGAATAACTTGGCGGAGGGTAGGAGGCTCTGTTTTATCCAAAGGGAAGGCTGGCCACTGAATTTTTGGCACTATCACTTCGAGTCAACACTGCAGACTTCCGTTTTTTACCCATTTTTATGAAATATCTGAAAATAACACAATTAAATGAACGCATCATAAAATAACTTAATTTAATACACATTTTATAGGTAAATATCATTAAAAAATACAAAATAATACACTAATAAACATCTATAATGCATTTACAATAAGTTTCAAGCATCGTTTTGTTAAAAAAGCCGAATTTTAATTGATTATTTTGATGAAATAAGGTCCGATATTTTGTTTGTTTACATTGCGCGAATGCCGCGCGCGCGATTTTACGCGTAAATTCGGCAATTTTACAACTTAAAATAATTAACAATCCTCAAAAAATACAATCATTTTCACAAATATGAGTTGGTGCAACATTTTTTATACATTAATACCTTTCTATCTAGACTAGTCCAAGATCACAGTTCCAAAATCAACCTACCTTAATCTATATATTCTATTGAGAATTTTCGATATTTTAAAATATTTAATTAGGCTACGTAACATATTAATATTTTAATGTAGGCCCTAACCATAAAAATTCAAATAGTAATTTATTTTAAAATTTGTAATTTATTAAATTTAATTTTTAATTAGGCCTACATTTACATTTCAAATAAATACTTCATATACTAAAATTATTCTCATTTTAATACCATTAGCATATGAAAGATATTTTGTTTATATATAACTATGGTTAATAACATTGATAGTAATTGATCAACAACAGAAATGATTTTATCTTTTGAATTTTTTTTTTTTAGCAATACAGGGTGTCCCATAAGTCCGGCATCATAGGAAAAATAATAAAAAATGGCAAAACAAAAGCTTTTATTTACAGAACGTGTTCAATATGTCCACCATTGTTTTCAACACACAAATTCAGACGTGATACCCAGTCAGCAAGCACACGGTGAATGATGTCAGGAGTAATGGTGTTACATGCCCCAATAATGCGCTGCCGCAAATGTTCAACACTCCTAATTTTCTCTGCGTATACCAGCGCTTTCAAGTGGCCCCAGAAATAAAAATCTAGTGGCGTGAGATCCGGGCTTCTAGCCTGCCATTCCACAGGCGCTCGACGTCCTATCCAATGATCAGGTAATTGTTGGTACAGGTATTCCCTTACTTGGGTGCTGTAATGTGCAGGAGCGCCGTCTTGCTGGAACCATGTTGGGAAATTTCCTTCTTCGTTCAAGACACTAGGAAATGCTTCTTCCTTGAGCTTACGTAGGTAGGTGCCTCCAGTGACATGTTCATCGAAAAAGAGGGGGCCTATGATGCGATCCTTCCAAATGCCACACCATACCATCATCCGAGATGCACCTTGTTCCTTTGAAGAGGTATACCAGTGAGGGTTGTTTTGAGACCAGTAGCGGGTGTTCTGTCGATTTACCTCACCATTTCCATAAAAAACAGCCTCGTCACTGAACAGAATGGTGGACGGGAAATTGGCATCCCGAGCATAAATTATGGTTTGTAGAAATAGAAAAATATGAATTTCTCCTATGATGCCGGACTTATGGAACACCCTCTAGAATAAAAACTTACCTTTGACCATATTAGCAGCTCCATCATGAACTAAAACATGTTGTCTTTCAGTATTAATTTCTCACTGTGTCATCATATTATAAATCATATGCTCAATATTTTCTCCTGGATGTGTCCCAGGAAAATGTCTGGCAAAGAGTACTGCATTCCTCTTTTGAAAATCTTTATTGATCCAATGCCCAGTTAGTGACACAAATGATTCAGTTGAGTGTTGACTGGTTCAGATATCTGATGTGAAAGATATACAGTATATGGCGCATTGGCTGTATCCTGTTCCTTCAAAATTCGACCTTTTACATCTTCATAAGTTTGAGGAAGCATTACATCAGCAAAATATCTTCTACTTGGTACCATATATCTTGGCTGAAGGTGGGCAATTAACTCGATGAAGCCTTGATCTTCTACAATGGTAAAAGGCTGAGTGTCCACAGCAATCATGTTTATAATTTTGAGATGAATATCAATGGCTTGTTGGTCACTAATATCCCAAATCTTTTTTTTATTAAAGCTCTCTTCCAGAGACATTTGGCGTTCCATCGCAGCCAGTTTCCTTTGTTTTGGGGATGGTTGAGCATCTTCACTCTCTGCTGCTTTGGATTTTTTGAATTTGCCTCTTCATTCGCTCTATATTGAAGCATATGTTTTGCTTTCATATGCTTATGTAATGGCGTGGTACTAAAGTTTTTAGGAAGACAACCTTTTCCACCTCTCCTTATGCCCTTTTTACTTAATTTGCGTTCTGCAACTTCATCAGCTTGATCTACAGAAAAGAAATTCCAAATAAAGGACATAATGCTTCTGTATTAGTCAATGGCTAATGATAGTATTATGATGTGATAAAAAATTGAGCTCTATATGTATTATTTAAAAAGGACTTTATAGAAAATTTACCTTAAACTTCAAATGATACCTGAAAAAAAACAAATATGATTTAGTATCATTACTGTACTAAGTAACACCCAGGGCTGCCGGCTTCTTATAATATACCGTATTCACTGAAAATTACCCCACAGCTACATTAATAAATGTACACCTACATAATATAGCTCGGCCTATATAGAGCTATAAACGAGTAACCGGCCGGTTACTTTTTAAAGTTCCGGTCGGTTCAGGTTCAACTTAAAATGTTGGTTCCGGTGCATCCCTAATCTAAATCCATTTTAGCTTAGGCACTAGAGATAGAAATCAGTAGTTTATCATTATCTGTAAATCTTCGTTTCATTTCACATACAACGATATCAATAATTTGGTATCATGTCACTTTAAAATGTTCATTTAGTTCTTGATCTATTTCTGATCTCTCCCCTGTGCTATCTGTAACGATGTAATCTCTAAACTTTTCATGAATTTTCCTTCTGTGACTTTTAGTGGAGTAAATTTCTTCTTCCTCAACGTCAAATTCAGCATTTATTTGATTTATAACTTCTGCATAAACTTCATTACATCTTAAAGCTTTAATAGTATCCACAATAGAATCCAAAATCATTAAAGAATCTCTTAAGCTAGATTCACGACATTGAAGTAATTTGTCAGCAGGTTGAATAATTCCTAGAATCTTGTTCATAAATATTGTACAAAAACGAAATTGCTTACTTTTAACAACAGTGAGTAAACCGGAGCCTGCCACAATGTTGTCGCCATTGAGTTATTTATTCTCTTCCACCATTTCTAGTATATTAACAATTCTTCTATAATTATTGAAAATAATCTTTGTCACATTCAAATGTCCACTCCAGCGCTGTAGCAAAAGACGAGAAAGAGCCTGACCTTCATACATTCTGGAAATACTTCCCTTTTTAAGAAAAACATACAGCATGGAACATTGTTCGAAAATGTTCAATCTCAGAGATGTCATTTTTAGCTTTCACAATAACCAGGTGTAATCTATGATTGCAGCAATGTACATATGGAACTGTCCTATTTAGTCTTTTGAAGTAGTGCTTGTACTCTATCTTTCTTACCACTCATAACAGAAGCTCCATCGTAGCACTGGCTAAGAATTTTATAACTATCCAAACCACAATCATTAATAACTTTTAATGTCAATTTGACAAATGGCTCGGCATCAAATTCAAAACAGTGTTTTATCGCCAAAATTGATTCTTTTGGTTTCCTATTTATCACATATCTAACTCCGATAGCGATATTTTCCCTATTATTTTTATCGCTTGTCACATCAACTAGAATTGAAAACCAAGAAACATCACCCTTATGAATATTATTTCCAACACTTTGTGTTACCATTTCTGCCATAATTTATTATGTTATTTTGTGTTTCAGGAGATAAATATGTTGCGCATACTGGTACATTCTTTGCACAGTCAACAAGTTTTCCATCTTTCTGTAGTGTGAATTCAAAAACACTACGAAATAAGCTATTTTCCTCTTCAATATTATATGTACCACGAAAAGCTAACTCATTAATGGCAAGAAACTGAATAACTTCTGCAATTGACTTAACGTAGTACGTACCTATGGCGTTCTAAAATATCACTATTCACCACAGTTGATACCATTAATCCCATTTCTCGACGTTGTTCTCCTTCATGCCACATGCTCATAGCAAATATGTGAACCTCTGATGATGCGTGTTTTGGAAAACCTTTTTTCTTATTTAAAGCAACTTTCCAGCTCCTGAACCCAGTTGATGTAAATACGCTTTCTTTCGTTCCAAAAGGACGAAACTGTCGACAGGCATAACAGAAAGCCGCATCCATGCTTTTTTAATATTTTAGCCATTTAAACTTTTGAAACCAATCAACTTGAAAGCTTCTTTTTTCAATGTTTTTAGGATAAACTGGCAGTTTGTGTTGTATAATACTTTCTCCTAGTTTCGAGATAGAAGGAGTGTTATCAACTTTCTGACTTTAGAATTTTCGTTTGTAATGCTAGTTGCATAGAAAGAACTAGGCGTAGAGACTGAACCTGAAGTTATACAGGAAGAACTAGAAGTAGAAACTGAAATATTTTTAGTTGTTTTGGCTACTTTAATTAAAAATTTATCTATTATTAATTAATTATCCATAATTTATAAATTATTCTTGCAATAAATTAGAATGTCTTTATCCAAACACTAAATCATAAAAAAACAATTCAGAAATCGTTAATATCAATCACGAAAATTTCACACTCACTACCTCACCACTCGAAGAGTGGATGATCACTAACCAACGTGCAACACAGCTCATTATACAGGGCTATTGAAACTGATTCATCCGATTTCAACTGAGAATACTTCCGTACCTATCAACCGTGCATCAACTGGGCATACACCACATGAAAGAGGAAATCTCCGAGTTTTACAAGATCACCGCGAGAGGGCTCCAAAGTCACGCCATGGCCTAGCCTAGCAACAAACAGTCAGTGTGAAAATGGCATCCGCACAGCAGATGGCGTTTTGTGTGTTGCAGTTTTCGAGCTGTAAATCGGTAGTCACAGTCGCCGGATCTTACACCGTGCGACTTCTTCCTTTGGGGGTACGTTAAGGATACTGTGTACGTGCCACCGTTGCCCACATCTTTGGATGAGCTCCGAACTCGCATTGTTACTGCCGTAGAGTCAGTGACAACGGACATGCTGGAGCGAGTATGGGAGGAATTCGACTATTGTGTCGACGTTGCTCGTGTAACTAGGGGAAGTCACATAGAGCATTTATGAGGTGAGAGACAAAATTTGGACAGTTTTTCTTTTGGTTGATGTATCACAAATCACTCTGTATTTGTAACATTAAAAAATATTCTCATTTGAAATCAGGTGAATCATTTTGAATAGCTATATACTATCATAGTTACTCTAGTGGACGAACGCCGCCTAGAAAATTCAGCACGTTTATAGTGCATGCGCGTGGACCTATCATACCGCCACGAACTTTCTAGAACTTTCCAGTCCGCTACACTTTTTAAATTTTAATTAACATGTTCGAAACATTTTTCACAAATATTTTTATTTGGAAGGACAGAGGAAAATGTAAGTAGAATTAATTATTAGTAATTATTACGATTAATAAAAATACTGATATTAGTAAAGTCTGTAAAGTATTTATTTTAGTTAATCTATATTTAGGGCTAAGGGGAGTCTCAAAATTTTCCAGGGGAGGCTCAGCCACTCCTGACGGCCCCCAAGCTACGGCCCTGGACTTATTGAATTGACAGTTTTTTTTAAGTAAAATCGTAGTGCGGGTGAAATTCGAAAAAATAGATATTGTTTACTTTGGTTAACCTTGGTTTTGCTTCCGCCCAAATTGTTCATTCTGACGAAGGTCAAGCTTGTCACTCCACCTTAGACCTACAGTTTAACGTGGAATCCGAAGCACCCCCCACCAGCAGCTCAGCGTCTGTTCACAAGGCTACCCAGGATACCCATTTATCTACCAACCAATTTTTTTATTGTGTGGAAGGCTGAACATCTGGGTTTTGCTGCCGTCACCGGGTCTCGATCCCGGGGCGGATGGATTCGTAGTCAACGACGCTAACCATTATGTTAACCCATCCGTCTATGGCCTTAGTCAGTTCGAAGTTGACGGGGTTCTGGTTAGGTGGCAGCAACGGATTTGTTACTCTGGAGTAGCTGGTACCGTATAGGGAATCGCAGTAGTCTCTCTCATACAGGGTGCTTATAAAGTCCCTATCTTTTTCAGTGAAAACGTAGCAAAAAGGGTAAAATTCAATAACAATATAATAGAAGGCATACATTTAATGAATACTTAAGCATATGATTCTACATGAGCACCATCAGTATCTCTACAGAGTTCGAGTCTGTCAGCAGCATTGCGGAACACATTTTGGAGCATGACAGGGGTTATTTTTGTAACTGCTGTCACGCTACGAGCACGTAAATGTCCCAGCTTCATTCAGATGGAATTTTAAACACCGTCGTCTTTCAACAAGATGGAGCACCTTGTCATTATGCAAACATTGTTCGGGAGTACCTAAATGAACGATTTCCAAATCGGTGGATCGGACGTGGAGGCAACAGGCCCTAGGCGGCTCGATCTCCTGACCTAACGCCCTTGGATTTCTTTGCATGGGGCTTTATCAAATCAAACGTCTATCAAACGAGGGTTACAGATCTGCAAGATTTATGTGCTCGTATCGTAACAGCAGTTACAAAAATAACCCCTGTCATTAGCCCTGTTCAAAAATCAACTTTTTCTTATTTTCATAGGTTTCTGTACTTTTTCCCATGCTTTTTGACCTGAGAAGGCCGAAAATCACAACCATTTTGACCTAGGTTGTTGGGAAGCATTGCCGCATGGAGCTTTAATTTTTCTGCCTTGAAATCGGCCAAAAGCACCAGTTCCGGGATCCCTTGAATCATGTTTTGCACTATAACTTTTTATCTAAACAAGATAGAGCAACAAAATAGGCACCAAATTAAAGTGTTTTTAATCCTCTTTCTAACTCATACAATTATGATAGTCTTGGAACAAGAAATGGCACATTGGTACATACAAAGATTTCAGAAATATCACAAAATTCGTTTTCTCACACTCAAGGCAGACAAGGCGCCTTATTCATGACACAAATTTGAGATTAACATTTTGTCACAAGTCTAATCGATCAAGAAGTGAAAGCATTACATGATGATTAATTTCGTAATGACATTTACACAGTCAGTTGTTGAGAGTTTGTTTCTTGAAGCTGTCAAAGCGGCGTCTGTTGAACTCCACAGCTTGAAGGAGATAGTCCCTTTGCTTGGCATCTGTTGTTATGACATTTGCAAAGTCGCTCATCATCTTGACATCACGTTCAGCAATGTCATTCACCGCTTTCAGATTCTTAACATAGTCCAACGCTTTTCTGTAGTCCTCATTCTGTGGCCAAGACGTGACAGGTTCCAGAAGCCACTTGGATCCAATGTTCAGTGTGTCCAGCAGGAAATGTGATTCTGGGCCAATGAGATCAACCAGGGTGGTCTTAGCTGTGACTCTCTGGAATAGAGGCTTTCCTGTTCTGAAGCTGTCTGGCTTCTCAGTGGCATGTAACTGGGCAGCAATGTCGTGCTTCAATGTGTCACTCAATCTACTGCTGAACAGGGCAAATGGCACGACTTCCTGCGTCAGGTACCATTTGTGGTTTTCCATCTTATTAAGTACTGCATCAGCAAGCTCTGGGTCAGTTTTCTTGTACTTCAACATGTCCTGGATTAGACTTAGATCATTCACGGGAGCATCTGCAGCAGACATTGACATCATCCATACAGGAGTGTAGAACAGCGCAAGTAAGGTGTTGAGTCTTTCCAGCTTTGATACAGTGTCTTCGTCGTACTCAAGTTGATCTGCAAACATCAGCATTTTCATGGAGTACAGGTTTCTGGCCATCCATCTGGCCTGATGAATGGCGCCTGGTCGACTCCAGTGAATACCTCGAGGAGGCGTTCCTCCAAGAACAATGACTGTCAGTTCAGCCATTTCCCTGTAGTCGGCTCTTGGAAGCCTTTCTGCTGTTAGAATGTCTTGGAGTATTTCTTCACTGTTCTTCTTCTTTTCCTTCAGCCATTTGCTGTTGATAGCCAGCATCTTTGGGTTTTCCTTGGACAAGTCCGTCCAAACATCCTTCAGATGCTCAAACTATGGATTATCTGGCCCCTTCACCTTCCCAAACAGCTTCTCCCAAACTGCTCCTACTAGGATTTCCAGGATGTGATGTCGACAGGCCAGATAAAACACCTTTTTGTTCAGCATTTTCTCTAGCAGTTTGGCAGCTCCTCTGTGAACTCCACTGTTACTGGATGTAGTGTCAAAAACAAGGGCAGTAACATTATCCGTAAGTTCCCATGTCTCCAGTAAATCCATTGAAGCCTCAGCCTGAGCTGTGCCAGAAGAATTGTCGATGACAGGTACTCCCAATAACTTTCCTTCAGTGTATGAAGGTGGACCAGACACTAACACAGCTAAAGTCTCTGAGGTACTTCCAGGTTCACTGCCCAAGACATCTTTCAGCAACTTTCCATCCCAGTGTAAGGCAGCGTACTGTGGGGTTTTTTCACAAAACTTGGACATGTGACTCTGGCTGATATTATACCTGGACAGCATTCTGTTGCGATGTGTTGTTGAGGTTGAGATGACGAAGTTATCCAGATCAGCCCCTCCAGCTTTCAAGGTGGCAGAAACCATGGCAGTAACTTGATTGTCTGATAAACAAAGACGATCAGCTGTATTGCAGATGACATCACATTCCATGACCTTCCTTGGAAACGTCAGTCACACTAGTCACAGTGTCTTGATGGTGAGAACATCCAGGACGAGGCTGATGGTAATCCATGTCCTCTGTGTTAGCGTCGTTGTCAGTTGAGTCACCCCAGGTAATGTCATCCACATGAACAACTGCCTCTTGTTCTGCTGCAGCTGTAAAATAGTACAACATGTTAAGACAGTAATTGTTAAGTACATGCTAAATATCGCAATGGAGTAAAACTTAAAACTTTTTGTAACGTTCAAAGTAATTAGTTTTACCTTGTTCTTGTCTATGCTGCAGTCTTTCATTCCTCGCTGCTTGCTGCAGGGATCTTGTCTCAAAAATCTTGTCATGACCAGACATATGACCTTTCCTCTCAGTCTTTTGGTCTTCGTAGAACCTGATATCCTCATCTTTCTTCTCTCTGGATAACAGTCTGTTGTTCTGTATTTCCTGGATTGCATCTGGAGCTCCTATATCGAACAGGCTGTCTAATTCCAGCACAAATGCTCCTCTTTTTCCTCCAGGGTTACTTGCTCTTCCTTTGCTTTTCACCAGAGCACGATGTTTCTCATGTAGTTTCATGAAGAGCTTCATTGCGTTGTACTTGGTCATTGTCTTGATCCTAGCCATCTGCCAGAATGGGATGATAGATTCAACTGTTTCATATGCAAGGTCTTGAACCATGGGCCTCCCTGCATTTTCCGGTAAATTCTGAAGATTAAGGAAATACTGGAACGCCTGTCTGTTGGTGGGAAGCTGGGAACCACTGATAAAAGCTGAAGGGTATCCAACCAGGAAAGTTTCAGTGAGAGATCTGGTAGATGGCCCAGTTGACACCTGCCTGTGGACAGTACGTGGAGGTTCTGAGATATCAACTGTGCGACCACGGAGCTCCCTCAGCTCCTTGCTTAATGCCATTGTGAAGTTGTAACTTGTAGATGGTTTTCTAGATTCTGATTGAGTTTCTGTTGTTTCCTGAAAAATGATAGATATATTATTATTATTATTATTATTATTATTATTAATTATTATTTATTTATTATTATTATTATTATTATTATTATTATTATTATTATTATTATTTATTAATTTTATGCTCTTTCATTTGATACCTAATTTGTTGCTCTATCTTGTTTAGATCAAAAGTTAAAGTCAAAACATAATTCAAGGGACCCCGGAATTGGCGCTTTGGCCGATTTCAAGGCAGAAAATTTAAAGCTCCATGCGGCAATGCTTCCCAACATCCTAGGTCAAAATAGTTGTGATTTTCGGCTTTCTCAAGTCAAAAAGCATGGGAAAATGTACAGAAACCTATGAAAATAAGAAAAAGTTGATTTTTGAACAGGCCTACCCTGTCATGCTCCAAAATGTGCTCCGCAATGTTGTTTAGTAGTATAGCGGCAAAAGGTTGGAGTGCATATGCAATTGCAATGTTGACCAATGTTGCAAAGGGAGGGGGTTACGCAACAAGGGGAGGGGAACTCCCCCAGCTTCCTCTTTGGGGGAGAAGTTGGAACGGCCTCACCTCCTAAAGGGGTATACCTAACCTAAGAGAGAGAGAGAGATAGTCTTTGGGGGAGAAGGTGATATGTCCTCACCCCTCAAAGGGAAACCCTAACCTAAGAAGGATAGAGATGCTCGCCTGGCCCCACCCAGACGCATTATGAGACGCATTGGTATGGACCAGCATCTGTTATATAGAGGGTCTGGAGTTGCCAGATACCACTATTTATTTTAATTATAAGGAGAATTGCCAGATACCACCATTTATTTTAATTAATTATTTATATAGAGATGAGTCGCCATTTACCACTATATATTTTTTATTTCTATGTATATATTAAAGGCAAGAGAGATGCTATCAATGCTTAGAAGGGGTTGCCACTATTATATTTATTTATATATAAATGAGTTGAGAGTGATCACGATATAATTTAATTATATGGAGGGGTTACCACTTATTTATTCATTAAAGGTAAGAGCGAGAGAGTCGATAAACTGAACACAGCACACACACACACACACACACACATTGATTTTATTTCGATCAGAAATCAACTTAAAGGATTTAACTCTACGAATCCCAAATTATTTATTTATTTATTAAAGGTTAAAACATTTAAACGAATCCCAATATTAACAATAAAAGAAATAAAATCAATCCGAAATAAATAAAACATCAAACTAACCACAGAAAATAACCGTACACTTTATATATATACAACCAAAACAATTAAATGAAAAGTCTATATATACTTTCATATTTTTTTTATAAAGTAATTAAGGAATAGCAGTTCATTTGTTTTCAATTAATTCGTACTTTCATGCTAGTATATTTAATTAACAATAAAAGAAAAATAAGTACACACTAATATATATATATATTATATATATATATATATATATATATATATATAAAGAAAAACTAATTTTAACAATGTTCCCCGAAAGTACCTATTTACTTTTCTATTCTAATTAGTATTTTTTTAAGCTTTTTATAAATTTAGGATTATTTATAACCAGTTTACTGGACTTTATATATATATATAATATATATATATATATATATATGCTGCAAACCCACAAGGAAAAAGAAAAACGATTCCAAGGCCTTTCGTGTATTCAAAGCTACACCTCGTCAGGGAATGAAGATAAAAGGCGAGATGCCCATAAATATATACGTACAGGAAAAACAAAACAATTAGCACATACTTAAGGGTTAATGAGGCAAAAGAAATTTTAACATGATATCGTCAATTTTATACGTCCCCGAACTTGAAATTGTTTTTAAAATGAATAAATGCACATTCTAGAATATTTCTTTCTATTATATCTCTGTTTTTAACAAGCGCTTTAGAACTATCCCACTTGATGCTATGGTTACATCTATACATATGGTTAAATAAAGCATTGGAAGTAGCTGTTCTACATGCATATTTATGCTGTTTTAC
Source organism: Bathynomus jamesi (assembly GCA_023014485.1). Classification (NCBI taxonomy): domain Eukaryota; kingdom Metazoa; phylum Arthropoda; class Malacostraca; order Isopoda; family Cirolanidae; genus Bathynomus; species Bathynomus jamesi. The sequence goes on along the minus strand of JAJOZX010001031.1, from coordinate 304,020 downwards.
CAGTTTGGCCTATATATACTGAGTTACATTGTGTACATCCAATCGAATACACACAACCAACAACATTATCAGGGCTATTCTTTATTAGGCGTGATTTAACAGTATTATTATACTTAAAGATTACATTAATGCCAATTGCTTTAAGTACAGTTGGAAGGTATTGAAAATTAACATGGTAAGGTAGGCTAAGGATATTTTTACGCTGAAATTCCTTTACAATTACATTATTATAATACCTATTCTTGGCTTTCTTAAGAGAGTTATCTAAAAATGAAATAGGATAACATAATTTAGTACCAATATTCATGATATTGCATAACTCAGAATCTAAAAATTCAGGACTGACAACTCTCAATGCTCGAAGAAACATAGCAGAGAAAATAGAGGATTTAATCGAAGGATGATGGTCAATAAAAATGCACATAAGTTATTATTAGTAGGCTTACGGTAGACTTCATATTTGAACTGATTAGAGCATCCAAATTTTTAGATCAAGAAAAGATAGGCTTCCATCATTTTCTTTTTCAACTGTAAACTTAATAGATGGGACTAAATTGTTGAGCCTACCGAGAAATAAGTCCACATCCAAATTATTAGGCCAAAGGCATAAAATATCATCTATATACCTGTACCAAACCAGGTTAAAATTAACAATCGTAGGCAAAATTCTACTTTCAAAAAATTCCATATATAAATTAGCTAGTACAGGTGAAGGGATTTCCCATAGCCAATCCAAACGACATAGCATAAAACTTATTTTCAAACTGAAATTTACAATCTTTGACACAAAGCTTAATTAACTCAATAAGAGTGTTGTGTTGAACAGGGAAAGAATATTCAGAGATTTTATCTTTTAAAAAATCAAGTAGGTCATCAACAGGGACTTGTGAATAGCGAGCATACATCGAAGCTTACCAATTTGAAATTAGGGTCATTAGGGAACTTCAGTTTGTCAATAAGATCCATGCTATTTACAATATGTGACTCAGAAATAGAGCCAACTAACGGCGTTAATAAACTAACTAACCATTTTGATAGCTTATAGGTTACGGAGCCAACTGAGCTAACAATAGGCCTCATGGGATTATTAACTTTGTGTTTTTACTAAGCCGTACAGATATGGTAGTGACGGATTGATACTAAGAAACTGCTGTGAAAGCCCATTATAGTTATTTTTTAATATTTCTCTTAATTTTCTGTTAAACATTTTATTAACATCCTCCAATGGGTCTCTATTTAGAGGTTTGTATGTGTCACGATCACTCTAACGTATTCATCTTTTCAACATAACTGTTTTTGTCCATGATAACGATCGAATTGGATTTGTCCGCTTTAGTAATATGTAATGAATCATTATTTTTCAGTGTTTTTAGGGCTTTTTCAAACCTCAAAGGATAATTCGATTCAAACCTCGTATTAAAAGCACTATACACACACCCTTTGGCTAAAGTCACCTCACTTTCGGAAATATTACTATGTTTTTCAAAATTAATAAAAGACTTAGCAATCAGTAAACTACTAGGCTTTTTTGGGACTGAGAAACCTAACCCAAAGCTTAACGCCCATTTCGTATTGAAGTCTAGCTCTTGGGACGACAAGTTAACAATATTACTAAAATCACTTTTTTTAGTCCAGTAACTATTACGAATTAAATCCTCCAGTCTATTGTTTAATTTCCTATTCTGAGTTCTGCATCTTCTACGTAAGTTGTAAATATCGTCCAAAAGTGTACTTCTCCACGCATGCGGAACGGTGGAAAAAAATATATTTTTTCTTACTTCGGACCCTCTGAAGGCGTTCTTCACTTCAATGCGGGCTATATTAATATGTTTCTTTAAAATAATCCTTTCGGTGTCACCAAACGGCGTATCGTCCAACATACGGTATCGTCTTCCAAGCAGGGATTTTGGGATGACTTTTTCACTATAACACTTCCTAAGGAAATCGAATTGGTTCTTAAGAGAATGTGCATGAGCAATAGCAGAACGGTAACTTCTAAAAATCGATCGGAGAGAAGGGAATATGGTTGTAAAAAGAGCAACAGTGAAGAGGACACGCGTGGGCTCCATTATATGGGATGAATTTCACAATAAAACGTGAAATGAATGAATGCTGCAAACCCACAAGGAAAAAGAAAAACGATTCCAAGGCCTTTCGTGTATTCAAAGCTACACCTCGTCAGGGAATAAAGATAAAAGGCGAGATGCCCATAAATATATACAACGTACAGGAAAAACAAAACAATTAGCACATATTTAACAAGGGTTAATGACAGGCAAAAGAAATTTTAACATGATATCGTCAATTTTATACGTCCCCGAACTGTTATTGAAATTGTTTTTAAAATGAATAAATGCACATTCTAGAATATTTCTTTCTATTATATCTGTTTTTAACAAGCGCTTTAGAACTATCCCACTTGATGCTATGGTTACATCTATACATATGGTTAAATAAAGCATTGGAAGTATTAGCTGTTCTACACGCATATATATATGCTGTTTTACCCTAATATCTAACGTTTTACCAGTTTGGCCTATATATACTGAGTTACATTGTGTACATCCAATCGAATACACAACCAACAACATTATCAGGGCTAAAAACACTGAAAAATAATGATTCATTACATATTACTAAAGCGGACAAATCCAATTCGATCGTTATCATGGACAAAAACAGTTATGTTGAAAAGATGAATACGTTATTGAGTGATCGTGACACATACAAACCTCTAAATAGAGACCCATTGGAGGATGTTAATAAAATGTTTAACAGAAAATTAAGAGAAATATTAAAAAATAACTATAATGGGCTTTCACAGCAGTTTCTTAGTATCAATCCGTCACTACCATATCTGTACGGCTTAGTAAAAACACAAAGTTAATAATCCCATGAGGCCTATTGTTAGCTCAGTGGGCTCCGTAACCTATAAGCTATCAAAATGGTTAGTTAGTTTATTAACGCCGTTAATTGGCTCTATTTCTGAGTCACATATTGTAAATAGCATGGATCTTATTGACAAACTGAAGTTCCCTAATGACCCTAATTTCAAATTGGTAAGCTTCGATGTATGCTCGCTATTCACAAAAGTCCCTGTTGATGACCTACTTGATTTTTTAAAAGATAAAATCTCTGAATATTCTTTCCCTGTTCAACACAACACTCTTATTGAGTTAATTAAGCTTTGTGTCAAAGATTGTAAATTTCAGTTTGAAAATAAGTTTTATGCTATGTCGTTTGGATTGGCTCTGGGAAATCCCCTTTCACCTGTACTAGCTAATTTATATATGGAATTTTTTGAAAGTAGAATTTTGCCTACGATTGTTAATTTTAACCTGGTTTGGTACAGGTATATAGATGATATTTTATGCCTTTGGCCTAATAATTTGGATGTGGACTTATTTCTTGGTAGGCTCAACAATTTAGTCCCATCTATTAAGTTTACAGTTGAAAAAGAAAATGATGGAAGCCTATCTTTTCTTGATCTAAAAATTTGGAGATGCTCTAATCAGTTCAAATGTGAAGTCTACCGTAAGCCTACTAATAATAACTCTTATGTGCATTTTTATTCTGACCATCATCCTTCGATTAAATCCTCTATTTTCTCTGCTATGTTTCTTCGAGCATTGAGAGTTGTCAGTCCTGAATTTTTAGATTCTGAGTTATGCAATATCATGAATATTGGTACTAAATTATGTTATCCTATTTCATTTTTAGATAACTCTCTTAAGAAAGCCAAGAATAGGTATTATAATAATGTAATTGTAAAGGAATTTCAGCGTAAAAATATCCTTAGCCTACCTTACCATGTTAATTTTCAATACCTTCCAACTGTACTTAAAGCAATTGGCATTAATGTAATCTTTAAGTATAATAATACTGTTAAATCACGCCTAATAAAGAATAGCCCTGATAATGTTGTTGGTTGTGTGTATTCGATTGGATGTACACAATGTAACTCAGTATATATAGGCCAAACTGGTAAAACGTTAGATATTAGGGTAAAACAGCATAAATATGCGTGTAGAACAGCTAATACTTCCAATGCTTTATTTAACCATATGTATAGATGTAACCATAGCATCAAGTGGGATAGTTCTAAAGCGCTTGTTAAAAACAGATATAATAGAAAGAAATATTCTAGAATGTGCATTTATTCATTTTAAAAACAATTTCAATAACAGTTCGGGGACGTATAAAATTGACGATATCATGTTAAAATTTCTTTTGCCTCTCATTAACCCTTGTTAAGTATGTGCTAATTGTTTTGTTTTTCCTGTACGTTGTATATATTTATGGGCATCTCGCCTTTTATCTTCATTCCCTGACGAGGTGTAGCTTTGAATACACGAAAGGCCTTGGAATCGTTTTTCTTTTTCCTTGTGGGTTTGCAGCATTCATTCATTTCACGTGTTTTATCGTGAAATTCATCCCATATATATATATATATATATATATATATATATATATATAAAAGAAAAACAATAATTATATTAAACAAACTTCGCTTCCCAACCAAGAAAGACAGAAGAGTGTAACTTTCGCTGTCGAAAAACTAAAATTGTCACATTGGAATGTGTGTTGACCGCATTTCGTCCCAAAGACACGGATTTTACCACCATTCACTTCAAATATTGTTTTCAAATTATTATCATTATTGTTGATAATTATTACCATTATCATTGAACGTAAATGGATTTTAATTTCTGTTATATATACAGAGAGAGTCGATAAACTGAAGACCACACACACACACACACACACACATTGATATTATATCAATCAGAAATCAACTTAAAGGATTTACCTCCGTTCACTTCAAATATTGTTTTCAACAATATTATTATTGTTAGTGATTTTACCGAGCAGTCAACCCAGCGAATGCCATATCATTACGTGCTGTGATTTCACGAAGGTCAAGCTTATAGCGCCTCTTCTCAAGTTGGCCTGATGTAGTGAGTTGGCTTCTTGTACTCCACTTCACATAGGTACACCCGACTCATCGGGGCTTGTTCTGTACCATGCGTCTAAGATTCTTTTGCACGCCATGGATTTTAGGTCCTCCCCTTTTCCGTACCGTAACAGTTGAAATTTCTCAGTGTTAAACTTCATATTGTTGTATCTCTACAAAAACATTCTGCTTGTAGAGATCTCGGTTTCTTATTTTTCAACTGATCTTTGTGTCATCGGCAAAGGATGTTACTGCGCTCTCTGGTAATGTCCTCATCTATGTCAGGATTATGAAGAGTAGTGGGGGTAATACTGTTCCTTGGAAATATTTACAGGTGATCCCTTGAAAAGAGGAAACAAACTTATTCAGATACAAATAACAGTGACAATTGACAACTAAAATGTGCAGGAACCATGTACATCTAATGTTGCAACTCATCATTTCTCTGTCTGACTTTGGCGGTGAGGCTCTAGTTCGCTCCAGCATGCTGGCTCCTGAACCTAACATGGCCTATGGTTCAGACCATAGATTTCCTTGTACTGTAATGACTTGCCGCCGCTCAAATTATATGTCCATTTCCCTATCCAAAATGGGGAAAGTTGAGGATCGAGTATTGTGCTTGCAAATATATAATGCAAAATTTTGGAAAGCATCGTGACAGCGCGCAAGTGAACCATTCACTCATTCACCTTGAGATGTTAGCATTGAAGATAAATCTACGGAGATAATGAACTGATAAAGGCACCATTAGTCGTGAAGGCGACCAATCAGTACGACCAAAGCGTGGGTCCGTTATATCGGTGTTACGATTGACCAGAACTGCACAGCATACTCCAGGTGCGGCCGAACCAGGGAATTGTACAGAGAGAGCACAATCTCCTTGTTTCCGAAATCGCCTCCTGATCTCTCTCTCTCTCCTCTCTCTCTCTCTCTCTCTCTCTCTCTGTTTGTTGTGGGATTTACTTTACCTATAAGTTCTGTCGCACGTGGAACAAGCTACTTTCAGAAGTTGTGAGCAGTTCCTCTGTGGGTCAGTTCATGAAAAGGATAGGCTGAACCTTGCACACTATTTGAGGGTGTAGGAATTTTTCCTTGGCACCCGTTGCCATTGGTACCTCCTCGGTATGGGCCGCAAGGCCTTTTGAGGTACTTCTTTTCCTTGTAACTCTCTTACGGTCCTGTTTCATTTCTGAAAGAAATCTATGGAATGAATAAGTAATATTTGATAAAGACACGCCCCCCCCTCAGAATTCGCGGCTCGTCCAATTACAACCCAGTGGGTGGGGCATGAGAACGAGTCCAGGATCTCTGGTTCGATGAAAGTCTCGTTCTCAAAGGAAATTCACGAATCAAATATTGGGGGTGGGGCCAGTCAGGGTCACGTATATAAAAGGGAACATTTTCAGCTGGAACTCTCAGCAGTTACTTTCACCAGTGAATAAACAAACATTGCCTCTGTCATGACTCATTCACAAGAACTTTACTGCTCCCCGCAATTGTTTGAAGACGGGGACCCCTCTGCAGGGGCCACACCAGCTTTTTGCAGCGATTGATGGAGGAAACCTATCGACACAAAACGTTAATGATATCTGCAATAATCCTCCGTTTGAACCAGCAGAAGACTCTACCCTCGATATGTGAGTAATTACGTAATAATTTAGTTTGATTCATTCTCGTGCTATATACATCGTATCATTCAGTGCGTAACCCATACAAGTGTTAGTTAATTCATAAAAAGCCATAATAAACGAAGTGAGAGGATATCTGCACAGGGGTTCGAGACTGCGACGGGGCTTAGTAGCCCCGCTAATCTTCATTCCTGAGAATGTCATTTAGACAGTGAATTTTATTATGCGCATCTTTCCCTGTACATGTTAACTTAAAAATTTATAGTAAGTTCTACAGGTTGGTTTTCAGAATTACTAAAACTTTAAAGATAGGGAATTGCTACGGTCCCGGGTTCGTGACCCGGTGCTGGTAGATGATGCGTAGCACATCGAGTTAATCTTCCTTTTGAGCCCAGTTAGGCTAGTTGCTTTGTGTTTATTATCTGATCCGGTATTCTATTAAATACTTAGAGTGAATTTTGTTTATCAAATAATTACATGTTAACATTTATTTAAAATTAGCTTGTGAAATGTTTCATTAAAATAGCATGTATCCTCAATTTTATATATCTATAATTGAAAAAGATTCAATGTGGATGATTCGTTTAATATCTGCCAGGTGCTCGATACCCTGTAACGGTGCTTAGTCATCCATTATGATCATTATTAGAAGAATGTATAAGTTGTCAAAATAATTTTCTGTCTACAACCGTATCCTTTCTCCTTATAGGTCCGATGCGGAACTCGATCGTGTTATACCTACTTTCCGTGACGCCTTCGAAGAAAGTCGACGGCGATTTGGAGGTTTTACAGCGCAGCCAACACAGTGACCTGAATACGGAGGTCGAAGTATTGGCTCACATCCGGTCCAACGATTGCCAGGTCGTCAGGGAACTAATGTAAGCTTTTTTAGTTAAGAACAAGACAAAATGTATTTTCATCAATTTATTAAATGATAGAAATCATGTTTTAGTACAATTCAGCTTACAGAACTAGCATCCAATAAATAAGACTAACATTATTGGGAACATCTTATATTTTACACAATATAGTTACAATTATACATACACGAGTAAAACTTTACACAATGCATCGAGTGCGCACAAATGGGAACCTTTTTTTCATCCGCATGCACACCATTTCATCATTCATCTCAGTGTCGCACAAATCGAATAATTTTTAAAAATTTATAAATCCCTTCCCACGTGACATATGCAGGTGAAATGAAAGACAATACATCCCGCAAGTACTTCTAAAATATCCCTGGAATCGGTGGGGATTCCAGACAATTTCAGGGATATCCAACTGTTCGAGAAATTTTACAATAACAGGGTCACTCCTGGGATGAGTCCCCAGTGAATTAAAATAATACATTCTTTCCCTATTTCTAAAGTATATTGCAAACCAGTGAATCCCCTCGCCCCCAACAATGTTCGTGTTTACAATAATTCCCCCTCATTTTCTCGTAGTTGGTAATTTCAATGTTTCATTCTTCACAAACACCGATAAATTTGGAACGTGTGATTCGGTCACTTCATTACTCTCTGAAGTGTATTCGCATCCATTTTAAAAGTCAGTGACTACGTTCCTGAAGCGGTCAATTTCAATTAGGGCTTCTGACTCGAGGTATACTAGTACTCTAATAGGCGCGTCTATCGGGTTGGCGAATTCCAATCTAACTGAAATGTTCCTACTCTGTTGTGGACTTAAGTTACCTTTTAGGTAGAACTCCCAGGGCCACGTTTTCTAGCTGCTTCGAGGCCAACCCTGCGGGCACCGTGTATAATTTGATCTGTACTGTTAATTGGGTATTTTACTGTCGCGTGTATTAAATTTTTTCAATTTCTAATTGTTTAACAGAGCTTAATTTCACTCGCCGTACGCGCAGATATGTTTCCATAATGTGAATCACAACGTCTTTTGCTTCCTCTTCTTGATCAGGTCCCAGATTTATGCAGAGCTTAGGATTCGTGCGGGTGAGCTTTAATTTCATATCTACCCCATTCATAAGCAGTTTCTCCTGGAATGTGAAGTCTGTATGAAGATGTCCGTAGCATTCATATATCTTTTTAGAATTTTTTAATTTATCCTTTATACTACTTTAGTCTGATGATAGCCCTCGGCGGTTAAAAAGGTATCCTTCGTTTCTTTTGAAAAGTTGAGGACACTTTCCAGATAGGCTCGTAGGTGATAATAACCCGTTCCTGCTGAGATGTTGACCTGGTTTAAATACACCTCACACTGACTGAATATGGAGTGCAGAAAGTTGGTTTTAGGGTATGCAGAATAATTATCACTGCAGTCCGTTCCATCTGAATGGGCTTTACGCAGTTTAGCGTACATGTGCATGCAGCTTGGATCAAAAAAGTAAGAGCCTGAGCTGGGTATCACGAATTCTATAGGAGCACTCGGGGAACTAATTGTGTTTAACGGGTTAATTGTAATAAAGTCACTGTGTTCAATAGAAACTTGTGTTCGGGGCATATCAAAGAGGGACAGTTCCGATTTACAACATTGTAAGCTATACGGATGGATGAAGCGTGCCATGACGAGTCAGAAATAGTGCCACCTCTCTTGACAAGTAGTAATCAGCCTATGATTCGTGAGAGCAATGTCTTCAGCTTATATCAGTTAAAAAAATGATCAACCATAGCTTTCATTCGCTTAGAGTACTTCGATGCCTTTTTACTTTTAACGCCACGTGTTGGTAACCCCTTCTTCCAGACAGCCCTCTTCTTCTCTCCGCTACCACGCATTTTTCTCTCTGTATATTTGATGATTTCTTCCCGTGTACGTTTTAAATGTTTTTTTAGAGCTTCTTTAGGTTTAGCTCCGAGGTATCTGGCCCCCCTCTTCAACAATGGGACAGCTGTGATGTATAGTTGAAAAAATGGATCCAAGCCCACTCCCACGCTGATATCTTACCCCTCAATATACTGTGAAAGGCTTTCGGGTCATTATAACTGAATGCGACGAAAGTGCAGCTTCACTGCTAAGCTCCCATCACCGAATGGGAAGTTTTTTCACTCAATCGTCCTTATATATATTGAGATACTGGTTAATAGATTAGTCGCAACATTCACATAATGGGGCTTGTCATATGTAATGTTGAAGCTCTTCCCTCTATGGTTGGGCATGTGTGCAATGCGGAGCAGACACGCCTGGCTATCCCCAACAAATTGATGCTCCACGATATTGCTGTAAATATAGCACATATAGCACATGTCTGAGGATGGATAGCCATCATCCAATTTCTCCAATTTCAACTGATACATTAAGTTGGACAAGTCATGTTGTGCCTCGTGAAAGGCATCTCTTTGGAACGCTGCTCCATATCGGCCCTCGGCTATAATTTGGAACAATCCTTTGTCTTTAATATTTCTATTATCCTGTGATTTTATGGTCAGAGCATGTGCATGGGTTTCTTTGTTTACGATTTCATATACTAAATCAGCCGTAAGATTTGAGCTTTTTAAATTTGCGTTTAAGTCTCACAACATCCTCAGTCGCACCATAACGACCCGGACCTAGTGTTACTACTGTAGTATAATACAGGGCCTCCCCATTCCGTGCGGCACACATGGTTTCATCCCTAATTACCCCTGCCTTTTCACACTCATCACGATCTCTAAGAACCGTAAAAACGGGTTCTTTATAATCAGTACTTAAGAAGCTGTTGTATAGCTGAATTTCGCATAACCCCACCTCATACGAATCACGATCAAATTCAATCTGGTACAAAGTTGGCTAGTGTGTTGTTAGGATGTACAGACAGAGAAGAGGACGGGAATGTGACGTAGAAGTGGTTAGGCCCCATGTTGTATGCTATTTACGCTTCATTATTGCTGCAGCTTTTATATAGGCGTTGAAGCTTTCTGGGTACCCTAGCCATTTCACCAGGTACATTTTTCTCTTTCCTGAACCTTTGCTGCCTAAATTTTTTCAATTTTATAAATTTTAAAGACTTTCCTAAATTAAATGTCACTTTCTGCAACTCCTCGCGGTAAAAGCCTCTTGCGATTTCTTCCCCATTCAAATCTTCAACGTAATACATCATTATCTCGCCTTTAGGTCTCAGCCCTAACTTTAAAAATTTCACGTGTCCATCCTTGCTCAAATTCCTTCGCAAATTTATTTCCCGAACGCGATAGCCTTACATCATCATTGATTTTGAAACGTGTAGAGTGTGGCGGTGCTATACGAATATCTCTTCTCACCTCTCTGTGCGTGCCTCTTTCTAAAACCTCGTTAGGTGTTGCCCCAATCGCGCGATGGTGTGAGCGGTTGTATGACGAGGCCAATAATCCCAAAATGTTTATATATCTCTATGTGTTTTTATGTGTAAAATAGCGATGCATGCGCTCCTTTATGGTACGTTGAACTCTTTCAGCTAAAGAGGACATGTATAGAATTGCTAGTGTAGTAACTGATATTAAACTCTGCCAACATGTTCTGAAAAGTTCGGCCTATAAATTATTTCCCTATATCCGTACAAAAATAGCCGGGAACCCTGTTTTCTTTCAACATCAGCGTTTTGGTAGCTTTAGCAACTGCTTCAGGCGATTTATTTTTCAGAGGAATTAGCCACAGATATTTAGAGAATACATCTATTATGAATAGGATGTAGCGATAGCCATCATTATATAATGAATATCTTTGCATGTCTGTTAAATCCGCTTGCGAAATAGTCAGTCGAAGCCGCTGTTGTCCTGGCTGTTTTAAACCTTTTTCTCACCGGCTTATGACGTGTCTAAGCATCCTGCTCCCGCAAAAACCTCTCAACATGTTTCCCTACTCCATCATTGTAAACACCTCTGTACAGTCTATCAACACCGCCATAGGAGGCTGGGCTAGAAATGTCATAATAGCTTTTTCTTAATACGTTAGCCATTTGCGTATTTTAGAGACACGTGAATAGGGTTGGCCGTTGTTGTTTGGTCTCTTCTTTCTCCTCTTCAGAGATGCTACTGTTGGGGGTGATGGCGTACTCAGTTGCGGCACATGCGAGACTTGCTCCAAGTCTTTTAGCCTGTTCAGATTTCCTATCAATGTTTTGGGGACACTTATTTGTTGTAGTCTTGCTTTAATATGCTTCCATCCTGATGGTGAGGGCCTGTCCCACTTTCTCACCAGATCATGGACAATGTCGACGATATGCGATCTCTGTACCCTTGTTCCTTCAACGATGACCTCGCCTGTATCGGTGCAATGTATGATGGGGTCCTCACTCAATAGATTATAAAGACTTAATCCTTTATTCCTCAAAGTAAGTGGGAGACTGCTTTATAATACATGCTCGATGTGTTGCGTTCCGTTATTCTTTGGTTGGTCATCTCTAACGTCGGCCCAGGTCATATGTCGCCATGCTCATCGTTGCTAGCGCTGTGCCTAATAACCACGGGGAGCTCTGTCGGATTCTTATAATCTTCGTACTCGTGAAAAAATTTCTGCAGAGCCTCTTGGTACAAGATCCTTTTCTCATCAGGTGACTTTTCACTGTTTAATAGGTCTATCAATTCGCTTTCCATTCTTTTAAGCCTGCTTTTACGGGGTTCTAGAACCGTGTCTGAACTCTTTGAACTTTGTAGTGAAGCATACCCCTCGTCCGGAATCACTACCACTTTCTTCATTATATTAATGTAGTCAGTAAAGGTACCAAAACTGAAAGTAAGATGGGGAGGAATGATCCCCCTCTTTGTACAATAATTAACTTTTTCTTCCCCACAGTTTGACTTTTACGAGCAAGCGTACGTATTATGTTCTTGTAACGACGTAGGCGAGCCTTCTGAAGGGATTTCATTGGCACATTACATTTTATAATATTAAGGCAGATTTCACAGATGCATTTTAAAAAGTCCGAGTCGATATTTTTAACAAACATCTGCTGCAATGCCCGGGGCAATCGATGGTAGATTTTTATTGTCACGGTATTTCTTTAGCCTATTTGTCATTCTGGAATATACACCGTTTCAGGCTCGTTTGGGAATATATTCGTTCTTAGAGTACCCTAAATGTGTTTCGCGGGTGAAGGTCACAAAGCAAATATCCGTAACGTTGACTTGTAGGTTCTTTATACACTTCCAAAAACTCCTTACGCTGATTCAGGAACATTTGATTGGCTAATACCCAAATTTGTGGCACATCTCCACGTTGCGCGAATAAGACTAGTTACTGTATTTAACGACACATCACGCATGTATCTATTTTTGAAAAATAGATTCTGATTGATGAAGAATACGCTTATGTTAAGATGGTGGGAGAACACTGTAAATGTCTCGGCAAACGTTTTATCCATTTCCAACATGAGATCGTCAATTACATTGACTGTATGCTCATTTCCCTTGAACGAATTAACGTCATATAGGCCTTTGTGGAACAAAATATCATCTTGGTACTCGTTGAACACTGATTGGTACGTCGAGTAGCACCATATTACTTTATGCACAAATTTTGAGAACATCTCCCCCTTATTTTTAATGATTTTAAGCATAAACACAGTTTTATCACATCCTGTAGGGCCAGATATAACACATGTGGATGGGCTTGTGAACCTGAATTTTTCTACAGATTCCATCTCTAACACGTCACACCCCTAAGTAGAACATTTACAAAATATAACAAAATTTAAGTGTTGCTCCTTATATTCTACAATCTTGTTTTTCTTCAACAGAACTGTGAATGGCGACGATGTACAGTAGCGTGTAGCGTCATGAGCGATCTGGAAGCACATTTCAGGTTTTGTACAATCAACCTTGCTGATTTCAGAAAAGAAATCAAAAATTTTCTGCAACAAGCAGAACACCTTTTTCGCATGTAAAAAATACAAAATTCTTGTTAATTACAGTTGGCAACACTGACTGACATGGTACTTCTGGCAGCTTTCTAATTATTCTCAGTGAGTCATCTCTGGGATTTCTTATTTCTACGCTAGCTCGCTTTAGAGAAACAAGTGTTTTTTCTGTGGATCGGGTGTTCAAAAACCCCAAGGTACTAACGAAAGGTGCGTTTTGTGATATATACATTATACACATTTCTTTGTTTTGTTGTGTTTTACAATGTTTATAAGTTTGTTATATGTCTTAGGGTGTATATACATACCTATGGATATTTATATACATAATATATATGTGTGTGTGTGTGTGTGTGTGCAGTATATTTATATATATATATATATTGGTAAACTTATTGTTTACCAATAAACCAAGCCGTGTGTGTGTGTATATATATATATATACTCATAATCATATATATTTTTTATTTATACGTTTGTGTTTTTGTTTCAGTGTTCCTGTGTGATACTTGTTGAGTTTTGCTGGTACAATGAGCACGCAAAGAACATGGGGATCTGCCATTGTCTTTGGTTCTCCACTATCAGAGCTTCCTCTGTCTGAACTTCCAACCCGTATACAAGTTGCAAGGCATTTCCTCTTCTTGAAGGAGAACAAGTACACCAGCAACAGGGAGATTCTTCGGGAGGCATGCCAAACACTCATTGACCTTTGGAATCGTGCTAACATTCCATCACAGCCAATCAAGAATGTGAAGACCAAACTGCTCCGATTGATGGAAAAAGGCTCACAAGCATCGAAGCAAGGCAAGCAGGCCACAAAAACCAAGAAGTTCGAGGAAAGCCTGAATCATTTGTTTGACATAGCTGTCTGCCAATGCGATGATCTGTCTGTATGCCACTGTGAAAAAGAAATGAAAGTTCCACGACGAGAGCATGCCTTTCTGGTCGACCAGAGAACCACGCGGATCATGCAGATCAGTCGGGTGGATACGAATGTGACTCAGATGATGGAGAGAAGGAAGTCAAGAGAGGATCGGATGCAAGAAAGACAAGAAGAAGAGAATAGAAGAAAAACGGAACGGCAAGAGGTAGCATCCTCTGCAGATGTGGTCGAATCAGCTCAAGCAGAAGCAGACTCCAGTGGTGAAAGTGTTGGTGATGATTGGATGGGTGATAGTGCCCAGGAGGACAGGAACATCACACCGATTCCCACTGTTGCTTTGGAAGCTGACCGGTATTGTGTATCGAACAGGGCTGCTGCAGCTATCAGCACTGCAACATTGGTTGACTATAGCATCATTAGTATGGAGAGCACGGCAGAAGGTACGGAGGGATCTGAAGGAAGCAGTAACTTACCACGATGTGGAAGTCACTGCTTTATTTTTTGATGGGCGGAAAGACATGACACTTGTCAAAGAGAAAAAGGGGAACAAATGGTACAGCACAAAGAAAGTTGAGGACCACTATGTGCTGGTCGGAGAGCCTGGAACCTTCTATCTAAGCCATCTGACACTGGAACGAGGAACTGGCACTGTCATTGCGGATGGACTTCAAAATGCGATTGAAGAAATGGGTATTGCAGACAAGATAATTGCAGTGGGAGCCGACAGCACAGCCACAAACACAAGGCACAGAAGTGGAGCAATACACCTGCTAGAGTGCCGCCTGGGTCGCCCTTTGCACTGGTTCATCTGTAGTCTGCATTTAAATGAACTCCCACTGCGCCACTTGTGCAAGGAACTCATCGGCCCAACAAAATCTGCAACTCAATGGAAAGGACCAATTGGCAAAGCTTTGGCCACATGTGAAAGTTTGCCACTTTCCTCTAGAGGAATTCAATGTATTGCTGATGGCCGCACTCTCCCGGATGTTAACCTTACTGAATTGAGTCGTGACCAAGCCTACCTCTACAGAATGATGAAAGCGATAAGGACTGGTGTCATTAATGAAGATCTTCTACGAGAGAAGCCTGAACCAATCTCCCATGCAAAATGGGTTACAACTGCCAGCAGAATTTGTCGGCTATATGTAACGATGGCGCAACCAAGTGATGAACTGTATTCACTCACACAGTTTGTCGTGTGCCACTATGGACCCATGTGGTTTAGCGTCAAGTGCCATCCAAGGTGCACAGATGGCCCAAAACATTTCCTGGAGCAAATCAAGCTGCTACGATTACTGCCACCAGCTAGCAAGACTGTCACATGGCCGGTGATCCAAAGAAATGCATATTGGGCTCACCCTGAGAATGTTCTACTGGCAATGCTTGCAGATGCAGATCAAGCAAACCGGAAATTGGCCATCGATGTAATCAAGACCATTCGACGAGCTCCCAAACCTGCTCAACAGCAAGTCAGAGAATTTCGGCCACCAAAGATCAAAGTGCTCAGAATTTGAAAGATTTACTTCCACCAGTGGAGGAGTGCACAATGGAACCACCACTCACGAAGCCGTTCTCTGTCGAACAACTCGATAAGATCACTGAAGAGCCCCTTGTTGTCCGGATACCATGTCACTCCCAAGGTATAGAACGCTGTGTTAGGATGGTAACTGAAGCGTCTGGGGCAGTGTATGGAAAGGATTCAAGAGATGGTTACATTAGAGCAGTACTTAAATCCCGTGACTTTATGCCGTCATTCAAAATTAAACAAGATTTTAATGTATCATTTACTAAATAAAACTATCTAGTCTACTTACCTACCTGTGTATTAAATGCAAAAAACTTCACTTTTTTACGTGAAGGTCAAAATATGAGAATAAAAACCCACTCTAATAGACAGAGTTTATTTCCACGACAGTTTCGACGCCCACTGGCATCCTCCTCGGGTGGATACAGAAACACAAATGAAACAAAACAAGAGGGAAAAACAGTTCAGGGATCGACCGTTAAGAAATTCGCACCTAGGTTGGATTCCATTCTCTCGAGACAGGAGGGGCATTTTCATTAAGTACATTCGCACAAATTTTAAAACTATCTTCCTGTTCTAAACATACAGATTCTATTATTTTTACATAATTATTACATTTATAATTAAATTTATTACATTTAATATTGCATAATATTAATTACAGAAATTATAAATTTATTATTACATTGGTTATTACATTGTTGTTTATTATACAGAAATTATAAACCGAAAAACGAATGAAAAAAGGCGATAGGAAATAATCCAGAGACCATTGAGAAATTCGCACCTAGGTTAGATATCGTTCTCCCGAAACCAGAAGGGCATTTTATTACAGGGTCAGCTTATAACTACATTTCCACAAATTAAAAATATCTTCTTGTTCTATACATACAGATCCTAATGTTTGACATAATTACTGCATATATTTATTTCCACATTAATTACTTCCATTATTACATTTACTAAAAGCGAGTAAGGAAACATTCCAATCCAGAGACATTTAAGAAATTCACACTTAGGTTCGAACACGTTCCCACGACTCCGTAAGGGATTTATTGACCAAGAATCTCATTAAAGGGTCTAACTTATAAGTACCTTCGCACAAATTAAAATTATCTACTTTTTCTATACACACAGATTCTATTATTTTTCTTTTGACATAATTATTACATTTATAAAGTACCTTACTTGATTCCCAATCTATAGCATGATTATTTTGGCTAGCGTGATAAAAAATGGCATTATTAGTATTACAACTTCTGAAGGCATATTTGTGTTCTTTGATACGGGTTTCAATACTGAGTACATTATATATGGAGTATTATGAGTCGGAATTGTTGCAAACAATATGTCCCAGGAATCTAATTTGGTTTCGTTATGTAGATGATATTTTCTCATTTTGGCCTGACCACTGGAACAACTTTGACACTTTCTTTCAGTCATTAAATAATCTTGTTCCCTCTATTAAATTTAAATATGAATGGGAGAACGACAAACAATTACCTTTTCTAGATGTTTTGGTCATTAACGAAAGCGGAAAGCCCAATTTCACGGTCTATAGAAAACCTACTCATTGTAATTCGTACATTCATTATTTTTCATATCATGATGAAGGGGTTAAAAGCTCAATTATTTCTTCCATGTTTCTAAGAGCACTCAGGATTGTAGCCCACATTTGCTGGATCCGGAAAATTCAAAGATTTGGAACATTTTTAAGGATTTAAAATATCCTGAGTGGTTTATCAGAAAGGCGTATTTTAAAGCCAGAAAATCTTTTTATGCCCCTCGGCACCTTCAGTTAACCAAAAACAATATGTGAGTTTGCCTTACATTGCCGGCTTAGAAAGAGTAAAACCGTTGACGAAAGAATTTAAGTTTGCTTTGGCGTTCAAATATTCGTCTACCGTGAAAAGTAAATTGGTTAGGAATAACGTTGCAAAAGAGGAACAAGCCTGTGTCTACAGCATTCCCTGTAAAAGTTGTGATTTAGTATACGTGGGAGAAACTGGAAGAAATATTGAAACCCGTATCAAAGAACACAAATATGCCTTCAGAAGTTGTAATACTAATAATGCCATTTTTTATCACGCTAGCCAAAATAATCATGCTATAGATTGGGAATCAAGTAAGGTACTTTATAAATGTAATAATTATGTCAAAAGAAAATAATAGAATCTGTGTGTATAGAAAAAGTAGATAATTTTAATTTGTGCGAAGGTACTTATAAGTTAGACCCTTTAATGAGATTCTTGGTCAATAAATCCCTTACGGAGTCGTGGGAACGTGTTCGAACCTAAGTGTGAATTTCTTAAATGTCTCTGGATTGGAATGTTTCCTTACTCGCTTTTAGTAAATGTAATAATGGAAGTAATTAATGTGGAAATAAATATATGCAGTAATTATGTCAAACATTAGGATCTGTATGTATAGAACAAGAAGATATTTTTAATTTGTGGAAATGTAGTTATAAGCTGACCCTGTAATAAAATGCCCTTCTGGTTTCGGGAGAACGATATCTAACCTAGGTGCGAATTTCTCAATGGTCTCTGGATTATTTCCTAATCGCCTTTTTCATTCGTTTTTCGGTTTATAATTTCTGTATAATAAACAACAATGTAATAACCAATGTAATAATAAATTTATAATTTCTGTAATTAATAATTATGCAATATTAAATGTAATAAATTTAATTATAAATGTAATAATTATGTAAAAATAATAGAATCTGTATGTTTAGAACAGGAAGATAGTTTTAAAATTTGTGCGAATGTGCTTAATGAAAATGCCCCTCCTGTCTCGAGAGAATGGAATCCAACCTAGGTGCGAATTTCTTAACGGTCGATCCCTGAACTGTTTTTCCCTCTTGTTTTGTTTCATTTGTGTTTCTGTATCCACCCGAGGAGGATGCCAGTGGGCGTCGAAACTGTCGTGGAAATAAACTCTGTCTATTAGAGTGGGTTTTTATTCTCATACCTACCTGTGTATGTTTATTCCAAAAATAAATTTTTCTATTTTTCCTGAAAAGCAGTACATTGTAAGGGGTCAAATGATAGCTCAAACCCTAGGAAAGCAAGTGTCCAAAAGTTATGGGTAACTAGCAGTTTTCACGATTTTCACATGCGAAAAAGGAGGTGTTGCACTTGTCACAAAAAAATTTTGTTTTCATTTTTGAATTTAGGGAGGTCAATTGTACAAAACCTGAAATGTGCCTCTTGATCCGTTACACTTTGCCCAATGACGCTACACGCAAATGTACAGCACTCCATCGATATTACACACGACCTCGATGACAGTGTAGCTACAGACTCCACACCCGCTGACGAACCCTCACCAGCCAGCGACATCTCCAACACGTGGCAGTTCAAAGCGGAGGCACGATGATGAAGAACCTTCCACGTCAGTTATAAAACGTGCCATGAGTGCACCTGTTGCTAGACCCGCAGTAATAGAGTCCCAACCCTATACGTCTTACGACACAACCCCCACACTAGATCCCTCCTCAGTTAAATTTGTACCCTTTATTCCTGTTCATTTCCGGGTACATCCTCCACACCAGCAGCTTCTCGTGCTGTAGAGGAAGGTATAACATTCGAACTGGTGCGCACCGCTAACCCCACTTCGGCCCTGACTAGAAATCGGTACGTAGTCAGGGTTGACCCTGGAACCCTGTATAGCAACGGTGTTGGACTGCGGCGCGTAGTTGAACGTATTGTGGAGTTTGCCCTTCAGAACCGCGATGAACTTGAAGTCAGGACTAGGTTGTCCTTCGGGTTCGGGTCAGATGACGGGGATGTAGATGATTTTTGGGTAGTAATATCATTCAGACGCTTGGCCGCTGTACACAGAATATATCTTGGGCCGTATATTGCAGGCCTCTCAAAGTAGTACAGCCTTCAATATGGACATCTTCACGGTAGATATTGACAGAGTATTCCAGGTTGCGGGTCATAGTGCCACACCTTATACTCTTAATTTCAATTCTCCGGTTATTTACCGAAATCATATAAACGTCGATCGTGGTTGCGGCTTTATAGCAATAGTCTTAGCTCATATGTTCACTGTGCTAAATACAATCGCGTATAATATCTGGCTGCCTACGATTCTGCAGCCTGCCCGTAAACTGGCTTCAGATTGCAAGCTTGAGTTTGAGTGTAATATGTGTCCTGAAGAGTTGAGAAGGGTGGAGCAGGAAATGAATGTTCGTATAGTTGTATTTGGAATGGATGATCATCGTAAGACTGTTTTTAAAAGCTGTGCTAGATCGTACAAGACCCCTACTTATTTTAGGATTGTGAGGAACAACGTATCTCCCCATCCGTAATATAAAGACACTCTACGCTAGTTATGATAAAAGTCGAAAATATGGAAGGCATCTTGATTTCTGTAAGGGGTGTCTCGAGTTTGCGGATAATATAGTGAAGCACTGTAAGGAATGCCACATGGTATGTGAGCAGTGTAAATGCGCCAAATGTGAAAGCCGTGTAGTTGAAGCCGAGAAGAGGGAATGTAATATGTGCAGACGTACATTTTTCAATAATAAATGCTTTGAGCTCCATAAATCGAATGGCACTTGCAGGAAAATGAGAATCTGTGAATGTGGTATGTTTCACACAATGGATAGTTGAGGAAAATTCAAGCACAAATGTGATGAAATTCACTGTTCTACATGCCACGAGGGATATAAGGCGGATGAAGTAAAGCATGTATGTTATATGAAAGATGCTAAGCCAAAAAATAAACCCTGTATAACCGTCTACTACGATATAGAAACTTACACAAACCCTGAAACCAAAGAGGTTATCCCACATCTAGTCGTAAGCCAGACTATCTGCGATGAATGCATGGAGGTTCAGTGTGATGAGTGTCACAAATGCGGTAAACAGACAAACGTTTTTAAAACGATCGCACACGAAAGCCCTGTGAAACTCTGTGTCCTATGTTGTCAAGTTAGCGGACAAGTTAAAAAAAATGACTATTTTCTTGCCCATAACGGGTCAAAATTTGGCACACAGTTCCTTTATAAGGAGCTGCTTGAACACGTCATTGGAGATATTTACAGGCGATCCCCTGAAAACAAGCTTACACAAATGCAGATAAGAGGTAATGTTCAATTTAAAGATACTTTATTATTCACAAATTGTAAACTAGCCAAGCTACCCAAGGTTATGGGCGTAGCTGCCGAAGTTTCAAAAAAGTATTTCCCTTACACTTTCCTCAAGAGCGACACATTAAGTTCCGTAGGACTGCCTCCCCCAAAACATTACTTTAACTACACCAACATGAGTGATAGTGAGCGTGAAGATTTTGACCGCTACTACAACAGTTTTAATGAGGCTAATCCTTACAATAAAGCTGACGAATGTGAGCGTTATTGCGTGAATGATGTACGCGTGCTTAGAGTATGTTTCCAGGCCTTTAAAAGGATGTACATAGACCGTTTCAACTGCGATCCACTGTAAGTCGCAACCACAATCGCTTCATTGTGCTTCAGTTTCATGCCTAAAGACATCTTAGCCGTCATTCACAGAAACAATCCCCGCAGTTATGGGCACAAGGCTATTTACTGGCTCATACAAATACAGCAAGAGACCGGAGTATGCATAAAACACACCCGCAATACGGGAGAAGTACCCATTACGGTCAATGGTCGTGTTTTTTGGGTTGATGGTCGAAGCGAAGACTGTGTACCCCTTTAACGGTTGCTGGTGGCATGGATGCCCACGTCCTGAGTGAAATCGTGGGAGATATCCACGGTAGATCTCCCGCCGATAGCCTTGTATGGACCCGCACCCACGATCAGCTTATAGGATCCCAGTTCACTCACAAGGTCTTGTGGGAGCATGGGTATGATGCACGGATGGAAACAGATGGACAGTACCGCGAAGAAATAAACACCATCAAGCGTTCAATGGTGTCGGATCCTCTCAAATGCAGTGATAGCTTGTTCGGAGGGCGGACAAATCCATTCAAGCTATACTTTCCGCCTCCGGAAGGCGTGAAACTCCATTACTACGGCTTTTGTTCTTTATATCCCTACGTGATGAAGAACAATCCGTACCACGTAGGTGCACCTGAAAAACTGGTGGGACCTGACCCGCCCGCCATCGAAGTGTTCTCAACAAATTTGAAAGGGTACTATTTCGGTCTTTCTTTTTCGTAGACGTGCTCCCACCTCGCGATTTATGACTTCCGATCTTACTCGTCATTATAGATCACAAGCTCATGTTTCCCCTGTGCGTGAAGTGTGCAGAGGAGAATAATGGGTCCTGTAATCACAAAACTAACCAGCGGAACATCAGAGGTGTATATACAAATCCTGAGCTGTCCCTAACCATCCGCCATGGCTACAGAATATTAAAGATATTTGAGGTGTGGAGGTTTCAGAAGCTACCCAACCTTTTCACCCCGCATATAAATACGGGGTTTCAGAAACTACCCAACCTTTTCACCCCGTATATAAATAGGTGGAAGCATGAGGCTACCCTCGAGGGGTTGAGAGCGAGGGTGAAAAATCAGCTTATATTCAGCGTTACCGTGACCATGAGGGGATACAACTTGACCGTGCCCAAATTGTTAAGAACATTGGCAAGCGCTTCAGTGCAAAGTTATGCCTAAATAGTCTTTGGGGCAAGTTTCCACAGAATACAGGTAAGGGGAACGTTCATTTGGCCCAAAGTTATAACGAGGTGTGGGATTATGCCAATGCCCTCGATAAAGAGGTTATGGAGATCGTGAATGTTGGTAACACGTACAGTGCTTACAAGAAGTCTCGCGCCTCTGTCTCGTCCCAAGCTAGTCTGTTAGGTATAAAATGGGCGGTCCTTATGGCAGCGGAGGTGTGTTCGGATTGGTGCACATAATTGCTCTAACCCCATCAATGACGTCCACATTATCATTGTGTTGATCACTATCTATATATAGAGACATACTGTATATAGATATATATAGAGTATGCAGGGGATAACGTGTCTCAGTCCCAGCTATGGTAGTTGTCTTACAATTAACAGTCCCAAGTGCAAGTTACGTTAACACCTCCACATAAACTACCCTGGACTAAAATAACATACGTGGAGCTCTTACCCACAAACCATTTAAAAGCTCTCTCTCTCTCTCTCTCTCTCTCTCTCTCTCTCCTCTCTCTCTCTCTCTCTCTCTCTCTCTCCAAACTAATCCTTCATATTTTGCGACTTTTTAACTCTGGTAGGATTCAATTCCATTCCTATAGTGTAAGAGATACTTAAAATTCATGTGTGTTATTATGCCATATGCTTGATTGCGTAAAAAAATCATTTTTAAATAGTTGGAGCGTTCAAGGTCATCTGTAATATCTATAGACTACTCAAGCCCACTCTCAACACTTAGATTCCCTAAGACACAGGCCGTCTTCAAGTAACATGAATGCGTAGAGATCTAAGGTGTTAGATTCCATATATATAATTTATGTGCTAGGTTTAAGAACGCTGGCATTGAAGGATGGAAGGAAGGGACAGTAAAAGCGATAATAGTTTAATGAAGGAAGTGGAATGAGGATGGAGGAAGCGTTCTATGTCGAAGGAAACGAGGGTTGGGTGGGAAATTACGAAGGGAGGAGGAAATGCTAAACACAAACTCAAATATTTATTTTAATGCCCTAGACCTAGAAAGACAAAGAGCAAAATACCTTAAACTAACAATGAATTGACAGAAACAGAAGAGCCTGGTCTTAGACGCAATGATAGGTTTAACGTATGTGGCTAGAAGCCGCCACTCAGAATTACCACTACTACCTAAGTCATAATAAGGTTATTTACTATGACAGAGTAGTCATGGGTAGTTATGGAAATAAAATATGATTATACTGTTGATGGCTGACTATATTCAGTTGGGATATAAACTATTGGTGACAATCTTTGGATCCTTGGCTTTTAAGACGAATTTTTTATGCATATGTTCAACAAAATAGGAAATTGGCTGATTATTATTACCATTCGAAGGGTTGGTACCCTTCACAACCGAAATCAATTTCAGAAGGGGTGCATGGTATCCTCATTTCCTTTATCGTCCCAGCACGCTTCACATAAGCCATTTACACAAAGATGGAAAGGCCGTCTGTGCACCACGAGATGACCCAGGCAATGCGGGGAGCAATGGTGACATTGCATGAATATGGTGTGCCAATAAGAGAAATATCAAGACGACTAGACGTTCATCGAAGCACTGTGGAACGGTGGATTCATCGGTATGAGGCAGAAAACTCAATCGCTACTTTACCGAGGTCTAGTCCTCCGCGTTCAACATCTCAAGAGGAAGCTGCTGCGATTGTTAATCATGCCAGAGAGCATCCGTTTGTTCCAGCGACGCATATTTACAGACACCTGAACCTTCGTTGTAGCGCAAATACAGTGAACAACAGACTTCACGAGGCAGGGTATTTCTCTCGCCGTCCACCTATAAAATCTGCATTGACGATTGAGCATAAAGAGGCGCGGATGGGATTTGCCTTGCAATACTTGCCGCAGGAGGAAGAATTCTGGAGAAAAGTTGTGTACTGTGACGAAAAAACATTTTCAACAGATAATCATGGTTCCCTGCATTGTTTGAGGCAGCGCGGAAAACGCTATGAAGAAGGAAATGTTTTCCCGAGCAAACGTAGTGGTCACATCAATCTCGGTGTGTGGGGCTGGATGTCTGGCTATGGTGTCGGAGAATTGACTCAAGTAGATGGACGCTTTACTGGACAGCAATATTGCCAGATACTGGAAGAGGTGCTGCTACCCAGTGTTCGTGCGTATCTGGTTCCAGCACCGGAACCATTTTACTTAATGGAAGATAACAGTCCCATTCATAGGAGTAACGTTGTGAGAGCGTGGTACGAAGATCACCCAGAGATTTTTAATCTGAATCCGATTGAAAACCTTTCGGCAATAATGATTAACGAATGGGAGCAACGCAATGAAAGAACATTTGAAGCCCTTTTAGCTCACACGAGGAATAGTTGGGAGAGCTTACGCCGAATACCAAACATTCCCTACAATCTGGCCTCTTCTATGCCGCAACGATTGCAAGAAATTATTGATGCTGGAGGAAGCTATACGAAATACTGATGTTAAAGCCATGACGTAAATGTGTATCGAGTATATATTCATGTTAATATAGAATTTTATTATATTTTATGTTTGACATCTATATAAGTATATATTGTGACCATGAAAGAACTTTACTTATCCTTAGTTAGAATCTTTTCTTGCAATGTCTACGCTCGTGGAGATGATAATATATGCATTGTTGAAACAAACTACGAGAAGGTAATAGTTTCAGGAAAAAAATAAAAACTGGCACCATCGAGGTCATCACATGTTTATGGGAATTGTCATATGATATGCTACCAGTAAACTCTTATATACTACTATATACAGTATACTATATTACGAAATAATTACGATGAACAAATCAAATGCAAATTTCTCTGATTCACGGCCCACCAGTCTTGCTTTAGAAGTTTAGACTAATGACTTAAAACAATGGATAAACTATCTATTAGTGAGACGACCGTGACTTCCTCGAAATGCGAGCGCGTGAGAGATTCACTGAGGAATTTGGTCATTAGATTCTTCACGTAGGATATATATCACAAATAACAATATTGACAACAATTCCCAACAATTACTTAATATCAATAATTGCATTTGAGCAAATAATTTAGACCTGCTTCAAAATAACTTAGGTATCATGCCATGATTTGGGATATTTGCCGAATTAGTCGTTCTCTATAGCCTACAGTATATATTGAGACGGTATAATGTAATGCCCAGCTAATATTATGATGACTAGGATTGCTCCATAACCATCCCAACACCCCGAAACAGCTCCATTCTGCTTCTTAATCATTTGTAATTTAAACACTAAAATGTAGCAGAAGTGACGTAATAATGGACGTCATTGATTGTGTTAGAGCAGTTATGTGCACCAATCCGAACACACACCTCCTGCCATAAGGACCGCCCAACTCCTCGGAGTTGACTGACGAGATCAAGGATGAGTATGGTGATGGTACATACACTGACTCCTTTGTATCAACAGGACCAAAAACTTATGGGGTGCGGATGAGGGTGGGAGAAGAATTGAAATATATCGTGAAGGCCAAGAGCATCACGCTTAACCTGGTGAACCGACGGGTCGTTAACTTTGACTCGTTGAAGGAGTTAGTGTGCTTAGAAGATGAGGGCGACCTCCCCAACTGACTATAGGAACCCACAATTTTCGGGCTCAGAAACTGGGGTGTGTGATGGAACTTAGGGGCACAAAGGTGTGTCGTAGCACCTATAGGAAACATTACCAGGTGCCTGGCACCTATGATACCGTATCCTTTGGGTACCATAGTACCTAAATGATATATGCCTATTGTTCCCAATGTGTTTATTTATTACGTATATTTGTAAATGTTTCAATTAGGGCTTCATTTTCTGCTTTGTGTGTGCGTGCGTATGTACAGGAAAAAGTCATAAGCGCCCACTGTAAGCTCAATCAAAGGGTCACGTGACTCCTACTACTACCTTGGTATATCTCTACCCCTGCCAGTTCAGTAGGCCGCTGCAAGCCCTGGAGCTCAGACGTATATTTGAGGAATTCTCACGTAGACGAAAAATAGTGATGGCGACTTTTGATATTGCGTGTTCGGCGTTAATGAAGTGGTATTCGGTAAAGTCGGAAGATGTGGTGAATACTGAAAGACGGCCTAGCCTTCCCTCCTTTCGGGAAAGCTACATTGAACCGTGCGAAGCTTGAGGAACAAGATGTTCAAATGCTTTATGGGTATTCTGGCTGGAGCATTGCCGGATTTCGCGGCACAAACGATGTAATGGACTACGTTGTAGGGCTAATCTTTATAAAAGCGTACATATACCGTAAGGTAGAAGAAACAACGCGTGCAGAAGAGAAGCAACGGGTATGGGTAGTGAGTCTTGTTGATGAGTGGTGTGACAGGGAGTATTATGTCATGCTGCATCATACCGAGTTCGCGTACCCTGCGGTTGAGAATGTAAACCTTGTCATCATGGAGAAGCTAAAGTACTTTTACCACTATATTCATATATATATATATATATATATATCATGACGAGGTTCGCAGTGAGCTTGTAGCTAAAGCCCTGTGTGAGTTTTTAATAGAATTTAGAGACGAGAATCGACTGTTAAACAAAAAGGATAAATACGGGCACATGTTTCCCTCAAACAGTGCGCCGGATTGTTAATGTGTGGAGAAAATGAACGTCTAGTGCGCTTTCTCCACACATTAAAACTTAAATTACCCCATGTGTCGGAAAAATTGCCCGGTATAATGGGTACAAGTACTCGCGTGATTCATGCTGGAATAAACCCGTACACGATTCAACAGTTTATGATGTGACTCACTCCCCCCGTCGAGCCGATGTGCCCACCCGTGGCTCATAGTCATCTCAGAGCTTGAACCGACTGGACGTGCACTCCTCGAATACGATGGAACTTCCTTTGAGAAGCATTCTCAATGCCGTGTACGACGTGTCCGTGACGAAGTCATTTTGCGTGTTCAGGCATGAAACCGGTGCCATTAACTATGTACTTGAAACGACTTCTAGACAAGCAAACTCTGGTAAACGTAATGTTGTTTATTTAAGTTTGAGGAGATGAATAGTCTTCGTGATAGTTGAGAAGAGGGGTGAGGACCGTTGTAAAATACCTGCAGGTGTAGGTACAAGAAATAAATAGATTAGTGATACCCCCCCCATATGCCATTGTTTCTACGTTGTGTATAAATAACGATCAGCCATACATTGATATACGACTGATGTGGAAAAATGTATCTGATAACAACGTTCTTGTCCCCACGCGAAACAGATTCATCCTCGACGGAATATTTGAAATCGTCGGATTCCACAAGCTAAGGCCTATATTAGACGCGCGTGATACCGTTCTTGAATACGCATACACCGCTCTGCTCGACGGGTTTATCGAATGTAGGAATGAACATGGCGAGAATGGTCTAGAGCTGGTTGCTTATTTAAAAGGTTTAGACTTCGAAATATCATGAGCTTTGGTACAAAGGACTTGAGCGGTACAGGGCAGAGCTCGCCTACACTCTTCACCCTGAAGAATTGTACCTCTATATAATGGGCAGCTGTCGTTACGACCTAGAAGATTATTCCAACTGCCACTATGCATTGTGAAGAATTCATGATGAAAAGCTCGGATCGGTAAGAAAAAACCTTCGATTGGAAAGGAGTGCTTATAAACTTGAATTTAATAATGAAGTTGTGGCTAACGACGCCCTCTTTGTGCGTGCTTTTGATTGTATTCTGACCGTGTTTGAAGATAACTTGCCAGTCATTTGTAAACTGGGCACAAATATAGTATTGAACGAAATGAAGGTCCTTTACATCGAGTATAGGCACCCGCACACCTTGAGTGGTGAAATAATGATAAATCGTATTTATTGTATAGTACAAAGCAACAATGATGTAACTGTAGACTCGATCACGTGCGAGTTTAGTATTTTAGTTAAGCGCAGTAGAACAAAGTGTTTTGTTTTTATAGTATATATTAATGGGTATATAGTTTTATCCTGTACTATTATTTTGATGATTATATTCCGTCGTTTTGTATTTCTTATATTTTTATTTTTTGATTATATATATATATATATATATATAATTCTTCGTTCGTATTTCTTACACTTATTATTTTTTAATTGTATATATATATATATATATATATACACATTTAACTGCAATGACCACGCAGTATATTAATGTATAGAAACGACGTAAGTATAGAGGAGCGTTCTGCACACGAGGAAGAGAAATAACGAACAAATGAAAAATGAGGTGAACCGCCCGGGAATCGAACCCAGAATCTTCCGATTGCCGGTCAGATGCGCTATCCATTACACCACGGGCCTCGATCAGTCATAAGTCGAAATTCTCCTACATAGGACAGAAACCAATGCCCTGAGAGGGCACCCTCGCAAATCGTGAATATGTACATTTAACTGCAATGACCACGCAGTATATTTTTCATTTGTTCGTTATTTCTCTTCCTCGTGTGCAGAACGCTCCTCTATACTTACGTCGTTTCTATACATTAATATACTGCGTGGTCGTTGCAGTTAAATGTACATATTCACGATTTGCGAGGGTGCCCTCTCAGGGCATTGGTTTCTGTCCTATGTAGGAGAATTTCGACTTATGACTGATCGAGGCCCGTGGTGTAATGGATAGCGCATCTGACCGGAAATCGGAAGATCCTGGGTTCGATTCCAGGGCGGTTCACCTCATTTTTCATTTGTTCGTTATTTCTCTTCCTCGTGTGCAGAACGCTCCTCTATACTTACGTCGTTTCTATACATATATATATATATATATATATTCTCCGTTCATATTTCTTATACTATTATTATTTTTAATGTATATATTCCTCGTTTGTATAGAATGAACGATTGTATATTTATTTCCTATATATTTCATGAATTATTCCCCTTAACTCGTCTAAATAAACAAAATAATGTAATGGTGTTTTATTTAATTCTTTCGGTTGTGTATATATAAACGATATTAAAGAGTAACTGGGGAGATGGGAATATATATACCAAATGGCTGGTTACACGTATGCCAACTGTCAAGAATATCTGAATAACGCAATCTGGCAACTGAAAAGTAATTTAATACACATACACCTGCCTTCTAAACCAGAATAAGTCAACTGGCGGATTTCGAGTTCTAAGCCAGGTGGGGCTACCTTGCTCTCATTAAGCGTCTGGCAGCGCGAGATGTAGGATGGTCTCATCCTCTCTCTCTTAAGTTAGGTGGATTTCCCCACTAGACCTTTCAATTTAATTCTTTTGGTGTTATATATATATCAAGTGTACTGTTATTTTCTGTGATCAATTTGGTGTTTTATTTATTTCGGATTGTATTTCTTTTATTGTTAATATTGGCATTCGTCTAAATGTGTTTTAACCTTTAATAAATAAATAAACAATTTGGGATTCGTCGAGTCAAATCGTTTAAGTTGATTTCTGATCGAAATAAAATCAATAATGTGTGTGTGTGTGTGTGTGTGTGCCGTCTTCAGTTTATCGACTCTCTCGCTCTTACCTTTAATAAATAAATAAGTGGTAACTCGCTCCATATAATTAAATTATATACTGGTCTCTGGCAACTCATCTATAAATAAATAAATAGAATAGTGGCAACCCCCTCTAAGCATTGAGAGCATCTCTCTTGCCTTTAATATATAAATTAAAATATATAGTGGTAAATGGCAACTCATCTATATATAAATAAATAATTAAAATAAATGGTGATATCTGGCAACTCCAGACCCTCTACATAACAGATGCTGGTCCTCTGGACACTTATAATGCGTCTAGCTGGGGCCAGGCGAACATCTCTATCTTTCTTGGGTTAGGGCTTACCTTCTTAGGTTAGGGCTTACCTTCTTAGGTTAGGGTTTCCCTTTGGGGTGTGAGGACATTCCAACTTCTCCCCCAAAGACTCTCTCGTAGGCTAGGTATAACCCTTTGGGGGGTGAGGCCGTCCCAACTTCTCCCCCAAAGAGGTTAGGTGGACTCCCCCAGCTTGTTGCATAACCCCATCCCACTTGCAACCCCCCTTTTGCAACATTGATCGACATTGCAATTGCATATGCTCTCTAACCTTTTGCGGCTATACTACTATGCTCACAGATTCGAACTTTGTAGAGATACTGATGGTGTTCATGTAGAATCATATGCTTAAGTATTTATTAAACGTATGCCTTCTATTATATTGTTATTGAATTTGACCCTTTTTGCTACGTTTTCACTGAAATAGATAGGGACTTTATAAACACCCTGTACTACTCTCCGATTTCTTCTTGTAGTGGATCGGAGAATTCTGTGAAGCTGATTAAATTCTCTGAAGGTTCCCCGATTCTTCTTGTAATGTATCGGGAAATTATTTTCTCTATTTAAGACTAAGTTCTCTGAAGAGAGCAATGCTCGAAGGAGAAGATAAAGACTTTCTCTTACTGTAGTTTACTACTAAAATGTTACAAGTAATGCTCTGCCTCTAAGTTAGATCAGTCAAATCAGAATAACAATTTGAAAATTTACATGGGTTTATATACCCAAATTTTGTAGACATTATCATTTAATGTTGACTTGTTTGGTTTTTATTCTCAATAGGCTGCATTATTTTTGCACAATATTTGAAGATAAGGTAAATAGCAAGATATTTGAAGATGAAGCCATATTTTTATCTTAAACCACATATTTATAGATCTGATGTTATCATGATCTGCCGAGTTAACTAAAAATGGAAATTGAAATATGCATTTTATTATAAATTACACTTAAACATGCACATGAGCAAAAATTAAAGGCGTAAGATTTAAAATTAAATGTTAAGCAAGACATGACTTCATCTTTTATAACGAAGAGAGAATGTATGCAGAAAATGAACATTGCAGAATTTAATCAGGTTTCATTATTAAGTTAAATCTAAAAAAGTGATTAAGTAATTTCAAATGAAACTATTAACCAATTATTTGGCAGAAATAAAATGGAAAGCAAATAAAAAACTTATCCAAACTCGCGTAAGCGTTATGCGATTTTGGTCTTTATGTAAAAATGAATATATGAATATAAATGTATACAAATATAAGTATTATGTGAATATAATGAATATAAGGATTATATAAATATACAAATTATATAAGAATTATACGAATGAATATAAGAATACAGGAATTATTCATTGTTCATTTTTACACTACACCCGAGGCACAACCAAGGCGCTTTTTCTAATCTTTCTTATGGAACCCCCTCACCCTACTTTTGCACAAGCGAAAGTGATTAAAATTTTGAAAATATGAAATATATAAGCTGTTCGGCTTACTCAGTAAAAATTTATCACCGACGAAAATTTACACAAATGTTCGACCAATTTGGGCATTTGTGGGAGATAAATGGGAGAGCTGGGTTAGTTCACCATTGGGGTGCCTTCGCCATACCCATATTTAGACAAAGTAACTGCTTATGCGCATGTGCAGATCTATTTAAGATACAAAACTATCATTATTTCGTCAGTTTCTGACAAGGGGGTAGGCCGTACGCGTCAAAGCGCAAATAAGAAAAAAATTAATTTGTCGTTTTATGAAGGAGTTTTTTAGGGGCACCTTCGCCTCTGCTCGCCTGTTTGGCAAAGGTCCCCTCAGTAGAATCTAAGTACTGTTAGATTTAGATACTATACCCTATTCAGTGTTCATTTTCAGAATATATAGAAATTCATTGTAATATTTTTTGGTATTTTCTATTCCCATTTTGTCTAATAATTTCTTCTTCTCTACATGTTAGCTTTAGCGATGACCCTAAGTATGGTGAAAGTAACCCTATAGTGGGGCACATTTGCCATCTTGGTTATTTTTAACTGAAATGATTATAAGTCAAAGAAATATCTATATTTTGACAAAATAATGATGACATGCGCTTCACTCCCTAAAAAAAGAGGGTGGCGAACTAACTCCGCTCTCTCTCTCTCTCTCTCTCTCTCTCTCTATATATATATATATATACAGTGCCCGCGAAAAGTATCCGATCACCCTTGAAATTTGTATTTTTTACATAAAAAACAATGTTTAAATGTATACTAACCTTATATTAGTATTTTGTCATCTGTCCTTTGGTTTGGATGACTTGTTCTAGACGTTTTGGCATGGATTTAATCAAGTTTTGACAAACTTCCACTGATATTTCCTTGCACCATACCTTTTTGATGGCCTCTTGTAATTTTTCGACTGAGCCAGTGTCGTGGCATTCAACCTTATTTTTTATTATTAGCCACAGATTTTCTATCGGATTGAGATCTGGACTATTACCAGGCCAATCCAAAATATCAAATTTATTGTCAGTAATCCATTTTGTCACTATTTTGGCCCTGTGACATGGTGCACCATCATGCATGTATGTTTTTGTCCTTTGGATTGCCATTGCCATTGGAAGTTTATCCTGTAGCATTGCTAAATACCGTGCACCATTCATAGTTGTGTTCTTCGGAAGAAAATATAAGTTTCCACGCCCATAGTAACCGAAACAACCCCAAACCATCACACTTGGAGGTGTTTCATTGTCTTTAGGGTGTATTTAGGGTCCATCCTATTTGAGCCAATAGGCCGGCGAACCTTTTTTGGACAACTTCTGAATGTCAAAAATGTCGACTCATCGCTAAATAAAACCTTCTTCCAGTCATCAACAGTCCAATGAATGTATTTTTACAAAATGCGACACGTTTTTTACGCATTTTTTCATTAATGAACGGTTTTCTTAGCAGCATGGCGAGATGGTAATCCGAGTTCTTTTTGGAGCCGCTCCTGGATAGTTCGTTCAGAAACACCAGATAACAAATTATTCATATTAAATTTTATTTCTTTCGCAGTTATTGTTGGGTTTTTCAATACTAAACGTTTCATAAGTTTGTCTGTTCGCGAATTTGTTTTTCTCGGTCTGCCAGATCGTTTTTAGGGACTGGCGTGGTTAGGCCACCATTGTTCTTAGCCCGTGAAACCCATAAATTAACGGTACTTTGGGATATGTTTAATTCCTTAGCTATCTGTCTCTGTGATTTCCCACATGCATGCAAAGCAACAATAGCACCTCGACAATCACTCTTAAGTTGTTTTTAGCACACATTATATATAAATTTTATTTACACCACTTTCTGTAAAAAAAAAAAAAATATCAAGAAATTTACACAAACAGTGAAATCTGACAAATTTGAGACACAGCCACCCGCAACGAAGGCTACCAGAACACTAATTTGAGAATGCGTTGGATAGCTCTCATATCAGCGAGCAACCTCAAAGTTACCAGATGTCGCTAGAACAAATAGAAAGTGAATTACGTGTCTCTGAATATCAAGGGAAAATATTGTATTTTCTTGAGTGATCGGATACTTTTCGCGGGCACTGTATATATATATATATATTAGGGTGGTCTAAAAAAATTAAAATTAAAAATATATTTCTCATGACCTTTGCCCACATTCCACATCCACTACAAATATTGGAAATAAAAAACTGGATCGATTTGTCCATATTTAGAGGTGGCGCAACTCGAAGCCTTAGTATTATTATACAGTTTGGGGTGACAAATTTCTTCAAATTTACGCCACCCTTAAATATTAATGGATTTACCTCAAAATCCGGTCTGAGGTCTTTTTCCATATAAGGAATGAGAAAATGCATCAGGAACTCTTATTTGTGTATTTTTATTTTTTACATATATGTGTGACTCACCCTAATATATATAATATATATATATATATATATATATATATATATATATATATATATATATATATATATATATATATACACGATACAACTCAGAATGGTCACCTGAGAAACTTTTATGTTACACAGTCTGCCCATGGAACAAGGAATTCTTCTGAGAAAATTAAATCATGACCCGTTGCTCACGTTGGCCTTTCATCACGAAAAAGAAAAACTTTAGTATTTGTCATTTACCATTATTTATTCAGACTATCTGTGTGTAACATCATATATACAAGTATTAGGGATGTACCGAATACCAAATATTTGGTACAAAACTATTCGGCCGAATACTGAATTCCAAATATTAGTTTTATTTGGGTTATCAGGCATCACTATAAAAAACTGAAGCCTTTATCAGTTTGACAGCACATAGAATTAATAGTAAATATAAGCAAAAGCAGCATGTTTTAGCCACCAAACATCTGCTAGATTCCCATACTCATGAAAAATTTGCAACTGCATTGACTTCTATTTTGCAAGAATGGTCAATAAAGAGCGCTCATGTGCATGCAGTTGTGCACAACAATGGCTGTAATATACTAAAGCTGTTAGCGTTCTCAAAATTACTCCTGTTGCTTGTGCGAATCATACTTTAGCACTTGCAGTTGATGAAACCCTTCTTAGCCAGAGGTCTGTTTCAGAGATACTGTATGTGCAATTGCGCGGCCAATCTGTTGCATTTTAATTATTCATCTCCAGCCTTTGACAGACTTAAGAAATTCCAGAAGCAACATAAGTAGTATGGGTGCAAAATGCCAGAGTGCAGAGCAATTGCATGATGTTGCAAGAGTGCCAGCCCCCACCCTCCTTTGTTGCAAGGCACCCCCACCCCAAGTTTGCTTAGAAGGTTGAGTTGCCAGATAGCATTAATTTATTTATTCCATATATTAATCAGCCAGTTGGCTTAGAAGGTTGAGTTGCCAGACTCGTTATTTATTTATTTAAAGCATATATTCCTCCGTCAGTTGGCTTAGAAGACCGATTTGACAAATGGCAATTAATTAATTCTGAAATCCGCTTTAGAAACCAAACAAATGAAATAATCGTGTTCAAACAAAAAGGAATAAATAAAACACCAATACATCGTTCTGTTTATTTTAGCTGAATTAATGGATATACAACGGGACATATATGGTCAAATAATAGCAGCATGAATGGAAAATATCTAATCATACAAAACGGGGCATTATCAAAATATTCGTACAGGAGAAATATATATAGTTATATTGAATATATATAATCACACAAAACATAGTATTAACAAAATATTAGTACAGGAAAATATATAGTTATATTATCAAAAGTTATATTATCAATTATTGGTACAGGAAAAATATATAGTTATATTAAATATATATAATCATACAAAGCATAGTATTAACAAAATATTAGTATAGGAAAATATATACTTATATTAATTATGTTGAAAATATACGAAACGTATAATCATATTAGTACAGGAAAAATATACAAAACGTATAATCATATCACATGAAAAATATATATTGTCTTTACTTTCTACGTTGCAAAACGCTAAACTCGCATTTGATAGAGTCTATATCCACATCGCCATTACTTTGTACGATGTGGTAAAACTGTCCAAGCATCACTTCACCGTTTAACTGATACGGCGGTCTATACTCGATATAAAGGGCTTTCATATCGTTCAGTACTATTTTTGTCCCCACTTTACACTCGGCGGGAAAGTTATCTTTAAGCATGGCTAGAACACAATCAAAAGCACGCACAAAAATGTCATCGTTAATCACAACATTAAATACAAGTTTATAATCATGCCTTTTCAATCGGGGATTTTTTTCTTAACGCACCGAACTTTTCAATCGTGAACTCTTCTTCACTCGGCATAGCGGGATTGGAAATAATATTCCAAATCGTAACGACACCTATCGACTATATAGAGTCGGCCGTTAAACGGTTGCTGGGCGTCCTAGGCATCACCCCGTCCGGTTGCTGGGCGCCCTAGGCATAAGTCCGTCCGGTTGCTGGGCGCCCTAGGCATCACCCGTCCGGTTGATGGGTGCCCTAGGCATCAGTCCGTCCGGTTGCTGGTTGCCCTAGGCATCAGCCAGGATTCACAGAGTACGTTTATGTGCGCTAAAAGGATCCGGGTTCGCACCCCGGGCGGGTCTCGTTACTCAGGGCACCCTAATGTTTCCCCGTAGGTCTAAGGCGGGTGTAAAACATCTCTTACGAAATAAATGAACAACTCGTACGGGAAAAATTTCAATTCAAAAAGAAAATAAATCCTACCGTAGGTCTAAGGTGAGGATAAAACATCTCGTACGGGGAAAAGGAAGAAAAAATAAACACGTGTGTGTATATATAAAACGCAATAAAAAGATAGTTAACTTTGTGCTAAAATACTATGGTACTTACGTATACATGCTTGAGTTCATTGCAATTGCATAATGCCAAACAACGCTGGACAATAGGAAAGGCAGAATATGCAGCGACCCCAAACTAAGGACTAACAAGGGCTCTCTTCAACACTGAAGGAAATTAACTTCGATATCATGGGGCCAAGACTTTTAAGCAACTACCTAAGGGTACCTAAGGGCCTCAGAAACGTTACAGGGATCAAAGGCAACAAAACCTGTTTCTGTGGCACCTAGCAGCAGCTGGGGTCCCTAAGTGACCGCTTAGTCTGCTTATGTCAGGAAACGGTCCTGCATCTGGATAATGAGCTAGCAATAAACTTGTTCATTTTTCATCCAAAACATTGAAATAAACAAGCAAGTATGCCTTAAATCTCGGACAAACAATATTCAGTTAAAGAAAACGACTAGTGGATTTTTTTCGGGGGTCTCTTATTTGTGTGTTTCTCTCCGAATCATCACCCCATCTGTAAAACACTTAATCAAGGAACTAACAACTTCAATACAACCACATTTTGCATCGTCGGAAAAGACTAATTTATTTAACTTCGTATTAGGTATGCAACAATCAACTGTTACCTCGAAGCAAAGAAACGTACAAGTTATATATCCAGTCGATCACAGTGTCTGTATTTCTCTTGGCAACTTCTGCACAAACGGCAATAAAAAGACTTCTTTACAATCACAATATATGGACATAATAAAGGCATGTTATATATATATATATGCTTCAAAAGAGAACACATTACATAAATTTTATATTTTAGAAGTACAAACATCAAATTTTATTTTCTATCTTCGCCATGACTCCTTTCCACAGTAGTAAATATCAAATTATTAACCTTAAGTTTTTGTAACCCCGTATTTGCAATTGTCTTTATTTTATTCCTCTTTTATCTATAATTAAAAATTTACTCGGTTATCATTTCATAAGAGAATCAACAGCTATGAGCTGAATGAATTATGCTATTTTCTTGGCTTATTTCAAATCAGATAAGTTTACCGACAGTATATAATACACACACACACACACTTTCGTTGATAGGACTTTCAATACTTGGTTCTAAGTAAGCGTGAAATTATTATTATTACTAATACTGATATATATATATATATTTATTTTTGTTAACTATTTTATATATATAGGGTGAACCAAATGTAGGTGGACAGTGAATGATAACGTTTATTTTGAGAATACATATTTAATTTTTTTGTATACTATAATACAAAATAAAATTTAAATAAATTTAGTTATAATATTTAATATAATAAAACACAAACACCATAGTTATAATGAACACCATAGTTATAATATAATATAACACAAACCGTATTCAACCTACTGTCCACCTACTTTTGGTTCACCGTGTATATTATATATATTAAGCAAACAACCACAAGGAAAAGGAAACACAAAGTCCGAGCGCTTTCGTGATATATTCACATTATCAAGGAGGAATGTGAATATATCACGAAAGCGCTCGGACTTTGTGTTTCCTTTTCCTTGTGGTTGTTTGCTTATTAATAAGGTCACGTGTTATTTTGTGATTCTAGTGCATATATATATATATATATGTGTGTGTGTGTGTGTGTATATATATATATATATATATTTCAATTTTGGAAATCTTGGAAATGTACAATTTTATATTTTTTTTAAGCTTTATTACGGTCATTCAATGATTTTGTTAACTATATTATATATATATATATATAAATTTTGGAAATCTTGGAAATGTACAATTTCATATAGTTTATTTTAAGCTTTATTATCAATATTATTTATTTATTTATTTATTTAGGAAAAGTATGTTTTTATGTCGTCTCTTTTCGGGGTTAAACTATCTTAAAATGCAGATATCTTTCATTGTATGCACAGGACGTAGATAGTGGTGCGAGCTGAAATGGCCCATAATTGTTTTGTCCAGACGCTATTGTCTTTGTTCCCCAAGGATACACGTTATAATAAGAACTTCTGGCAGGAAGGTAATTTTAGAACAGATGTTTTTCATTCCTTCATACATATTTCAGATGATTTATTGTATGTTTAAGCCTTCCAAGGCTAAGCTAATCAAACTAAAAAACTCCAGGCATCATCAGCCAATATTTTAAAATCATTTACGCAGAAATTAAAATTGAGTTGACCATGTAAATAAACAAATTTATCATACAAAACAAGATTCTTTGAAT
Organism: Bathynomus jamesi; assembly: GCA_023014485.1. Taxonomy (NCBI): domain Eukaryota; kingdom Metazoa; phylum Arthropoda; class Malacostraca; order Isopoda; family Cirolanidae; genus Bathynomus; species Bathynomus jamesi. The sequence continues at coordinate 265,354 of JAJOZX010001031.1, read as the reverse complement.
AAAGCACACCTTATATGAGCAAATACTTATATTGTTCTCTCTCTCTCTCTTCTACATATATAAGCACACCGGACAAAAAATTAGTCACCCCTAATAGCACCGATAGTAGGAAGTTCAAGGTCACACAGAGGGCGCTGATGTAGCATTGGTAAGTGACAAGTAGCGGTGACGTAGCACACAGGATCAGATCTGTTTCGTGAGGTGGAGAAGAACAAAGTGTGTGTTGGATATAGTCTGCAAAATGGGTCGTGAGGCAGACGTTACTCAGTGGCAAAAAGGAGCCATCGTGTTTGGCAGAGCCCACGGACACAAAATGTCTGAAGTAGCCCAATTTGTTGGTGTGTCAACGCGTACTGTCCAGCGAGTTTACAAAGAGTGGTGTAGTTCGCAATCAACTGACAATCGACGGCGTAACTGTGGCCGGAAAACAATTCTCGACAATAGGGGCCGCCGCCATGTTTCTCGTCTAGTAACTGCAAATCGTTTTCAAACCAGAGAACAATTGCTCCAAGAAACCAATGAGGTTCTCCAGCGACCAATTTCCTAACGGACATTGCGACGAGAACTGCATGCGATGGACATCTGGAGCAGGGTACCACGGAAGAGGCCGCTGTTAACAGCAAGTCACAATTGGCACGTTATAAATGGGCTCACAGGCACAAAAACTGGACTGCGGCAGATTGGAAACGTGTAATTTGGTCCGATGAGTCCCGTTTTGTTCTCCAATGATGGGAGGCGACGAGTACATCGCAGGTCCAATGAAGCCTTTAATCCTGAATGCGTCGAAGGTGTTGTCAGGCTGGAAACAGAAAGTGAAGCGCAGGAATAGACACCCACGGACTCTGGCGGAACTTCGGGACCGGCTGATGAACGAGTGGCAGCAAATCGATGTTCAGTACATGCACAACCTCGTAGAGTCTCTGCCTCGCCGGATTCGTGCGGTTATCAAGGCCAGAGGCGCCGTCACACGTTATTAGGTACATTCTGAGAGGGGTGACTAATTTTTTGTCCGGTGTGCTTATATATATATATATATATATATTATATATATATATATATATATATTTTATATAATATATATATATAATTATATATATGATTATATATATATATATAAAATTATATATATAATATATTATATATATATATAAAATTTTATATATATATATATATAAATATAATTATATATATATATATATACATATATATATATTATATATATATATAAAATTATATTTATATATATATAATATATATATTATATATATATATTATATAAAATTATATATTTATATATATATATGTTAACCCCTCCGTCTATGGGCCTGAGTCGGTTCGGAATCGACGGGGGGTTCTGGTTAGATGCAGCAACGGATATTTCTTCTATATACTTTTCTTCTATAACTTTCTAATTCTAGAACAAGGCTCGAAGGAAAAGATAAAAAAAACTCTTTTTGTAGTTTACTTCTCAAAATGTACAGGTAGTGGTCTGAATTTTACAGGGGTAGAGGTTCGACCTCTTTCGACCATGGCTCAGCCCGGAATCTAAAAATATTAAGGAGGCAAGGGGCCTCTGCCACCTCCCCGCAGCGAAGCTGCTAACAAGGGAGTCTTAGCAGTGACCAAAGCAGAGAGCCGTAATGAAGTGTCCTTCATTTTACAAATACATATATAATATAAGCCTGAATGTTGGGGGATGGCAGTTGGAGGTTAAGTTTCCCCCCTTTTAAACACGATCAGATGTTTGAAAGATTCCAAATAAAAAAAACAAAAATAAATAAATAAAAATAAAAAACTAATCTTATTTTCTTTTGCCGAATCTTCATTTCTGAAGGCGATATCATTTCATAGTATACATAAGTACAATTGAAGTACACGACTGAGTACATTTTCGTTTGGGTTTATTACAATTATGATTGCGATTATGGATTACTTCCCATTCGCTTATGATTGTCCCTTACAGTTCTATTAAAGTACATTCTTACATTATATATAAAGTCATTACATTAAATTATAGTTTCATTGAAGTACATTACGTCGTTTACCATTCTTACAGTGTTTTTATATATTTATATATGGTTAGATTATATGGTTATTATATATGGTTATTAGTACAACACAAGTACATGAGACATGACAAGATAATTTATATACAACATAATATGTTATATTACATTATAATATGTTATAAATTTGGATCAGAGCGAAAGATGTTGTTTATCTTAGAAACGTTCAATTCTGCTGTGATTCGCGAATTCGACCACTTACCTACCCAAGCATTTATGAATATCTTGTGAGGGGTGAGCGCACTTAAAAGAAAAAAAGAAAAAAATACATGTGGACGTATTTTACATGTAACAGAATAGGTTGTGTGCGTAATATAGACGCGCGTAAAATATGGACTGATAGGTTGATAGGTATCAGTAGACAATAGGTAGGAAACAACATAAATAATGATGTATAGAGAATGAAGTTTTTTTTTTTTTTTATTATTATTATTATTATTATTATTATTAAGGAATTTACCATACATCAATACGGAAGATGTCCAAATACTAAACACGTGATTCAGTGTTCAAGGTATGGAAAACGTGAAGAGAATTAAGTTACTTTATGACGTCATAGTTATTCACATTATGTCATACGTACAGTATAACTGTGTCATTATTTGGGAGGACCTAAAAGAAACGAATTAAAGACAGAGTGGGTATCAAGGACTAAGAAGCACAACTACGGGTTCCAATCCTCTTATATGCAATGTGTATGTATAATCTAGGGTCGAGGGTGAGATGCAAGACAATCATAATTAATTATAATAACTTCTATAACAAATGGAAAATGGATACGACTAAAC
>JAJOZX010001031.1:0-257500 GCA_023014485.1 Bathynomus jamesi | reverse complement strand
ATATATATATATTGGAATATATAAAACCGCCAACATAGCACTCTTTAGCTTCATGATAAGAATTTCTGACAAGGCGCTCAAATCTTAAACCAATATTTGCTATTGGGACGGTCTCATCCCCCAAAGGGGCATACCTAACCTAAGAGAGAAAGAAAGGGGGTGTGTTCATTCAAAAGCTTTATAAAATAAACTGGTTTTGGTTCGGTTCTCAGTTGTTCCTTTACCCAATATATATATATATATATATATATATATGCAATTATATTAAGCTTCGTTCTGAACCTAGCCTGGCGTCGTCTAACCTAGCCTAGCTTAATTGTTTAAGATTCAAATTGAAGGTCAAACGGTGATATTATAGTCTACCCGCCTAAAAAATATTTACCTTTATTAATAGTAGAATAAATACGTAGGTTTTGCAATAAATTAACAATAAGATTGCATTTTTCAGATAATGCGTTCGAAGAGATATACGAATGATGGCTTTAAAAAAAATTTTGAAACGTGGAATTGGATGTAAAAATGTGGTTTTTAGTCTTTCAAAAATGTCCCTTTGTTTTTATGGATAGTTTAGGAAAGATTGAGCGCGTGATAAAACATGCAATTTGAGTCTGAACTCGCTTTCAATTGTCTTCTTGAAGTAATATGAGGTAATATATGAGTCAGATGTTTTGTTTATTGGGTTAAATTAGGGTTCATTTTGTCAAAATCTGGAGGTAGATATGTGGATGTTAGTTTAATTAAATACGTGATATATATATATATATTTATTTTTTTTTAACTGCAAACAACACAGTATAATTAATGTAAAGAACGGCGCTTGTGTAGAAGAGCGTTCCGCACAAGATGAGGAGGGAGAACGAACAAATGAAAAATGAGGTACCACCCGGGAATCGAACCCGGGATCATCCGATTGCCGGTCAGATATGCTATCCACTACACCATGGACCTCGATCAATCAGAAGTCGTAATTCTCCTACATACGAGCAGAAACAGTGCCCTGAGGGGGCACCTCCGCATGCCGTACATATATACATTTTAACTGCAAACAACACAGTATAATTAATGTAAAGAACGACGCTTGTGTAGAAGAGCGTCTCGCACAAGATGAGGAGGGAGAACGAACAAATGAAAAATGAGGTACCACCCGGGAATCGAACCCGTACGGCCTGCGAAGGTGCCCCCTCAGGGCATTGGTTTCTGCTCGTATGTAGGAGAATTACGACTTCTGATTGATCGAGGTCCATGGTGTAGTGGATAGCATATCTGACCGGCAATCGGATGAGCCCGGGTTCGATTCCCGGGTGGTACCTCATTTTTCATTTGTTCGTTGTCCCTCCTCATCTTGTGCGGAACGCTCTTCTACACAAGCGTCGTTCTTTACATATATATACAATGGACTAAAATAGATTAAAAATATTTATTATTTATTGTTTTACATTTCATGTCACTGGTGAAGTATGAAGTTGTTACATTACATGCGTACTCTTAATTTTATAGTGATTTCCCTCGTATGTTTAGATCTTATTTATTGAATATCTCGCAACGAGACATCGTTTCATAGATTCGGGAGAGTAGCAAATTGGATTGAAGAATGCTTAAAGACCAGTTCTGGGGCAGTCGCTTTCGCAGATGGGTATACTTTGGTATTTTAATAGATATCTGTGTCAAGAGGCGTACGAAAGACATCTTAATATTGGTTTTAAATTGACAGTGACGGAATGAAAAAAATAATTATGGTAAAAATCATGTCAAACGGGGTTGATTCACTTCTCTTAACATTTTTATATATTTGTTATGAATTTATATATATATGTATATAATTATTTATATATATATAATATATATATATTTATACTGTATATATATATATATATATATATATATATATATATATATATATATAACATATATATATATATTATATATATATATATATATATATATATATAACATATATATATAATTATATATATATATATATAGTTTTATATATATATATATGTATATATATTATATATATATATATATATACATGTATATATATATGTATGTATATATAATTTATTATATATATATATATTATATATATTCGCTGTATTCTTATGAGAGTATTACACAAGTAAACAGCGAAATGAAACATATGAAAGTCGAATGTCCCGTTATAATCCCTCGAGAAATTACAGTGATTTTATAGTAATTATAGCGAAACGATTGCCTTTTCTTTGGTTTCATTTCCTTGCATGTGTAGGATATGACGTTATCCTTTAAAGGTATCCTCAGTATGTCGCTTCCTCTCAACAACAAGGAAGTTTATACCGTTTAATTAATCTGACTGACGTCCACGGTTCTTCTTTTCAACTTTACTTTATCTGACTGCGAGTTACGATGAAACGATTTATACCTTCGCTCAATGGCGTACCCTCTCTCTCTCTCAGCCCGTTGAGAGACGGGAATGTTTCTTCTTGGAAGGCTATAAAATGACGCATCACACTTTTGTCCTTTTTTGACATAGAATATTAGAAATGAAATCCTTTACACAACACTTGATAGAGAGTTACAACAACTGATTACATTTAAATAAGCTGAGAGGTCCTGCCAAGCCCGGCTGGCCCACGTGCGGAACACTCTACTCCCTCTGTCGGAAGCTGAGGCGAGCGTTAGACTGACAAGGCATGTTGCCTTCCTCAAGGGGCTCCCTTTGTCCTGGAGAAACACCCATGGTTGCCACGTGTTACAGAAGACTATTAAACTTGCAAAATTCTACTCTAATAATGATATTACATAACAAGAGAATTGGTATAATTGGATATTAGCAAAAGAATTATACAATTGTAGTTTTACACAACTCTTTTATGTGATTTATAATAATTGAAAAGAACATTTACAATTTGGGAATCTCTGTTTAAGATTAGACGTGGCAACCCTGTTTTCGTTAGGCTTAGATAGACAGGAACCAAAACTTTCTGCTGGGGCGTCGAGGCAAATCTACACAAACATTAAGAATTTAACGGACTCACATTTTAATTTATATGAACCAGAATAATATCTTTTAAAGGATTAAATATTTTAATTTGTACAAACAGAATATTAAATTTTAACAAATTTATTTCCTTGTGGAAAACATTTTTCCACACATGTAAATTTCATGTGTGGCTTTTGTTTTAGAAGTTATTGCAGCTCCATTTGCCTCCAAGATACATAAATTGCACACAAACATCCGCGTTAGATGCGCGTTTAACCGTGTATGTTATGACAGAGACTTGCCAGCGTCCGTGCCTTAGGGGTAACACCGTTTCTCTCGAAGCGAAGTGAATATTGAGGTAGGGGGTTCGATTCCCGATGATACTGGTAATAATAATAATAATAATACAGGAGTTAGAGTTACGGGCTAGGCGTTAGAATGCTGTGCCATTTTCTGACCCTCTTAAATGATTATTATGAAGGTAAATGACTTTTGATGCGAATTAAACCGCTTTTTTATAATCCACATGAATTGTTATAATTTATCATTGCCTGCGATAATTTCCATATAATTATCTTTTATTTTTTGTAAACTCGATTATTAGTAAATAAATGACAGAGTTTGACTACAATAAAGTACAGTATAAAAAACGTGATTAAGGCGCGCATGAATCAGCACTCAGTATGATTATATATTATTACATCGTATAAGACATTTGCCATAAAAATATATCATGAAACTGATTGCATGTTCCTCACCCTACTTTCTAAAGTATAAATATGTCATCAACTGTACAGTGCAACGTATCTAATTTATAATAGTTTCTTATATTTTTTTCGAATGAGGTAAGGTGTACTTCATTTTGTATAGTGTTTCATAATTTATCCGGAAATTAGATTTTGATATTCCTGAAACATCCGGAAAAAAGGTTCATTTTGGTAATTTTGTTTTTATCAGTCATAAGCACCAGAATTCTTTATAGATGATGATGATGATGATGATTGTTAAACTTAAGAAGTTACAGAGTTACAGACTAAGAAATACCCTAAGATCCACTCTAGGCTTGCGAGCCCAATATTATATAATATCATACAATAATATTAAAAATTATTAATCATTAGAATACGAGATGTTATTCAGGTGAAAGCTAGAGGAGTTAAACCCCCGCGCCCCCAACCCCTGATATTTGCGCCTGCTAACCTAGCCAGATTAATCTAATCTAACAGTAGCCTAACCGGGCATAAAAGAGTAATTGGATGTACAGTAATTCCAGTAAGAACGTATTTCACTTCATTCCAGTCCGTTCGATTTATTTCGAAATTACTCCAATGAGCGTAATTTCACTCTCTCAAGTTCAGACGGGTACCCATACAAGAACTGAACAAACTGAACGTCGCTTAATCTCGCCGATCTAACTAACTATATATATATAGTGGTTAAAACGTTGGGGTGTTGATGGGGTATGGGTCGGTTTCCACGTTATACTGTAGGTCTAAGGTGAAGTGAAAAGTTTGACCTTCGTCAGAATGAACAATTCGGGGGGATGCTATGCTAACCAAAGGTTAACCAAAGGACAGCAGAGGCGCCCCTATATCTGCGTCGGAAAAAGTTCATCTAAAAAATTCAGAGCGCCCTAATGTTCAAAGAAAAAAAATAGGTTCACACCCGACGCGACCAAGAAATTTTGTTACAGTACACTCCTTTATAACGATTTCATTAACATCGTTTATCAGTTTATTGGTAGGCAGCCGGTATAATTAAACATCCATCGAAGGACTTTCAATTTTGGATCGGTTTTATTGTCAACGTTAAAATATTTTTCAGCAATTGCGACGAAGATAGTATATATATATTATATATATATTTGCTTGATGATAAACTGTCGTACGCATAATAATTTAACCTCAAATAAATAGAATAGAATAGAATAACATTTATTAATAATAAAATAAATATTTTACATACAAACGTCAAAGAATACTCACCCACCATAATTGAGAGCGCTTTTAAACATGTCGTACTAGCGAGTTCGGCTATTGGCTCTTACCGGCTCCAAGGAGGGTGGGGGTTGGCTCCAAGGGGGTGGGGGTTGGCAACAAGGGGGTGGGGGTTGGCACTCTTGCAACATTATGCAATTGCTCTGCACTCTGGCCACTTTGCACCCATACTACTAATATAATTTACCCGAAAACTAACTTATAAGAGACGTTATCACCCAATGGAACTCTACATTTGATATGCTACAACGACTTCTTCAACGAAAAACTGCGGTTGTTACATACGCCTCGAACTATGAGATACTGTAGCAGCCTTCAATAAAATCATCAGTGGACTCTAATTCAGTGTGTTGTAAAGCTTCTTAGTCGATGTGAAAAATTAACGAATGACTTTTCCTCTGATTCTTCTTGTCTTCATATGGTGTCTCCCGATGTTACAGGTCTCGTGGTATTTTTGCCTAACATAACTGATGATGCAGGTGTTCATACTATGAAAAACTATTTAATAGAAAATGTGCAAAATCGTTTCAGGTAGTGGAAGGCAGACATTACTCGCATGATTTCTCACGTTTTAGATTCTCGTTTCAAATTTACTTGCATAACAGTGCCTGAGTTTGTAAAAAATGAGACACTCATTACGTCTGCATCACCTAACGCTAGTCCTGCGCGTAATATAACCTATGGCGATGAAGCAACTGATTTTGTTTCACGAGAAGATCAAAAACCTTTGAAAAAGAAGCCGAAGGTTAATTTATGGAGTTATTTCGATGAGGTTGTCCCTCCACCTATCAAAAACTAGTCAGAAAAGTTATCAAAAAGAATTAGACATCTATTCAAAGGAGCCACGAGTCAGTCGTGACACGAACCCTCTTGATTGGGGTCGCCATAATGGTGAAAGATTCCCAAAACCACTGAACAGCTGGGTTTTGCTGCGCACTGCCTGACGTCACCGGATTTCGATCCCGGGGCCGATAGATTCGTAGTCAGCGATGCTAACCGCTACACCACCGAGGCGCCTGTGTATATATATATATATATATATTTGGGTGAGCCACACATATATGGTAAAAAATTAAAATGCACAAATAATAACAACTGCTGCATTTTCTCATTCCTTATACGGATAAAGACCTCAGACCGAATTTTGAGCTAAATCCATTAATATTTAAGGGTGGCGTAAATTTGAAGAAATTTGCCACCCCAAACTGTATAATGATACTAAGGCTTCGAGTTCTGCCACCTCTAAATATGCATGAATCGATCCAGTTTTTTATTTCCAACATCGATAGTGTTTTTGGAATTTGGGCAAATGTCGTGAGAAATATATTTTTCATTTTAATTTTTTTTTACCACCCTAATATATATATATATAATATATATTTTAATTGGGGTTGTTTAACCTCCTTCACAACATCTAAGGTCATATGACGGAGGGGACCTACAGCTTTACGTGGGATCCGAACCACGGGTCGCTACATAATCTGGGCGCGGAGGACGGTCTCCCATCCAACTACTACCCAGACCCAATGTCGCTTAACTTCGCTGATCTCCGAGAAGCGGTGTTACGACATCGGCTACTACGTAGCCCATATATATATATATACACACACACACACACAGTGGTGCTCGTAAGTATTCGTACAGAGAAATATTTCGGTTATATTCGCCTTTATCTTCTGCACCATACATAGGATAATTATAAAAGGTCTACCGTTCGTTTACAAAAATTAACAAATAAAAATTTAGTTTAACAGCAACATATAACGGAAAACATCAAAGAATTTGAGGAAAACAGAAAAAAGCTAAAATGCAGAAGTTTTTGTACACTTATTTATAAAATGATTTAACACTTTGTGTTAAATTTTTTATCAGTAGTTGGCTGTTTATTGCTCCTTAAATGTTCTAATTTCTAGAATTTTCCAGGTGAATCTTCATGGAAGATGGATGACTGCACACTACAGTGTACAAGCCATTAGTAAGCAATGGTTCGTCGTGGTAAAGAGCTATCCATAGATATTAAGATATCTGTTATTGCTGCACCAGAGTCTGGAAAGAGTTATAGGAAGATAGAAGAATTTCGAATATCATTTACGACGGTTGCTGCAGTTATAAAGAAATGGAAAGGCTTTGGAAGAATCAAAACTGTACCAAGGTATGGACAACTTTGTAAGATTTCAGAACGTACAGCTAGACGGATTGAAAGAATGGCTGCTGCGAATCCACGAGTGACTACCAGTAATATTCACCAAACTTTAAGAATGTATAAGATCGATGTCCATCCCTCTACTGTACTTCGTACATCGATAAAGAGTGGTCTGCATGGAAGAGTTGCACGAAGAAAGTGCTGTAAAGCGCACAAAGAAGCTCGTTTAAATTTACTATGCCAAGGACCATCGAAAGGATGGATTTGCATTCTGGAAGAAAGTTCTCTGGACAGACAAGACCAAAATTGAATTATTCAGGAACAACGAGCAAAGGTATGTTTGGTGAAAATCAAATACTGCATTCGAGGAAAAAAAAAACATCCTTCCTACGGTTAAACATGGTGGTGTTAGTTTGCTTCTTTAGGGATACTTTAGTACTTCTGTTCCAGGAAAGCTTGTTGTCACGAGTGGAATCTTGAATTCGAAGAAATATCAGGAAATTGAAGAGTTGCGAATGGGTCGCAACTGGGTACTGCAACAAGATAATAACCCTAAACATAAAAGTAAGAGCAACCATGAAATGGATTCAACAAAAGAATTTCAAGTTTCTCGAGTGGCCCAGTCAAAGCCCATATCTCAATTTAATCGAGAATTTATGGTTTGATTTGAAGAAAAGCTGCCCGCAAAAGAAACCCTTCAAATCTGAATGAATTGCAACTATTTTCTTTCGAAGAATGGGCTAAAATTTCCACTGAGAGATGTCGAAATCTCGTAGAAAAATACCCAAAACGAATCACTGAAGTCTTTGAAGCAAAATGTGGACACACAAAGTATTAAATAATTTTGTAAGTGAATGTGCAAAAATGTTAACATTTTAAATTGTTTTATTTTCCTCAAATTCTTTGATGTTTTACATTATATGTTGGAATTAAACTAATTTTTTTATTCGTTAAATTTTTCCAAACGAACGGTAAACTTTTCATAACGATCCTATGCATGGTACAAAAGATAAGGACAAATATAACTGAAATATTTCTGCGTACGAATATTTATGATAAATGTCATTCGTTCAGTAATTTATCGTGCTCTTCACCTGTCTCCACTCTGTTGTTATTATTATTATTATTATTATTATTATTATTATTATTATTTAAAGGAGTCTTCAGAAAGAGGTGGCGGGGCTCACCCAGGACGTTCGAGAGTTACAGGCAGAACTGGAGAGGACGAGGGCGTGCCGAGAGAACTTCAAGAGGAAGGCCCAAGAGTACTGCAGGACTCTGGAGAGCCTTTCCATATCAATCACTGCCAAGGTGAGAATACCCTGAGTCATTTTAATTTTGGCCTGTATGGGTTAACTATTGGTTCAGTGGTTGTGCTCAAGTAGTTAAGGTAAAATTTAAACTTGATTAGTTTGGCCACTGTCTCCTTTTCGATCGCTCTACCTATTATAATAGAAGGGACATTCTATTATGTGTTCTGAGAGTTAATTTATAGAAATGTAAACAAAATGCTCCTCTTAACATTTCGTGTATGCGTCTAATCTCGCCGCTTACCTTCTACGGAGAATACCATAGGTTTAATTGTTAGTTTTTCTTTGGTTTATGGAATTTTCTTGTCCACTTCAGCAGAGATTAAAGAGGTCACAGTTTATGGAAATGAAATGGCTTAGATTATACCTTATTTCGTGTTTGGATATAGGTAGGGCCATGCAGAGCGGGGCTACAGGGGCTTGAGCCCCTGCCCTTTTCCCTCCATGACTCAGAAGTCATGGAGGGAAAAGGGCAGCTTGAAATTGGAACTGTATAGATCTGAGCAAGGCTTGATGACAGATATCTTCGCGATCTATGATTAGCGACGGCTGTGAAATTATCCCTGACCCCCAAGGAGGTGCCCTATTTTGGCTTGTTAAATGTTTTCTGTACGGCAGTAGGTATAGGTATTGCATTGGCAATGTGCTAAACTTATTCCGTGTGTGGTTAATAATCTTTGTGTTCATTTTTTCAGGACAAAGAGCAGGACATTTTGATGCAGGAGTATTTGAGCTTGAATGAGACCGTTTCTTCCTTGAAACTTCTCAACGCCTCATTGGAGGAAAGCGCAGCCACTCAGAACCAGGAACTGGACAGGATGGAAGAAATGCTCAAAACCTTTAAAGAGGAAAGAGAACAACTGATTTCCCAAGTAAGTTATTGTTGGGAAGATTCTGTCTCGTTACGCTCAAAACTCAAAAAAGGGCCACAGAAAGTTCAAACATTTAAAAAAAAAAAAAAAAATCGAAAACTGAGGTTTACACCACATTATGAAGGGATTCTGAAATATATGTACACCTTTCAACCTTTCAAATGTTCCGTGCGATGATTCCTCATTTCACGAAGGTCAAGTTTGTCGCCCCTCCTCTCAAAAACCAAGATATATATATATATATATATATATATATATATATATATATATATATATATATATATATTATATATATAATATATATAAGACCGTTTCAAAATTTAATGGTGAAAAAAATAAAATTTTAATTTTTGTTTGCATAGTGTTTTATTTTATGACACAATATTACAAACGCTAGGTTATATTTTCATTACATTTAATGAAGATTTAGGGACTGCGCAGAGCAACTGAAATATTGAATATTGATCACTGTACCAAGTTTGATTTCTGGGGCTGTGCAATTGCTTTCCGATGAAACTGGAGAACTTGAAATAGAAATTGACGTTGCTCCTCATTCACTGTAATTGTTTCGTTGAAATCTGTTGCAAGTTTAACTGCTTGTTCTGCACAGTCGTTTACAACTTTAAGATGGGACACAACTTCTCGGCTATGTATGTATGTTGGTTGGTCATACCATTGTGAAGGTTGAACGGATTTGATGATCTGCTCGTGATGAAATCTGACAGTCTCTTACCCTTAAAGGAACCTACTGCTTTAACAGGAATTCTACGCAAGTCCTTCTTCTTCGGAGGCTTTTGAAGTCCGTTTGTCATTGCTCTTTTATCTTCAAGACACTTTATCTGAAAAAAGACAACGGAGCCAGGTCCTCACTCAAGTACCAGAGATGTGATTTCAGCTTTCTGGATGCAGCCTCACCAACTTCTTTGTCAACTTTAACGAAGTCCTCTAGTTTGATCATAAGCATGATATTATACGGTGCATCAGCAGCTGATGGGGCTTCGTACCACGCCTTGAGGTACACATAAACAACGAAGATGTTGATACGTCTGAGAGCTTGTTTCTCATGAGCAGACAGGTGGAACTGTTTGTGAAACAGGTATATCTTGAAACAGTATATGCCTTTTGCCATCTACCTGGCTCGATGATAGGCACCTGGTGCTCGAAAATGAACACCTCGTGGAGGCTCTTCACCCATAAATATGAGTACAAGTTCCAGAAACTCCAGATAGTCATTGTGCTGATGATATTCTGTCAACTTCTCTCTAATGAAGTTGATCACCACTTCTCGATGTTTGTTGATCCAATCAACTTCCTCTTCCGTTAATTCTTCTGGAGTGGCGTCAATTGCTTAATAATCACTCCATTTTAGTTGGGACCATTGCTGTTTAAATCTGCCAAAAAGGAGTATCTGAGGATCAATTGAAACAAAAAATGTGTCAAATACACAGGCAATTATTAGTTCATGATGGCGGTATGCTAGGAATAACAGTCGTTTTCCTAAAGCAAGTTCAATGGTATGGCACGCTCCTCAATGAATGCCAGTGTTGCTTGCAGTAGTGTCAAAACAAAGTTCGGCAATCCACTTACGTACTTCCCTCCACTCTTGAACCGTCTGCACTACAGCTTCGCCCATTAGTAACCCAGTTCCTACTGTAAGTTTGGGGATGCCGAGAAGTTTTTCAACATTTTTCCCAGAAACAACGGTGGCCAGTTTATCACTATTTTTTCCTCTACTGTTTGGAATTATCTTTCCGTCAAAGTGAACGATGAGAGGAGTTTCAGGCTTAAAACTATCCTTCACAGATGAACTTAGCTTTGACCGCGCTTTTTTTCTTGCATTGTAGATCGTACTTGTCGAAAGAATCAGGTTTCCAACTTCAACTCCGGCTGCTTGCAGGGCTGGTGCAACAATATGCATTGCATCTCTTGCTGATGCGTTAGTTCGATCTAGAGCAGCTGCAAACATGGGGTCGTCCACCACTCGTCTAGGATTCAGCTTGGCAACCTTCTTCGGGGGGCATGAAGTCTCAGAGTGATGACCAAGTTGACGGCGATGATAAGCACTCATGTCCCGCAAGTCCGTCTGAATCTGAAGAATTTGTATTTTCTTTAACCTCTACGCTTAAGCTATCAGAAGACAAGGCTGCAACTTTAAATGTTGCTGCAGTTTTTTCATTTTCAAACCTACTCTTCCGTTTCGTTTCCTCTATCATCCTCTGACATCGTTTGAATTCTTTTTCTGCAAATACTTTATCCTCGCCAGACATAATCATCTTTCGTTCGTCTCCTTGGTCTAACAGAAATGTCCAGTCTTCAGAAATTTTGATAATTTGCTGGCAACTAGCGTGAGATATATCGAAAAGTTGGTCGAGACGCTGTTGAAAATGCTTTTCATTACTTTCTTCTTTGGCATTTCTTCTATTTTTACTCTTTCCCAGCTTCACATATTCAGTGTGAATACTTTTAAGTTTTGCCACAACATTTGGTTTGTACGTTGTTGGGATGTTTGCTTTGTTCCACAATGCTAACACTTCATCAACAGTCCTTGATGCACTTTCCGATAAAGTGAGTTTTTCACTCTTAAGACTGAAGAGAAGACGGCAAAGAACTTCTCTTATTAATGGCAGCTGATTTCCTTCAATATGTTGTATCTCCTGCCCAATTAGCCACAATGTTGTTTTTGATCGCGTTGTAGCCATGGAGATAATCCTCGTAATGTTCGTGATCTGAAAAATAAGAAAACACACATACTCGTGTGTGTGTGTATATGTATATATATATATATATATATATATATATATATATATATATATATATATATATATATATATACACAGGGTGTTTGAAAACTTTCTGTACAAATTTAATGGGGGATAGGCAACACCAAGACAAACCATTTTCGTCTATAAGTGTATCTCCGCTGACGTCACCATTCGGCGCGAGAGGGCGCCGCTGCAATTGGCTAAAAGGTGAAGTGGGCTAGACTCGCGCTTGCCGCGGGCATTCTTAAATCGGACGTAGTACGCGTAACATGGAGCGCTTCACGACTGCTGAGATGGCTGACATGCATATGGTGTATGGGGCTGCCAATGGAAACGGAATGGCTGCTGTGAGGTTGTACTGACAGCGCTTCCCAAACAGACGTGTGCCAAACCAGCAAACGTTTGCGCATTTGCATCGGCGACTGCGAGAAACTGGAACATTCCATGCAAACATGCATGACACTGGTCGGGAGAGAAACATGCGCACTCCTGACATGGAAGAAGAAATCCTACGGCGATTTGAGGACAATCCAAGCGCAAGCACGCGAGGTGTTGCACGTATCCTCGGTGTGAACCACGACCTGGTCTGGAGAGTGTTGCACGAGCAGCAGTTACATCCGTTTCATCGTCAGAGAGTCCAGGCATTACAAACCCGTGTAGCATGTGGATTTGCGTGCGCCCACACGTGAGAATTGTGCATGTTAAACACACCCTCACGTGTGAAACAGGCCTCATCTGAGAACAGCACATAAGCCGGAAAATTAGGCTGCACCGCTGTCTGCTGCAGAAACCAGCGTGCGAATTCCACACGAAGAGGGTAATCCCGAGGTTGTAATGCCTGGACTCTCTTTTGATGAAACGGATGTAACTGCTGCTCGTGCAACACTCTCCAGACCAGGTCGTGGTTCACACCGAGGATACGTGCAACACCTCGCGTGCTTGCGCTTGGATTGTCCTCAAATCGCCGTAGGATTTCTTCTTCCATGTCAGGAGTGCGCACGTTTCTCTCCCGACCAGTGTCATGCATGTTTGCATGGAATGTTCCAGTTTCTCGCAGTCGCCGATGCAAATGCGCAAACGTTTGGTGGTTTGGCACACGTCTGTTTGGGAAGCGCTGTCGGTACAACCTCACAGCAGCTCTTCCGTTTCCATTGGCAGCCCCATACACCATATGCATGTCAGCCATCTCAGCAGTCGTGAAGCGCTCCATGTTACGCGTACTACGTCCGATTTAAGAATGCCCGCGGCAAGCGCGAGTCTAGCCCACTTCACCTTTTAGCCAATTGCAGCGGCGCCCTCTCGCGCCGAATGGTGACGTCAGCGGACATACACTTATAGACGAAAAGGGTTTGTCTTGGTGTTGCCTATCCCCCATTACAATTTGTACAGAAAGTTTTCAAACACCCTGTGTGTGTATATATATATATATATATATACACACACACACACCCGGTATATATAAATATTATTTTGTGACTTTTTTTCTGGCTTTTTTTTCATGTGACTTTTTTTCTGACTCTTTTCATGTGACTTTTTTTCCTAGATTCGTTACAACGGAGCTGGGACGTAGCCCCAATTAAATTAACAAATAAATATATTAAATATAATAAATAATTTAAATAATACAGAAGTTCAATAAATTTTAATAAAAAATAAGTTCAATAAATTAAACTAAACAATAAATAAAAAAAAAGTTAAATTAAACTAAACAATATAAAAATTACAGTGAAATATATATATAAAAGGATTTCGGTGAACACTAACCTCAGTGCCACTGCGACTGGCGACGTGATATACCTCCTCTCACACCTCAAGACGAACTGACGGCAACAACTATCGTGTTATGTCCGTGTACCTAGAGCCAGTACCAACTGAAACATGTTGGAACATGTTTTATATTGTAATGTAGCTGGTTATTTGATGCACTGGAAGCAAAGTAACATAATGAAAAAGGCAGTTTTTTTCTGTAAAAGAGAATTTCACATGGCTTGCGCAGTCCCTAAATATCAACCAATGTTATTGAAGTGTTGGTTGGTTGGTTGGTTTGGTTTGGTTTGCTCATTGTATCAGTTGCTCGGAGACACTAGCACCGGACCTCCAATTTTTCCTAGCTGAGTTTCTATCACAACCTCATCCTTTTATCGCATATGCGTCAAATTACCAAGAATTTTCGTTTTTTTGAAACGGTCTAATATACATTATATATATATATATATATTATTTCACGAAAGTAACACGTGAAAAATATTTATGATGAATAAAACCATGAAGGAAAGGGGAAACAGAGTGGTGCTCAAGCGCTTTCGTCTAATTTCATCCTCAGGAACACTCAGTGTTCCTGAGGATGTCATTTTGGAAAAATTTGTCAAATAAAAAAATTAGTTTAATCCGAACATAATGTAAAACATCAAATAATTTTAGGGAAAAAAACGTTAAAATGCAAAAGTTTTCGTACATTTATTTACAAAATTATTTAATACTTTGTGTGTCCACCTTAGGCTTCAAGAATTTAAATTTGTATCAGTTGTTGGCTGGTTATTGATTAGAGACTGTTGGCAATTGTGAATTCTACAATTTTCTTTGTGAATCTTTATGGAAGACGGTTAGCTGTACAAACCCTTAGGAAACAATGGGTCGTCATGGTAAAGAGCTAGCTACAGATCTTAAGATATGCTATTGATACACACGAATCTGGAAAGAGTTATAGGAAGATAGAAGAACTTCGAATTCCATTTACGACGATTGCTGCAGTTATAAAAAAATTGAATGGTTTTGGAACACTCAATACTCTACCAAGTTGTGGACAATCTTGCAAGATTTCAGCACATACAGCTAGACGGATTAAAAGAATGGCTGCTGCGAATCCACGAGTGACTACATGTGATATTTACCAAACATTAAGACTATCTAAGGTCGATGTTCATCCCTCTACTTTACGCATGGAAGAGTCGCACGAAGAAAACCTTTGATACGAAAAACGTACAAAGAAGCTCGTTTACAGTGCGCGAAGGATCATCAACATGATGAATTTGCATTCTGGAAGAAAGTTCTCTGGATAGACAAGACCAAAATTGAATTATTCGGGAATAACGAGCAACGGTATGTTTGGTGGAAATCCGATACTGCATTCGACGAAAAAAACATCCTTCCTACGGTTAAACGTGGCAGTTTGCTTCTTTGGGGATACTTTAGTGCTTCTAGTCCAGGAAAGCTTGTTATTATCAATGGAATTTTGAATTCGAAGAAATATCAGGAAATTTTAGAAGAAAATCTATTGCCTTCAGTTCAGGAGTTGCGAATGGAACGCAGTTGGGTACTGCAACAAGCAAATGATCCAAAACATAAAAGTAAGAGTAACCATGAAATGGAATTCAACAAAAGAAGTTCGAGCTTCTCGAGTGACCCAGCCAAAGCCCATATCTCAATTTAATCGAGAATTTATGGTTTTATTTGGAAAAAGCTGTCGCGAGGGAAACTCTTCGAATAGGAATGAATGCAACAATTTTCTTCCGAAGAATGGACTAAAATTTCTAGTGAGAGATGTTGAAACCTCGTAGAAAAATACCCATAACGAATCTTTGAAGTCTTTCAAGCAAAAAGTGGACACAAAGTATTAAATAAGTGCGTAACAAAATGTACGAAAATTTTGTATTTTAACGTTATTTTGATTTTCCTCCAATTATATGATGTTTTACATTACATGTTGGAGTTAAACTAATTTTTTTTGTTAAAATTTTTCTAAACGAATGTAAGTTTTCGTAACTATCCTAGCATGGCACAAAATTTAGGATAGAATTGGTTTCCACTCTCCTCCTGCCCTCGTAACCAGCTAAGCATAGCAGACCACGGGCTCTGTACAAGAACCTGTCCAGCTGGTTGCTGAAATTATTCAGGTTGGTGTGCTGAAGGTTCCTTAGTTCTTTCGTCATTACGTTAAAGAATTTTGGGCCACATATTCAGAGGGTATTTTCCGTTTTTGTTTTCATATCTTCCTGTCCACCACATCTGGAATGGTACAAAATTTATCTCTTCTTTCATTCCAGTGTGTTTTTGTTTTGTTTCTAAAGTTTGGGATACCTCCGTCGCGTATTTTCCATATATACGTTATTGTGTATCGCTGACGTCTTGTTTCCAGGGAGTAGAGTTTCAGGGTTTGTAGTCGAGACTAGTAGTCTTCATCTTTCGGTTTCTCTTTCACAGAAAGAGTCATAATACATAACCAGATCTGCGGAAAAAATGCATAATAAACTACATAATAAACACTGCATAAGTAGCATTGTGAAAATCGTAACTTATTTTGTCCTACGCATTATTTTATTTTAAAATACCGATATATAATTATACATACCTATCACTCACACACTGAACCGCGCAGAATACTACCAATATACTAATGAAAAAATCAAAAGCAACGCCGAAATCAATTACGTACGATAATTGAAAGAAGCAGAACATAAGTGCCAGGCGTACGATCAAATGATTAAGGATACTCATGTTTAGAAATAATAATAATATTGTGAATACACTTGTTAGATATGCAAATAAGGTACCTTAGCACGCAATGTTGCAAACCATAAGGTGTCCTTAAAATTGGACAATGTGACAAAATTCAACCTCAGTGTGACACCTCTAAATATTCTTTGATTTTGATGAAATATTGAATTGTGTTTTCTTACTAAATTCAACAATTTTAGGTGGTTCGAGGAGAATAATTAAGGTTTTTGCACCACTCTAAATTATATATCTTTCAACCTTTCAAATGTTCCGTGCGATGATTATTCATTTCACGAAGGTCAAGCTTGTCACCCCTCCTCTCGAGTTGGCCTGCTGAAGTAGTGAGTTGGTTTCTTGTACTCTCCACCTCACATAGCCAGGTACGCCGGCTCATCGGGAGTTGTTCTGAATCAGGCGTCTAATCTTCTTTTGAAGATATCCACCGCAACACCACTCATGTTCCTTAGTTCTTTGGGCAGCTGATTAAACAGTCTTGGTCCTCTCACAACAAAACTATTTTCTTTCAGGGTTAAGGATGTTCCCTGTCTAGCCTTTAATTTGGGAACACGACACAGTCTTCCTTTTCTACTTTCTACTGTTGTTTGGTGAGTTATAACGTTCAGAGTAAGATTAGAAGCTAGTTTCTCCATTATTTTCCAAGTGTAAATAATGATGTATCTCTCTCTTCTTCTTTCCAGTGAATATAGGTTTAATTCGCATAACCTTTCCCAGTAATGTAATTCTTTGCACCCATTGATCTTGGTTGTGAAGCTTCTCTGAATCCCTTCTAGCTGTCTACTGTTGTTTGGTGAGTTATAACGTTCAGAGTAAGATTAGAAGCTAGTTTCTCCATTATTTTCCAAGTGTAAATAATGATGTATCTCTCTCTCCTTCTTTCCAGTGAATATAGGTTTAATTCGCATAACCTTTCCCAGTAATTTAATTCTTTGCACCCATTGATCTTGGCTGTGAAGCTTCTCTGAATCCCTTCTAGCTGTCTAATGTCTTCTTTTTTATATGGGAATCATTATATTCCTATCCCTTCGTTTAAAGGTTCTCACAATCTGCCCAGTTATTCTCTTTGCTCTGATACTGCTATCTTATTTTGTGTTTCAAATTTCACACCATCAGTTATTACAACTCCTAAATCTTTTGCTTTAGAAGTTCTCTGAATTTCCTGTCTATTTGGAGTATAGTATTCCATGGATTTTAGGTCCTCCCTTTTTCCTTACCGTAACAGTTGAAATTTCTCAGTGTTAAACTTCATATTTTTGTCTTCCGTCCACTTGTAGATTCTGTTTATGTCTGTTTGTAGAGATCCTATATCCTCTGGGTTTCTTATTTTTCTACTGAGCTTTGTTTCATCAGCAAAGGATGTTACTGTGCTGTCTCTGTAACGTCCTCAACTATGTCAGTTAGCATGATTATGAAGAGTAACGGAGCTAATACTGTTCCTTGTGGTACTGAGCTAAGGACCTCTGATTCTGATGAAGATATTCCTTGTACTGTAACGACTTGCTGCCGCTCACTAAGGAAATTATATATCCATTTCCCTACTTTTCATGTTTTTCACATATACTGTATTTCAGTTTATGTATTATGATTCCATGGTCGCACTTGTCGAACGCTTTGGCAAAGTCTGGGTATATTACATCATAGTTTTCATTACTTTCAAGTGCATCAATAATGTTGTAGTGTCCCATTAGTTGTGATAGGCATGATCTGCCTGATCGAAACCCATGTTGGTTATCATTGAATTTTTTCTCAGTTTCCAAAAAGTCATAGATTTTCTGTCTAACTATTCTTTCAAATATTTTAGTGAGATGAGATGTAAGCGACACTAGGCGATTGTGTTTGGCCTCGGATCGATCTCCTCCTTTATATATTGGGACTATGCTCGCGCTCTTCAAGATGCCTGGTATTTTCTCCCATGTCTAGCGATCGCCTCCATATCCAATGTAGGGGCTCTGCGATTGCATTCTTGCAGTTTTTGATCAGTGTGGCATTCCATTTGTCCGGTCCTGCCGCTGAGTGTGCTTTTAGTTCCCCTATAGCTTGTGTAATATCATCCGTCGTAAAGTCGAAGTCCGTTATACTTTCTCCTTGTAGTTCTTCTTCAAAGAACGCGTTTCTATCGCATATCAGTTTGTCAGAAAGATGATTCGTACTGAGCTCTTAATATTTCAGATACTTCCGTTAGATCATCAGATAAAGCACTGTCTTCGTTTTTCAAAGGTCCGATAGTCGCATGGTTTTTCGACTTCCTTTTTGCAAAATTATAGAAGTACTTTGATTTAACCTTTATCGCTTCTATAGCGTCGTCGTTGTCTTTTTCTGTATGCTTCTCAATTAGTTCCTGTATGACGTCATCGATACTCTGCAGTTTATCATTTAATATTTTTCTGATGTTGTTATCTTTACAGTTATTTAATTTTGCAGTCACTCTTTTTCTCTTTCTTTGTTGTATTTTTGGGACATGTCTTTCCACAATTTCCAGCATCTCTTCTCTAAAGTCACTACCATCTCTTCCGTTGTCTTGGCCTCGAAGATGGTTTTCCAATCCATTACTTCCATGCTGGATGCAACATCTTCACAATTTATAGCTTTGGAGTGAAAATTAAAAATTTTGAATTTGCTTCTTTCTGTTGTTCGTGTTCTTTCCTTTCCTGTTGCTTTTATATTGGTTGTTATTTCAATAATGTTGTGATCCGATATTATAGTTGTGGATATTTATACATTATCAATTAGGTTGCTGTTGTTTGTGAATACCAAATCTAGGCAGTTGTTTTTTCTTGTGTTTTTTGTTATTTCTTGTATCAACATAAATTTATCAGCTAAAGCTAGTACCATTTTTACCTACTCCAGGTCTTCCCGTGTGCTCCCCTTGTCCTGGTGTATACATATATTTTTTCCTATCCTTTTATATTTCATGAATGGAAAATTAAAATCAACACAGAGAAAAATATTTGGGGTTGGAGATTGTAGATCTTTTACCCAGTTTCTGACCTCTGTAATGGAATCCGAGAATTTTGAGGTTGGCGTGTTCGGAGGTCTCTGCATTACAATTAGTACCATATTTAATTTTTCAACTTTTGCTGCTACACATTCTACGTAGCTGTTTGAAGTACTCGTAGTCATTTCTGCCATATGCCTTTCGCGTGTGTAAATAGCACATCCTCCTTTACGTCTCTCTGTTCTGTCGGCTCAGAGGATGTTATAGTTGTCAATTTGTATTTCTTTTTGTCAATACAAAACTCACAGTTTTCACATTTCGCCTGGCAGTCCTTCAGATGGGTTTCCGTGAGGCACGCAAAGTCTGCTCCGTCTTCTCGCACGAGTCCTTTCAGGTATAAAACTTTGTCCGGGAAATGGTTTGATTTAAGGCTCTGAATGTTGGCTAGGATTATTTTTATTTTTTCTCTATCGTTTTTGCACCTCCCATATCTTGCATAGGTGTTGCAGACAGTAAGATGGTGGAACTCGCACTTTTTTTAAAATTTGCAATATCCATTTGCGTAATGTGTGTTACATAACGTGGGATGTGCATAGCTGCATTGCCCATCCCGATATCTGCAGTACCTTGTTGCGTAGTATTTACAGACTGTATTTTCTACGCTTCTATTTCTTGTTATCTGATTATTTTCTGTTTTTAATTATATTATCATTATTTTTCTTCGGCTCTTTATTTCCGACGTTTTTAGTTCTTATCTTTTTATCATTTTTCTCGTTGGGCAGTTTTACTACATCGCAACTTTTACTTCTTTTTTCTTTCTTTTATGTCTTCATTCCGTATTATATTATTTGTTATTCGCTCTTCTCTTTCATCCATCTGATTTTTCACTGGGACATTTCGGGACTCTTGTTTCCCCATATATATATATATGTATGTATGTATGTATGTATGTATGTATGTATATACTGGTCAAAAAAAGAAACGCAATTTTTGAGATTTATTAATAAACATGAGGACTCAGTATATAGTAAATGATTCTTTAACATAACAAACAGTCAATAACGCGTATGGCCACCCCTAGCCACAATGCAGGCTTGGAGTCTGGCCCTCATCGACCTCAACAGTCTCTGCAGGAAAGCAACAGGGATGGCCCTCCACTCTTCAATAATTGCATTGGTCAGTTCCCTGATGTTCTGCGGCTGATGCTGGCGTCTGCGAACTCGCCGTTCAAGTTCATCCCATGCGTGCTCTATCGGTGACATGTCTGGGCTGAAGGCTGGCCATGGTAAGGTCTGCACCTGTTGTCCCTGCAGGTACGCCTGCACTATCCTGGCTGCATGAGGTCTGGCATTGTCCTGTTGCAGGAGCACCAATTCTGGATGTTGCCTCATGAATGGAAGAACATGTGGTTGAAGAATCTCATCCATGTAGCGCTGGGCAGTCAGAGCGCCATCAACAACCACCAGCTCAGTTCTTGAAGCAAAGGCAATTCCTGCCCAAACCATGACACTTGGTCCTCCCCATCTGTCATGCTCCACTACTGCAGCATCTGAGTATCGCTTCCCTGGTCGTCTGTATACCCTGACACGGCCATCAGAATTGGACAGTCTGAAGCGAGACTCGTCAGAAAAGAGGACTTGGTTCCACATTCTTTGTGTCCAGTCACGGTGCTGATAGGCCCATTGCAGGCGTCGTTGCCTTCTTGCATCAGTGAGAAAAGGACCTCTGTAAGGCCTGCGGGATCGGAGTCCTGCATTACGGAGTCGGTTTCTGACGGTCTGGTCACTAATTCTGTTGTTGTGGATACCAGGTGTCTCTCTGGCTGTCTGACGAGCATTCCGCTGCCGATGACGCAGGTGCTGCAGTACAATGTGGCGATCCTGGCGTTGGGTCGTCACACGAGGTCGCCCACAGAACGTGTTCAATATGTCCACCATTGTTTTATTGTTCCGTAGCCCATTCACAAAATTCCATCCGCCGGTCGGGATCATCTTCGCTTAATTTCTGTAGGATCTGAAGTTTATATGGATACCATTTGTGAGCCTGAAGAATGCGATAGATGCTACTTTTCGACACTCCTGTCTCGGCGGACAATTGCCGAAGAGACATATTGAGACTTCTGTTAAAATGAGCCAGGATAGCAGTCGCTGTATCATCGTCAGTGGACCTCCTTGAAGGTCCACTGCGTGGTTTATCTTCTATGGATCCTGTTTCCTTAAACTTTGCAACAAGTCTGCTAACACAACTCTGTGTTATTGGCTCGCGGTCTGGATGCAGTCTGTTAAATTCAGCAGCGGCCTCTCTTTGACTCCGATTTCCTATGAGTAGAATTATCTGGATTCGTTCTTCCTTGCTCACAGACATTATGGCCTGTAGAAAGAGAAAAATATGAATTATGGTTTGTAGAAATAGAAAAATATGAATTTCTCCTATGATGCCGGACTTATGGGACACCCTGTGTGTATATATATATATGGGAATGAACTCAGAATAGTTCCCTGAGGTTTTCTATGATACACACAGACCGTGCATGGAACAAGGAACTCTTCTAGGAAAATTAAATCCACTATAGTCGGAATAAGTAATGGTAAATGACAAATACTATGCTTTTTTCTTTTTCATGATGCTAGCCCGACGCGGGCAACGGGTCACTCGCAAAGAGGTCCCAAAAATATAGCTTCCTTCACCAGCTATCTGCAAAGCAGATAGGATCCAGCTTTGGGACAGGATCTAGGGTTTAAAGCAGCCTAGCCCAGCTACATTTAGAACCTCAATACAAGCAAAAGACTCGCTGCCTAAACTATTATATTTTTAAGTGCGTGCGTGCCTGCGTGTCCCATAACGAGTGCGTATTTATCGCGTAATGAGTAAAGCAGTTTTGTTGAGAAAACCACGTAGATTACACTGGTATGCATATGAAATTTTTTTGTCTGCTGTGAGGGTTTTTTCAACTCATATTATATAATTCGACCATGCTGAATTCGAAAATGACATTGGTTTTTCTCAATGAGGTCAGGTTTTTTTTCTATTGGCCATTTATTATAAGTCGAATTTTATCCCCAAATTTATTGATTTTTTTAGCTTAAACACTGTAGATACGAGTAATATTATAAGAACACTCGTGAAAAATGAAAACATTGTGTGAATAAATACTTTTATTCATACAATGAATATGGAAAAAAGTTTATTGAGGAAGGAATGAAGTTTTTTTTGGCTTTCCGTCTGTGTTTTTCTTCGGGCACGTCTCGCTTCAAACACCAGCAATAGTCCGCCAGCATATTGATATCCCAGTTTCCCTGGTACCTCTCTTCCATTATTTTGATATCTTGGTGAAATCGTTCACCCTGTTCCTCACTATAATCCCCGCAATTTTCAGGAAAATAGTCCAAGTGGGACCACAAAAAGTGCATTTTTATGGACATGCGCGACCCATGAGCTTTGAAAGCTTCCATCAAGTTTTCAACAACGGACTCGTATTCTGGACTTCTACGCTTGCCAAGAAAATCAGTGACAACTGATTTGAATGCCTGCCAGGCATTCTTCTCAGTTGGAGTCATTGCGTTTTCGAACTGAGTAGAGTATCCTTGATCAAAGTTCGAATTTGAGGACCATCAAAAACCCCAGCATTTAGTTTAGCATCAGATATATGAGGAAATTTACTCTCGAGATATCGGAATGCTGAACCCTCCTTATTCATTGATTTGATGAAATCTTTAATCAAGCCCAGCTTAATATGAAGTGGTGGGAGCAAAATTTTTGTTGGTGGTACAAGGGGCACTGAAACGACATTATGCGACCCAGGTTCAAAATTCTCTCTGGATGCCCATTCACGCTGTGCAGTGTGCATAGTGCTTCTCATCCGCTCGGCTATCCCATTTGCAGAGGAAACATGGGTATTTCGTGTATCCCCCTTGCATTCCCAATACAAATGCCACAATCTGAAAAAAAAATGAAAATATTTAAAGAATTTAGAGAATTTGTTCTATCAGATAAAAAAATCTATGCATTGGACTGTATCACTTGTGTGGGGAAGTTAAGTGTTCTTATACGCTCTCAAATAACCTTTGGAAAAACAACATAGTCAATAGCAATAGTTTACTTATGATATTAGTATTACCTTCAAATCTCCACAGATCCTCCAGTTATGTTGGTCGTATACGAGAGCATCCAGTAAAATTTTCATGTTATCGTAGCTCTCAGTAAGTTGTACGGAATGTGCTACAGGGACTGATGCAACCCTATTCCAAATGTTGAGAAGTACTGCTTTCAAACTTCGTTTAGACGAGTCTATAAATAGCCTCCATTCTGATGCGTTATATGGCAGGCCCAAGGATTCGATTAGCCCCTCAACATTGCAGCAGTACACTAAGGAAGAGGTATTTTCGTGCACTGCAAAAAACTTGCGGAATTCTTCCTCTCGTTTCCTATACCATGAGAATGTTGTTCCCGGAGCCAGCAAGTTGTCCTCTCGAAGTCGTGAGCCCAAGATCTCGGCAGCTAATTTGGAAAGTCCTAAATCCCTGGTAAGATCATTAAGTTTGGCCTGGTTGAGAGGCCTCGGCTCATTTGAAGCGGTATTTTGAGGTGTATATACGACTGGGACTGGTCATTGGCATTGGTCATTGATTCATCATCAGAATCATCGAAGTCCAGGGTTTGAGGTGGGTCGGGTATTGGAATTCCAGGACCATGGGGTACAGGTATCATAGCAGAAGGAATGTCAGGTTATACAACAATGTGTTTATTCTTCTTGTTAACTCCTGAAAATAGAAACACAGAAACATGGATATAAAACTTGCATATGAAATAGAAGAAGCATTCAGACAGTGGCGGCTCGTGAGGGAAGGCTGCGGTCTGTAAGATATGAAATAGGTCGATGGAGTCTGTATATTTTCTTTCTTTTTCATTCATATTGTCCCTTCGGGGACAATATGAATGAAAAAGAAAGAAAATATACAATCATTGTATATGTAAATGTAACTTGTATAACAATATGTATGTGTAAATGTATTTTCTATAACAATATGTATATGTAAATGTATGATTACCATTATGGTGAATATTATGCTATATATGGTGAATATTATAGCCTGGTTGAGAGGCCTCGGCTCATTTGAAGCGGTATTTTGAGGTGTATATACGACTGGGACTGGTCATTGGCATTGGTCATTGATTCATCATCAGAATCATCGAAGTCCAGGGTTTGAGGTGGGTCGGGTATTGGAATTCCAGGACCATGGGGTACAGGTATCATAGCAGAAGGAATGTCAGGGTATACAACAATGTGTTTATTCTTCTTGTTAACTCCTGAAAATAGAAACACAGAAACATGGATATAAAACTTGCATATGAAATAGAAGAAGCATTCAGACAGTGGCGGCTCGTGAGGGAAGGCTGCGGTCTGTAAGATATGAAATAGGTCGATGGAGTCTGTATTTTTCTTTTCATTCATATTGTCCCTTCGGGAACAATATGAATGAAAAAGAAAGAAAATATACAATCATTGTATATGTAAATGTAACTTGTATAACAATATATATGTGTAAATGTATTTTCTATAACAATATGTATATGTAAATGTATGATTACCATTATGGTGAATATTATGCTATATATGGTGAATATTATGTCAAGTTTCATACGAGGATTTCAAAATATTTAAGAAAAATAAATTTATAAGCCCACCTTGGAGGTTTGTCATGCAGAAATAGCAATCTGTCACGTGATCCTTTCCTTCTCTCCAAATCATGGGAATTCCAAAAGGCAAAGATTTCGCTCTGCCTTTGCTCCATCTTCTCAAATTTTCAATGCACGTCTTGCAGCACATATGAGGGGCGAAATTTTTGTCCTGGTCCCCTAGCTTAATTCCAAAGTATGCTCTATACATTGTCTTCACAAATTTAGTGATTTGGGACTGGTTATTTGGCATGGTAACCGTCCCACATATGTAGCAGAATCTATTGGGATCATTTTTACACGCTCTATTCATTATGAAATATTTTATCTATATGCCTGAAAAGTAAAAAAAGATATTATACAAGTGAAACAAGTGATGATAGATGTTACTGTTCCAATTCCGCTTTGACAAAATCACGAAAAATTCTATTTTACTTATGAGGCCATAGCCGGATAACCTGAGCTGATTGAGAAAAACGGATTGCAGATTCGAAATCAGCAGGAAAAACTCTATAAGAATCACTTACAAAACCCTTGACAGCAAAATTGATGCATACCAGTGTTATATATGTTCGAGACAAACGCGTTATTTTGATAATGTAAAACTTGATTCTCGCGTGAAAATTCACAGTAATGAAAAGTACTATTTTAATTTAATTATTTTTTTATTTTATGATTCACAAAGAATAAAATGATCGCGTGAAATAAATAAATAAATTAATTTAATTTTTTAGTTCAATAAAGTTTATGAATAACAAAAAATGTTTTCCCGTTTTTTTATTTTTTGGACCCGAGGACCCTAATTAAAGGCGACTATTTAAATTATCACGAAGATTTGAAGATTGGCGTAAATGGTTAAATTAAATGACAATATCAAAAGTTGAACTCGAAACTTTGAAATTTAAGATATATTTTAATTATGGCAAATAAAAAATTTGTAGTTGACCTTGACAAATGCCCAAATGAGATGCCGTGGAAAACGAGAAATAAGCGGTAAATAGTAAAGAAATAGGAAAGAAAGCATTGATACAAATTTCTTTTTATATTTATATATAAAAAGAAATTTGTATGAATGCTTTCTTCCGTATTAGGGTATATAGAAAATTTCAGTCAATATTATAATAGATTTATAGAATTGGTAATGTACTGTATATATATAATAATATGGAAGTTTACGCGTGAATGTACGAGTGCTCCGGCAAATATTAATCTTTAAAGCTAAATATTCCGTCTTTTCGGGCGTGTTCGGCCTATTTCCGCCGAATGTTTGGTTTTTAGGCAAGAAATCCATTTTCGGCACAGCGCTATATAATATTAGCATGATGTTTGTTTTTCTGCTACTAAAGCTGCCCCGGATAATTCCAAATATTTTTCTCAATGTTCTAATTTTAATTTTGTAGTATTTTCTGAGCTCTGCATCCGATGACATTATTATTATTATTATATTATTATTATTATTTTAAAATCCCTGACAGGTGGGTTTGGTGTTATCTGTTTGCCTTGTTGTGTTTTGTATCCTTTATTTTGTAGCTCCTTTTTGTTACCATATCTTACAAGTTGGAATTTTTCTTCGTTGAACTTCATATTGTTCTCATCCGCCCGCTTGAATAATGCATCAATATCGTTTTTTAACTTTTCTGTCACCTCCATTTGATATTTCCTCGCATATTTGTGTCATCCTGAAAACACGATACGACACTGTCATTAATATATGCATCAGTGTCTGCAATCATTATGATAAACAGCAATGGAACTAATACTGTACCTTGTGGGGCAAAGCTGACGATTTCTGAGACTTCAAATTTGACTCCATTTACAACTAATCTTTGTGTTTTTTGAGTCATAAAATTAAATGTTCATCACCCGAACTCTCGTGATTCTTGTATTCTTAAGTTCGTGTTCTATAATTCCATCATCACATTTCTCGAAGGCTTTATTAAAACCGTTGTATATTATATTTGTAGTTCGACCTCGACACAATGTTTCCACTATTTTCTCTTTGTGGTCTAATAACTGTGATAGGCATGATCTTCCCGCCCTAAAGCCATGCTGGTTCGGAGTGAATACATTTTTTTCTTGTAGGTAGTAATTTTGTCTCAAATTACACGTTCAAGGCACTGTATAAGGTGGGAGGTGAGAGCTACTAGTACTAGCCAGTAGTTCTTAGAGATTAGAGATAATATATAAACTGTATATATAGAGGGGTTTCACAACCGGTCTGCTATACTTGGGGGGGGGGGGGTAATATCGAGTAAAAGAGTTAATACAACATCGGTGCTATTTCCAACCGTTACGGAGCTACGGACGTTTTAAGGTACACGGAAAAAAATAAACGACAGTATTAATCTGATGTATTTATTGCTACATTTTATGAGATACACCTTATAAATGTTCAAAATGTCTGCCTCGGTTTTCAATGCACAGCCTTGCTCGTTCCAAACAAGAGTCCACTACCCATTGAATCATTTCAGGGTGTTCTCGTATGTAAGCAGCGGCATCCATAATCCGACGCAAGAGTTTCTCTCTCGTTTGTACTTTGGTCTTGTAGACCATCTCTTTCATAGGCCCCATAAAAAGAAATCTAACGGAGTTAGGTCCTGAGATCTCGGGGCCACGATACTGGACTAGCACGACCAATCCAACGATTCTCGTACCGCTGATTCAAGTAATTCGTAACATGACGACCGAAATGTGGTGGCGCCCCATCGTGCTGAAAGAACATCCTGCGCCTTGTCTCCAAGAGCACGTCCTCCATCAAAAGCGGCAATTCGTTCGCCAGGAAGCTCAGATAAATATCAGCAGTTAATCGTTATTCCAAAACGAACGGTCCAATCAGATGATCTCCAATTACACCGCACCAAACATTCACCGAGAATCGATGTTGAAAGTTTCCTTCAACGATACCGTGGGGGTTATCGGCGGACCACAACGGGGAATTTCGTCTATTGTTAATTCCATTCCGAATGAATTGTGCTTCATCACTAAACAGTATGCGATTAAGAATTTGGCGATGCATAACCATCCACTGGCAAAATTGAACACGTTTATCGTAATCATCTGGTTGAAGAACTTGCACACGTTTCAAATGATAGGGATACAAACCCTCATCATATATGGTTCGCCATACACGCGATGCGGATTCACCAATTCGTCTAGAAATCCTTCGAACACTAATACCAATATCAATAGCTTTTTAATTCACTTAGATAACATGTTATGCAACTTTCATAAATCGAATGCCATAATTGCGGGCGACTTCAACATCAATTTGCAATCTGAAGCAATCTCCTAAATTTTTAAACTTAATGAATTCTTTCTATCGTAGTCATTCTATTACCAAACCCACTCAAGTCTGCAGCTATGGCAATCGAATAACAGAATCCACGATTGATAATATATTTTTAAATAGCAATGCCTTCGTAAATTCTGGAATTATAACCACTAACATCAGTGATCATTTTCCTACTTACGCTATATTCAGTAATATGGTTCAGGTTACGGACAAAACAACTATTGATTACAGAATATTCTCAGAGGTTAACAAAAGAAAATTTATTGGGGCTGTAGAAAATACTCGACTTGACTGTGACGAACCTTTAAATGACCCAGATCATATGTTTCAGTTCTTCTATGACACCTTATTCCATATTTTTAATATTTGCTTTCCTTTAAGGAGAAAAACAGTTTCACCCAAAAGTGTCGCAAATCCATGGATCACTCCAGGAATTATCACTTCAATAAAGAACAGAGATAAATTATTCAAATTGCAATTACAGAGCAAAATCCCTAAAATACAATATACTCAATACAGAAACAAATTAACTAAAATAATCAAAATTGCAAAATATAACTATTATGACAATCAATTTTCCAAACATAAATGAGACATGAAAAACACTTGGACAACCATAAACAATCTTCTTGGAAAACAAATTAAGAAAAATTCAGTAGAGAAATTGAATGTTGATAATAAAGAAATTACTGATGATACTGCTATTGCAGACTCTTTAAATGCACATTTTACTTCAATAGCGGATAAGCTTCGCTCACAATTAATAAATAATGATCACTCACCTCTAGAATATATGCCACCCAGCCCACTAAATTCATTTTCTTTTGTTCCTGCTACCTCGACTGAGGTCCAGAATATTATTGGTAAATTAAAAAATACAAAAAATAACTTTCACAACATTCCTGTACCTATATTGAAACTTGTTAAAGATAAGATATCTGTAACTTTGGCTAAAATTATCAATTAAAGTATTTCCAAAGGAATATTCCCCTCAATGCTAAAAACTGGTTGTATAACACCCCTTTTTAAAGGGGGTGATCCTAAACTAGCAACAAATTACAGGCCGGTGTGTTCATTATCTGTGTTCATAAAAGTTTTTGAAAAAATTGTAAAAAGTAGAATGCAGCAATATTTAGAATCCTACAATTTATTATCTCCAAATCAATATGGCTTCCGTAATAATAAAACAACGGAAATGGCTATTTGAAATCTTATGGAAAATGTAAATATAGCTAAGGAGAACAAAGAAATAATGATATCAATATTTATGGATTTGAGTAAGGCGTTTGATGTAATAGACCATAATATTCTAACTAATAAATTATATTGTTACGGCTTTAGAGGAGCAATCAGTGATTGGTTTAAAAGTTATTTGTCCAGTAGATATCATTTTGTATCAGTAAATAAGGTTTGCTCAACTAAAGCGTTTGTCAAACATGGTGTGCCACAGGGCTCAGTTCTTGGTCCACTGTTATTTTTATTATATATAAATGACCTTCCACGTTCATCTGATATACTGAACTTCATAATGTTTGCAGATGATACAAGTGTCTCTTTTTCTTGCAAAGATGTTAATACAGTTAAGAATATATTTCATTCAGAATTCATCAGTGTAATGAAATGGTTGACCACCAATAAACTCTTTCTAAATACCAGTAAAACAAATTTCATGATTTTTACTAATAAAAGAAATGTATATCTTGATGAACATAATGTTAATGAAATCGCCATAAAGGAGTGTACTGTAACAAAATTTCTTGGTGTAATGCTAGATAAGAATTTGCAATGGAGTGATCATGTAAATTATATCGCGAAAAAGAGTTCAAGGAGCGTTGCTATAATGTTTAAACTTAGAAATTTAGTCCCTAAACAAGTTTTATTGACTCTTTATCATACTCTTGTTCTTCCTTATATAACGTACTGCACTCTTGATTGGGGAAACTCTGCTAACAACGCATTAAATGGTATTTTTGTCATCCAAAAAACGAGCAATAAGGTTATTATCTGGTGCTGATTTCCTTGATCGCTCTAGTGCATTATTTAAAGAGCTAAACGTACTAAAGCTCAGTAGTATGGTGTCAAAATCCATGAGTGCAACGTTGCAATTGCAAAATATTACATAATGTTGCAAGAGTGCCACCCCCACCCCCCTTTGTTACCAACCCCGCCCCTTTGTTGCTAAGCCCCGCCCCTTTGTTGCCAGCCCCGATGTGGGACTGCAAGGGGTATACAACCTGGAGTTATCCCCCAAAATTCCCCCCCCAAGGGGCAGAAAGAGAGAGAGAGAGTACCAACCTTTGTTGCCAACCCCAAAATGGGATTGCAAGGGTCATGCAACTTGGAGGCGGAGTTCTCCCCCAAGCTATTCCCCCCAAAGGGGCAGAGAGAGAGAGAGAGAGAGAGAGAGAGAGAGTACCAACCTTTGTTGTCAACCCCAAAATGGGATTGCAAGGGGCGTGCAACTTGGAGGCGGAGTTCTCCCCGAAGCTATTCCCCCCAAAGGGGCATACCTAACCTAAGAGGCCTCTATAGGAAGGAAGGGGTTTCCTCACCACCCAAAGTGTCAGAAAGAGAAAGGACCAGAGATCCTTGCTCGGCTGGCAGCCGAGCTTGTATGACTCCGTCGTCCGCCTCCCGCTCTTTTATAGACCTTTAATCCGCCAGTTGGCTGAGTTGCCAGATAGCGCCATGTATTTAATTCATCAGCCAATAGAAGGCTGAGTTCCCAGTTTGTGCTATATATTTAATTAATTCATTTATTAATCAGCCTAGAAGACTGAGTTGCCAGATAGCAATATTTATTAAATTAATTCATATATTATTCATCCATTTGCTTGCTAAATACCACCATATATTTATATGATGATAGTTGTCAGGTACCACCATTTATTTTAATTCGTTACCACAACAGATGAATCTACTTAATTCCAACAATTTACTTTAAAAGAAATTCTGTTTATTAAATAAATAATTAGAATTTGAACACACTCTCTTTGCACAACTAAAATAAATAACTTTACTACTTAATTCCTATTTTTATTATTATTAATATCACAATTTTCGTTAAGTCACGAATAACAGTGGGAAAAACGAAAGGAAAAGAAACCTTACGAAGAAAGGTGAAACAAACGACAATTTCAGGTCAAAACACACGGTCGTCCCCCCCCTCCCTCATTCCCCCAAACTTCTCACCCCATCTGCGCTTGTATATATATATATATAATAAACGAATGAACAACTCGTGCGCACGCACACACACACTGTGTGTATATGTGTATATATATATATATATACATACATACATACAGGGTGTCCCATAAGTCCGGCATCATAGGAAAAATAATAAAAAAGGCAAAACAAAAGCTTTTATTTACAGAACGTGCTCAATATGTCCACCATTGTTTTCAATACACAAATTCAGACGTGATACCCAATCAGCAAGCACACGGTGAATGATGTCAGGAGTAATGGTGTTACATGCCCCAATAATGCGCTGCCGCAAATGTTCAACACTACTAAATTTCTCTGCGTATACCGGCACTTTCAAGTGGCCCCAGAGATAAAAATCTAGTGGCGCGAGATCTGGGCTTCTAGCTGGCCATTCCACAGGCCCTCGACGTCCTATCCAATGACAAGGGAATTGTTGGTACAGGTATTCCCTTACTTGGGTGCTGTAATGTGCAGGAGCGCCGTCTTGCTGGAATCATGTTGGGAAATTTCCTTCTTCGTTCAAGACACTGGGAAATGCTTCCTTGAGCATACGTAGGTAGGTGCCTCCAGTGACATGTTCATCGAAAAAGAGGGGTCCTATGATGCGATCCATCCAAATGCCAAACCATACCATCACCCGAGATGCACCTTGTTCCTTTGAAGAGGTATACCACTGAGGGTTGTTTTGAGACCAGTAGCGGGTGTTCTGTCGATTTACCTCACCATTTCCATAAAAACCAGCCTCGTCACTGAACAGAATGGTGGACGGGAAATTGGCATCCCTAGCATAAGAAAAATATGAATTATGGTTTGTAAAAATAGAAAAATATGAATTTCTCGTACGATGCCGGACTTATGGGACACCGTGTATATATACAGTATATATATATATATATATATATAAATGTGTATATATATATATATATATATATATATATATAATAAATATAATAATTTTATTTTCACAGTTAACTAGAAATAATATTCTGTGAATTTTCAAGTTCATTTAAGAAGAAAAAAATAAATAATAAATAAACACTGTGTGTGGGTAAATTTCAATTCAAAAAGAAAACTTATCACGTAAAATCTAAACGTATTTACTGGAATTCTATCTCCAGAAATTTTTAATTAACTTTCGCCAACGGTTACAACAAGCAAAATTAGAAAATTTTTATTAAAACAATGCTTAATAATGCTTGATTTTGGGTTCAAATGCGGAACGTTTAGCAACCTTAAATACAATAGCTCAGTGGTCCCCAGCCTTTTTTTGTATGGCTCCCCAAAAATCAATTCTAATCCAACTTCATTATCCAATCATTAGATATTATTTTCTATAACTTCTAGATCGCGTGTCATTAGACTACCCACAAATAGTTGTCAATACCCCAGCGATTAATTTCTCTTTAAGTAAGCGTGAAATTATTATTATTATTATTACCACTATTATAAACATATATATCATCCTATTCTGGACAACCCAATAAATCCTCAAATTAAATCTAAATTTGTAACTAATCTATTTTTAAAGTAAAATTTCAGGCCTGCAACTTATTTTATATTTTTGTTAACTGTAATATATAATATATATATATATATATATATATATATATTATATATATATATATATATTAATTTCTCTATTTCAATTAACATGTACATTGAATTTCCTAGAATTCTCCACTATATATATATATATATATTATGCCTACATATTTTTATTACCTGGAAGCGCGTTTCAATTTTACGTTCAAACTTTTTTTAAACTTTACTGTATAAAAAATACATGACAGATTCACTTTACACAACTAAAATAATTCATTTACATTATTATTTTATTACTTAACTCCTATATTTATTAATATCACATTTTTCGCTGAACCAGAAAGTGCAAACAAAAAAGCTAAACACAGACAACGGCATTACCCCGTCCGATTGCTGTGGGCTCTGATTCAATATATATATATATATATATATATATATATACTTAAACGTATTTAAGAATATTTGTTTTAACTTTATCCTGCGGTATTCTTGCAATTAAAGAATAAATTTTAAAATTCTAAAAAAAAAGACACGAATGTTTTGGACGTCTGCATACAGACTACATTCTAGGAGAAGCTGCTTATGATCGGAGTAGATCATCGGAAATTCTGCACCCATCACCAACTGATACCACATGAGCTGACGATGTGCTCTGTCAAGCTTCCCTGTCCTAAGTCACAATTACTGGGGCCGAAGGCCCAGCACTGCGATAAAACTACGGAAAAGAACGCACCCGTAAAAATCACGAGCTTCACATTGTGTGACATATACTGCTACCAGGTTCCGGGGCCAAGTTGTACAATGGTCGCGAGCGATAGCGAGCTACCGTTTGTTCTAAACTGTCGAATATTACTAATTTGATTTTAAAAAAAATGCAAAGAGATAGAAAGAGTGGAAGAGGAGCGGAGGTGTCCAACGCCTGGAGGAAACGTCACCATCTGTCCCACTTTCATCTTCTGGCTTTGCTCACTTGTCTGCTGGCATGTTATTATAATGCCCTTTGATGAAATGATGTTATCTAATTCTACATGTGT
The DNA here is from genome assembly GCA_023014485.1 of Bathynomus jamesi. Lineage (NCBI taxonomy): Eukaryota > Metazoa > Arthropoda > Malacostraca > Isopoda > Cirolanidae > Bathynomus > Bathynomus jamesi. The sequence continues at coordinate 223,253 of JAJOZX010001031.1, read as the reverse complement.
TGTTAGAGGTACACTACTGAATACACGAAAGAATTTGAACTATATATTTTTTCCTTGTGGGTGTGCATCAAATGATAACCGTATAATATCCTTTGATTTGTAAATGCGTAATATGTATGTTTTATTTGTTAAATGATTAATTAGTTTAAATAACCTGTATAAATTCCAATTATAATCACTATTTTGATAATAAAGCTGTATTACCCCGTTATTCTTTTCTTACCAATGGAGAGGTCAAGGGCGAATGCCGACAAAAAAGAGAGCCAAAATCATTCCAAACCTATCAAATAGCTGTAAAAGAAAATTCATTAATTTAAATGCAAAAACTTCACTTTTTCTACGTGAAGGTTAAAATATGATAATAAAAACCCACTCCAATATACAGTTTATTTCCGCAACAGTTTCGATGCCCACTGGCTTTCCCTTCTCGGGTGGATACAGAAAAACTATGAACAATTGCATATATATATATATATATATATATATATATATATATATATATATATATATATATTAATAATAATAATAAAAACGGCGAATATCTCTTAAATATTCTAATGAAATGCAAAACAGAAAATCTATGCATTACGGCTGCAGCTTTTAACGTTTATGGGGTTAGGTTAAGTTAGGTCAGATGCGGAGCCCCTCCTCTTTACTTTAAAATTTTCGCTTTATCTTTAAATTTGATTCTTCCCTTTCAACTTGTCTTCTTTGTCTTGCTTTAAAACTTTCACTCGTCTTTAAATTTTCTTACACCTTTTAACTTTCCTTCTTAAACAGTCAGTCTCGCAGGTACCTCTGTGTTAGTGCATTATTATGCCTTGAGCACTCCAATACAGTTCAAATTTCTATACGGATATGCTAGGTTATTGGGCGAATTTCGTTAAAATGGGGTTAGGCTAGCTTAGATTAGGTTACTCTCGGTATTTAAATAAACAATTTATATATATATATATATATTATAATATATATATATATATATATATATATATATATATTGTACGAGAGAGAGAGCAGAAATTGCGATGAGTTGTATGAGCTTATCCCTGTCTCTCTGCAGGAGATAGGCCAACGCAAACAAAGGAAAAAAATTGACCAGAAAAGGTGTACAGAGTTCATCTGAGAGATCCACAATAAATTACTATTAATTAAAAGTAAAAACAGAACTAAGACTGAAAGGTAATAAATAAATAATAATAGATTTGAAATTATATAATCATTCAAAACGGGGCAATAAAGAGAACTAATTATTTTAAAAGAAATACATTCAATCTGAATTAGATAAAACACCGTTGCTTCAATACGAAACAAAGTATTAACACAATATATATATATATATATTATATATATATATATATATATATATATATATATACTTGCTAAATATTTATGCATTTTAAAATTTGTCTACAAGCAGCGAAGTTATAACTTTGGAAGGAAAGCTACAGATTAACAACGAGTACCAAAATGTGAATGATAATGTTTTCAACCTTTCTGTACAAACTCCGCCCTTCGTTTTAAGATATTTTTATTGGACAATATAGTATTTTAAAGACTGATAAAAATCCGTACAGCACACACACACCTGAAGATTCATGTATATGTACTTTTTCGGCGCCGATAGGAATGTTTTTTTTTTACCTGCAAGGCAATTTCTATTTCGTCCATAAATTAAATATTTATTTAATTTGTTTATATATATATTATTATATATAATATATATATATATACTATATCTTCACAAACTAAAATTAAGTATTTGTACGAGATAATATATCTTACAAGCAACCAAACTCACGTATTTGTAGAAAAACCACTATAATTAAAAAATAAAATAAACTGCACTCTTTTTGAGATTTATTTTCATCGACCGGTCGCGACTTGTCACTACAGGCAAATTGAATTTCAGTGTCCTTAAGACTTTTACCGTTTTAATAATTTTTCCTAATGATATAAGCTACAAATATAAGAAAGCACCAACAGCAACAATAAAAAGACTTCTTTAAATATTCTGAATTTCGTTTATATATATATATATAATTGTGGCCAATTGCCTATATAATATATATATATATATATATATATATATATATATATATATAATATATATATAGGCAATTGGCCACAATTAAATAGTGAAACGCTGTGGCCGAAGTTAAGCGACATTGGGTTTGTGTGGTTGATGGACGGGTGACATCCTCTGCATCCAGATGATATAGTGGTTAGGGGAAATGAAATGGCCCCTCCTTCCTCTATAAAAGAAAAATTTAGTTTTCGAACCTGGACTCCTCTGGATGAAGGGATATTCTATCGACATTTTAATAAATTAACTTAACCTAACCTAACATTGCCTAGCCGGGTATAATAAAACCTAACAGCGTACTAAACTAAACCTAACATTGCCTATCCGGGTATAATAAAACCTTACCTAACATTGCCTAACCGGGTATAATAAAGCCTAACATAGTGTACTAAACTAAACCTAACATTTCCCAGAATACACACCAGACAGTTTCCCTCAGGGTAAATTTCATGAACTAAACACATTTTATAGCGGTTTTAATGTTTTATCACTCACCATTTCCACAAACTGAACATCTTCACACTCCGGCGCACTATTTGAGAGACAAGATTTACATTCTCAGTCGCAGGGCACGGTATGAAGCAATATATTACAATCTAGCTTGTCGCACCACTCATCAATAAGACTCACTAACCATAACCGCTGCTTCTCTTCTGCACGTGTAGTTTCTTTTACTTCATGGTATATGTAAGCTTTTATAAAGTTTAGTCCTACAACATAATTCAATACATCACTTGTACCACGTGACATATGCATGAGAAATGAAATGCAGTACATTCCACACGTATTACTAAATTTCCTTCCTTCGCACGGTTCAATGTAGCTTTAAAAGCATCAAAGGATGGTGGAATAGGAGTCTTTCAGTATCCATCACATCTTCACACTTTACCGAATATCACTTCATAAAACTCGAGTACGCAATATTAAAGGTAGCCATCACTATTTTTCTTCTACGCGAGAGAATACACATCTGAAATCCACGGCTTGCACCGCTCAACTGAGCACGCAGGGGTAGAGATATCCCCAGGAAGTAGCAGGAGTCACGTGACCGATCATATAGGGGACGGAGCTTAGGACAGATAATGAATGAATGAATTTGTTAATATCTTACAAACTGTTAATTTCTAGTCGAAAGAATAAGCACGAGATACCCCATTATAAAAGTTACGCCAGGAATTCCGAGGTACAATAGTACCCCGGGTAGAGTTTAACAGTTAAGCTTGCAAAAAACTCGTAATAATTTTGATACTACGATTTCAAGGTTTTACGCATTTTGGCAAATATAGACGTTATATTGACGTTATATTGACGTATTTGTCAACTCTATTGGAAACAGATTCAAACAACCTAAGGATCTGATTGACTTGAAAGAGCTTGGTAATGACGTCACACCGACATTATATAAAGGCATGCGAAACTTTCACTTTAATTCATTACAATATTGGAAATAGAGGATGGAGCCGTGTTAGTTATCTCTCTGTAACTTGACCAATTGCTAAGTGATGAACATGATATCTGACGTTCCAAACGGGTTTGAAGCACACAAGTTGATAAATATATCGCTCGATAAAATTGCATCCAGACGTTGCGGAAGAGCTGGTGCATCTTTGCATAACTCATTAGTTGCAACTGTGTTACATAAAGCCCGTTTTGTTTACTTAGAAGAAGCACACAACTACCGCCACACCATATTTTCTCCGCCACAAGGGCAATCTTGGCTTAACTTGTTCTATTAGTAGCAGGAACAGAGATGAGTTTTTCAAAAATTGCAGTAGCCAACCATCTCTTGGCTCATATTTGTGCCCGGATTCGGGCAAATTCTGTTCTTCGAGTCGACAAAATTTCCTTCATGCAACAAAATTGTGAAAAATCTATACAATTCTAAGTCTTCTCGCTCTTTCTGGCATCTTTAAGAAGCTCACCATCAACTTTACATGTTCTTCCTCTCCTCCCCTTTTCCAATCTGGCTCAGTTGCCATCTCTTCTCTTCACAAAGCAGTTTATTTTATTTTTTAATTATAATGGTTTTTCTACAATACATGAGTTTGGTTGTTTATAAGATATATTATCGTACAAATACTTAATTTTAGTTTGTAGAAGATATAGACATATATATATATATATATATATATATATATATATATATAATATATTATATATATTTAACAAATTAAATAAATATTTAATTTATGGACGAAATAGAAATTGCTTTGCCGGTAAAAAAAAAAAACTATCGGCGCCGAAAAAGTACAGATACATGAATCTTCAGGTGTGTGTGTGCTGTACGGATTTTTATCAGTCTTTAAAATACTATATTGTCCAATAAAAATATCTTAAAACGAAGTGCGGAGTTTGTACAGAAAGGTTTAAAACATTATCATTCACATTTTGGTACTCGTTGTTAATCTGTAGCTTTCCTTCCAAACTTATAACTTCACTGCTTGTAGACAAATTTTAAAATGCATAAATACTTAGCAAGTATATATATATATATATATATATATATATATATTGTGTTAATACTTTGTTTCGTATTGAAGCAACGGTGTTTTATCTAATTCAGATTGAATGTATTTCTTTTAAAATAATTAGTTCTCTTTATTGCCCCGTTTTGAATGATTATATAATTTCAAATCTATTATTATTTATTTATTACCTTTCAGTCTTAGTTCTGTTTTTACTTTTAATTAATAGTAATTTATTGTGGATCTCTCAGATGAACTCTGTACACCTTTTCTGGTCAAATTTCTTCCTTTGTTTGTGTTGGCCTATCTCCTGCAGAAAGACAGGGAGAAGCTCATACAACTCATCGCACTTTCTGCTCTGTCTCTCTCTCGTACATATATATATATATATATATATATAATATAAAATTTCCAGACTACTGTTTTTCTCTCTTGAAATCTATTGCGAATGGCAATCATACCGTGACATAACTTCTCTTACGACCATTTTAAAAGAAAAAGTAATTTACATTAACAATTAAATTTAAATCCACGAAAGTTTAGTTTATTTAAATACCGAGAGTAACCTAATCTAAGCTAGCCTAACCCCATTTTAACGAAATTCGCCCAATAACCTAGCATAGCCGTATAGAAATTTGAACTGTATTGGAGTGCTCAAGGCATAATAATGCACTAACACAGAGGTACCTGCGAGACTGACTGTTTAAGAAGGAAAGTTAAAAGGTGTAAGAAAATTTAAAGACGAGTGAAAGTTTTAAAGCAAGACAAAGAAGACAAGTTGAAAGGGAAGAATCAAATTTAAAGATAAAGCGAAAATTTTAAAGTAAAGAGGAAGGGCTCCGCATCTGACCTAACTTAACCTAACCCCATAAACGTTAAAAGCTGCAGCCGTAATGCATAGATTTTCTGTTTTGCATTTCATTAGAATATTTAAGAGATTTGCCGTTATATATATATATATATATATATATATATATATATAGGCAATTGTTCATAGTTTTTCTGTATCCACCCGAAGGGAAAGCCAGTGGGCATCGAAACTGTTGCGGAAATAAACTCTGTATATTGGAGTGGGTTTTTATTATCCTATTTTAACCTTCACGTAGAAAAAGTGAAGTTTTTGCATTTAAATTAATGGATTTTCTTTTACAGCTATTTGATAGGAGGTTTGGAATGATTTTGGCTCTCTTTTTTGTCGGCATTCGCCCTTGACCTCTCCATTGGTAAGAAAAGAATAACGGGGTAATACAGCTTTATTATCAAAATAGTGATTATAATTGGAATTTATACAGGTTATTTAAACTAATTAATCATTTAACAAATAAAACATACATATTACGCATTTACAAATCAAAGGATATTATACGGTTATCATTTGATGCACACCCACAAGGAAAAAATATGAAGTAGTTCAAATTCTTTCGTGTATTCAGTAGTGTACCTCTAACAACACATGTAGAATTAGATAACATCATTTCATCAAAGGGCATTATAATAACATGCCAGCAGACAAGTGAGCAAAGCCAGAAGATGAAAGTGGGACAGATGGTGACGTTTCCTCCAGGCGTTGGACACCTCCGCTCCTCTTCCACTCTTTCTATCTCTTTGCATTTTTTTTTAAATCAAATTAGTAATATTCGACAGTTTAGAACAAACGGTAGCTCGCTATTGCTCGCGACCATTGTAGAACTTGGCCCCGGGACCGGATAGCAGTATATGTCACACACTGTGAAGCTCGTGATTTTCACGGGTGCGTTCTTTTCTGTAGTTTTATCGCGGTGCTGGGCCTTCGGCCCCAGTAATTGTAACCTAGGACAGGGAAGCTTGACAGAGCACATCGTCAGCTCATGTGGTATCAGTTGGTGATGGTTGCAGAATTTCCGATGATCTACTCCGATCATAAACAGCTTCTCCTGGAATGTAAAGTCTGTATGCAGACGTTCAAAACATTCGTATATCTTTTTTTTAGAATTTTTAAATTTATTCTTTAATTGCAAGAATACCGCAGGAAGAGTTAAAATATATAACAGTTAACAAAAATATAAAATAAGTTACAGGCCTAAAACTTACTTTAAAAATAGATTATAGTTACAAATTTATATTTAATTTGAGTATTTATTGGGTTGTCCAGAATAGGATGATTTATATATATATATATATACTGTATATATATCAACGTAAAGAACGACGCTTTGTATAGGAGAATTATCCGCGCAAGATGAGAGCGAAAGAACGAAACAAATGAAAAAATGAGGTAACCACCCGGGATTCGAACCCGGGATCTTCCGATTGCTGGTCAGATATGATAACCATTACACAACGGGCCTCACTCAAACAAATGTCGTAATTCCTCTACATACGCGCAGAAACCAATCGGAAGATCCCGGGTTCGATCCCGGGTGGTTACCTCATTTTTTTCATTTGTTTCGTTCTTTCGCTCTCATCTTGCGCGGATAATTCTCCTATACAAAGCGTCGTTCTTTATGTTAATTATACTGCGTGTTTGCAGTTATAATGTATATATATATATATATATATATATATATATATATATATTATTAGTGGTAATGATAATAATAATAATAATAATTTCACGCTTACTTAAGGGGAAATTAATCGCTGGGTTATTGTAGTCTAATGACACGCGATCTAGAAGTTATAGAAAATAATATCTAATGGTTGGATAATGAAGTTGGATTAGAATTGGTGTTTGGGGAGCCATACAAAAAAAGGCTGGGGACCACTGGTCTATTGTATTTAAGGTTACTAAACGTTCCGCATTTGAACCCAAAATCAAGCATTATTAAGCATTGTTTTAATAAAGAATTTGTAATTTTGCTTGTTGTAACCGTTGGCGAAAGTTAATTAAAAATTTCTGGAGATAGAATTCCAGTAAATACGTTTACATTTTACGTGATAAGTTTTCTTTTTGAATTGAAATTTACCCACACACAAAGTGTTTATTTATTATATTTTTTTTTTCTTTATTTCCGGCCGAATTGTGAAATACATTTTCCTGTACTAATATTTTGTTAATACTGTGCCTTGTATGGCTATATAAGCCAACTGGATAAATGATTTCTTCTCTGTCTAACTTGAGTTTTATTAATGGAAAAATTGCCAAATATATAGCTTTGTTGAATAAACAAATAAACTTGTTAAACGACATTAATAAGTTTATATATATATATATATATATATATATATATAATATATATATATATATGTGTGTGTGTGAGCACGAATTGATCATTCGTTTATTATATATATTTTTTTTCTACAAATATGGTTATACGTTTTGTATATTTTCAAAATAATTAATATTTATACAAGCGCAGATGGGGTGAGAAGTTTGGCGGGAATGAGGGAAGTGGGAGACGACCGTGTGTTTTGACCTGAAATTGTCGTTTGTTTCACCTTTCTTCGTAAGGTTTCCTTTCGTTTTTCCCACTGTTATTCGTGGCTTAACGAAAATTTTGATATTAATAATAATAAAAATAGGAATTAAGTAATAATGTGATTTATTTTAGTTGTGTAAAGAGAGTGTTTAAATTCTAATTATTTATTTAATAAACAGAATTTCTTTTAAAGTAAATTGTTGGAATTAAGTAGATTCATCTGTTGTGGTAACGAATTAAAATAAATGGTGGTACCTGACAACTATCATCATATAAATATATGCTGGTATTTAGCAACCAAATGGATGAATAATATATGAAATAATTTAATAAATATTGGTATCTGGCAACTCAGTCTTCTAGGCTGATTAATATATGAATTAATTAAATATATAGCACAAACTGGGAACTCAGCCTTCTATTGGCTGATGAATTAAATACATGGCGCTATCTGGCAACTCAGCCAACTGGCGGATTAGAAGTCTATAAAAGAGCGGGAGGCGGTCCGTTCTCTTTCTGGCCCTTTGGGTGGTGAGGAAACCCCTTCCCTCCCATAGAGGCCTCTTAGGTTAGGTATGCCCCTTTGGGGGGAATAGCTTGGGGGAGAACTCCGCCTCCAAGCTGCATGCCCCTTGCAACCCCATTTTGGGGTTGGCAACAAAGGTTGGTACTCACTCTCTCTCTCTTTTTGCCCCTTTGGGGGGAATAGCTTGGGGGAGAACTCCGCCTCCAAGTTTCATGCTCCTTGCAATGCCATTTTGGGGTTGGCAACAAAGGTTGGTACTCTCTCTCTCTTTCTGCCCCTTGGGGGGAATTTTCTTTTTTCTTTATTTTTTTGCAACAAAGGGGGGTGGGGAGGCACTTGCATCAAAGGGGGTGGGGGCACTCTTGCAACATTACGAAATATTTTGCAATTGCAACTTACAACATTGCACTGATGGATTTTGATATCATACTACTAAGCTCAACGATATAACCAAACTGGCACATTTTATTTTTATTTACAAGTGTAAGAACAAAATCATTAATTTGCAATGGGTAAATAGGTATTTTGTAACTCATCAAGAAATCCACTCGTATCAGACCAGAAATAGATGAAAGCTTGTTATATCTCAATTTAGATTGTCTTCATCTCAAAAACTACCCATTTTCATTGGATTGAAACTATGGAATGACTTTCATGCCGATATAAAAAATATTGTGAATGTAAATTTGTTTAAAACCAAGTTGAAATCCCTATTAATAATGGCATACTAACAAACATCTACGATTAATGTCCACTAATATCGTTTAATATTGTTTAATATTGTAATACATGTTTTAACTATTAATAATACTTATTTACTTATTTATTTATTTATTATTATTAATTAATAACAACTAGCTGCTTATTTGTAATAAGAGCCCAGTAAAGCCTAAAGCTTAAGGGCCAAATTAAATAAAATAAATAGTCGAGGAAAAAAAAATAGTCGAGTATTTGGGCTACGTTGTACTAGGTCCAGTATGCGCTCCTCCACAGCAACGGGCCGTCGTGCTACATGTTCCTGGGTACGTGGAACAATTGTCCCTGTTTCCCTTAATCTCTGGTGTGTGTCACTAAAACTTGTCTGTTCGATATTCGGCGGTTCGGAAAACGTCTTCGATATTCCTCAACTGCCGCTCTGTTTTTATCATCACAGAATCCATAAATGAAATGGATATCAGCGTATTCAGCGGGTGGGAACTGTTGACTCATTTTGATTGTTTACCTTAGCGCAACACAGTGTCTCGTACCACAGATCAAAACCAACTGAAAGAAAAAACTGAGGATTAGTAGTGGTAACTTCGTTACCCGAAACTACCACCAGTGCTGCCATCTATCGAATTACACATAAGTAGGGATTTGTTGTTTACACATCTTAAAACGTCGGTAGCTCCGCAACGGTTGGAAATAGCACCTATGTTGTATTAACTTTTTTACTCGCTATCACCCCCCAAAGTATGGCAGACCGGTTGTGAAACACCCTGTATAACACCAAGAACGTGATACAAGAAAAATTGGATGGTATAAACAGAGAAATACTGTACGAGTACTACTTAAGGGACATTCAGAGAGATGCTGTGAAAACGAAATATAACCCAAAATACTTCCATAGCTTTACAAAAAGAAAAAACAAAAACGCGGACCACTATCGCACCCGTAAGGAAAGAAAATAATGAGTTAACCGATGATCTAAAAGAAATGCCTGAAATATTGAGAGCTCAATATGAATCAGCTTTCAGTACCCTAAATAGAGAAAAAGTGGTACCTGATAGCAATACCTTTGTTGAAGAGGAATTAAATGAGAATGTATAACTGATCTTTAATTTACCGCGGAAGATATAGCGAAAGCTATAGGACAAATGAAATCACAGTCAGCTGTAGGCCCGGACAAATGGAATTCCTTGTTGATTAAAAACTGTAAGAACGAAATTGGATATGGAGGAGATCCTTGGAGACGGGGTAAATACCGAGCATACTAAAAGGAGCGAACATTATTCCTATATATAAAGGGGGAGGATAGGTCTCAAATGAAGACCTATAGACCGATGTCACTGACATCACATCTCACCAAAATATCTGAAAGAATAATCAGAGAGAAAATATATGAGACACGGGAAAGATTCATTAAGAACCAGCACGGATTCCCTATCAGGAAGCTCGTGCCTATTACAACTAATAGAGCACTATAACAATATCATAGACGAACCTGAGAGCAATAACAGCTACGATACACGGATTTTGCTAAAGCATTCGATAAGTATGATCATGACAATAACACGTAAAATAAAACACACGTGAATAACAGACAAAGTGGAAAAATGGCTCTACAACTTCCTCAGGGAACGGCAGCAAGCCGTAAAAATCCAAGGCATATCATCATCAGAATCGGAAGTACGCACCTCGGTTCCACAAGAAACAGTATTAGCCCCACTCTTATTCATTATCATGCTGACAGACATAGACAGTGAAGTAGACGACAACAGTATAGTAACATCCTTTGCTGACGATACAAAGATCATCAGAAAAATCGGCAATGCAGAAGAGGTGGAAGCCCTACAGAGGGACACACACTCAGAATATACAAATGGTCACAAGACAGTAACATGACATTTAACATCGAGAAATTTCAGCTCTTGAGATATGGAAGAAATGAAGAACTTAAACAGACAGCATATTATGCCCCGGACAGACAGGAAATTCAGAGATGCATGAAAGCGATAGATTTCCAGGTTATAATGACCACTGATTCGAAATTCAATACACAAAATCAGATAGCGATAAACAAAGCAAAAAGAGTCGCGGGACAGGTACTAAGATCCTTTAAATGAAGGGACAAGACAGTAATGATTGCCCTGCTGAAAAAATTGATCATACCAAAACTTGAATACTGCTCAGTCTTGACGTCCCCAAACAAAAATGAAGAAATTAATGAACTAGAAGAAGTCTAGAATAATTTCGCAGCCAAGATTGATGGCTGCAAATAACTCAACTACTGGGAAAGACTATGTAAATTAAATCTGTATTCGCTGGAAAGAATTGAGAGATACACCATAAATCACATATGGAAAATGACTGAAAAACTGGTACCGAGGTTCCATGTAAATTCTACCCAGTAAATTCCACCCCCGAAAAATCCACCCAGTAAATTCAGCCCCCGAAAAATCCACCCATGGTAATTCCATCAAAAAATTTAAGAATTTTAACAATTATAACTTTGTTATTTTCTAAGGTCAATTTTTGATAGTGACTGGACAGTGTTTTCCATCACTGGACAGTGTTTTTCTGGTGTGTTTTTAGGTGATTCGAATGATTTTGACGATCGTTTCTATAGCAAATCACTTGTTTTTGAGTTAGCGTCATTTTCCTTAGTTTTAACCAAAATATCACAACTAAACCTAATCAATCATGAAGGGTGTACAGTTGACCTAACCTATATATTTTACCAGTTTTTTATTTTGCATAAACTTTTTAATAAACTTTAATAAACTGTAAACTTTTTTGATAACCCTTTGCGTGGAATTTACCATGGGTGGAATTTACTGGGTGTATTTTTCGGGGATGGAATTTACTGGGTGAAATTTACGTACAACGGGTACCGAACCTCAACATAAACCCAATTAACATCCAAATAACACTAGAAAATAGAAAAGGTAGAATGTATAATGTTCCCACACTAAAGATCCGACGAGGGACGCCCTCAGCACTGAAGGAAAATAACTTGGTTGTCAGCGGGCCAAGACTTTTTAACCAACTTCCAAAGGACCTCAGAAACATCACAGAAGTCAAAGTTGAATCTTGAAAAGAAAACTAGATGCTTGGCTCAGGACGGTACCAGATGAGCCGGGTGTGCCTGGCTGTGTGTGATGGGGATCGCGAGAAAGCAACGCGTTCCTCCATCAGGTCAAGCGTAGAGTGGGGCCACCAGCTTGACCTTCGCGTGAAGAGAGACCGACGCATGGAACTTTTACCAGGTTACCAGGTGTATACAGTACTATATATTCAAAACTTTATGCTGCATTCAGACGTACGGTTGAACCTGAACATTATGAAAGGAACCTATCTTACGTCTGAAAATATTGAAAAGGTAATTTTAGAAACAAAATTTTTTGTAACACGAAAAACGAAATAGTAGCCTAGTAGGTCACTGGATTATTATATATTAATTCATAAATGACATTCATACGAAGTATTTATTTATTGAGAGAAAGCTTTCGCATTATGTCGAAAAGACAGCTACGTGAGAAATATTTTTGAGATCAATGCTTAAACCATTCCAGAATTTCAAGGGGAAAAAACTAACCAATTGCAAACTAAGAATAACCAAATTTTGCGCGTTCACCAATCATTACTCGAAAAAAAAATTATACGAAGGAATACGGAGGACACCAAAGAGCAACAGATCGGCTGGTCCCTACGAGGCTGTCCATTTAAGAAGGAAGGTTAAAAGATGAGTGAAAGTTTTAAAGCGAAGCAAAGAAGAGGTTGAAAGGAACGAAACAAATTTAAAGATAAAGTTAAAATTTTAAAGTAAAGAGGAGGGAATCCGAGTGAAAATTCTTCAAAACTTATACGCGCTAAACGAGTGCTTCTAACTCGGGGTTTAAGGCAAGATAAGCATCTAGTCTCGTTTTTGAAGGACTCGACCCAGTTATTTTGAACCACGCTGGCTGGCAATTCATTTCGTAAATTAACTATACGATTGAAGAAAAAATCTTTAGCTTCATTAGAATTAAAATGTTTACCCACTAATTTCAGACCATTACCGCGAGTTCTATCCGCATTTCTGAAGGTGAACGACTTTATCCAACTCTTTAGTCATTTTAAACACGTGGATTAAATCTCCTCGAATTCGCCTTTTCACGAGTGAGAATAAATTTAACGTTTGTAAACGGGCAGCGTAGGATTTGTTTCTAAGCCTAGGAGGAATCATCTTTGTAGCCCATCGCCACCCTCTTTATTCTGTCTATGTCCTCTCGTAAATATGGAGACCAGAACTGAACGCAGTATTCCAGGTGGGGACGTACTAAGGAATTATATAATGTTAGCATTGTTTTCTCCGACTTAAATTCAAACGATGTACCAATAAATCCTAAGATTCTATTTGTTTTTCTTACCGCTTCCATACATTGCTTACTCTGATTAAGAGTGTCGGCAACAATAATACCTAATTCTTTCTCTTCCGTAACACTCGTTAGTGTCTTATCGCGCATAAAATACTTTTCTTTAGCATTGTTTCTACTGATATGAATGTTTTACCTTTATCTATGTTGAAGTTCATTTGCCAAATTTCTGCCCACTCGAGTAATTTGTTAATATCTTCTTGAATCTGTAAACGTTCTGCCACTGATTTTGTTGGTATCCGCAAAGTTTGAAATTATACTTTTAATCCCTATGTCGTCATTGAAAAATGCGTCCGATCTGGGTAAAGACCAAATGACTCATAACTTCACTTTCTTTTAAGACAATCAGTGCAACTTTCCGTTCACCCAAATATACATTTTGTTTCTTTGATAGTGGCCGAAGAGATGAGAATAGCGGATATTATTATGCTACTTTAGTATGATCATGTGGAGAGAATGAATAATCATAAGATTTAAAAATAAAATCTATAATCGTGAGTGCGTAGGTGTGAGAAACAGAGGAAGACCATGCGCGTAAAAGACGTAAGGATGTAATTAGTAAATGTGTGAATAAACGTGAAGTTGATATAAATGTAGCACAACAGTTAACGAGAAACTGAGAGGAATGGAAACAGTTTCGGAGATTGCGAATGAAGACGTTGGTCTCACCTAAACCCGTCATGAAAGGTAACCCTGGATCCTTAAGGTTAGTAGTGGTGATAGCGGGGGAGTACTTTATTCCCGATGGTGATCCCTTTGTAACTTTGTTAATTGACTTCAGAGTTCTCAGTCCTGAAGTCAATCATTTTGGCCACCGCATGGAGAATGGGAAATGGATTTTAGATTATGTATGTATGTAATTTCCAGTACAGCTTTTTACAAATTATAAATAACTCGTGTTCCCCGTAGCCCAATGGTTTCGATGTCGGACTCTAAACGGTAAGTTTGTGGGTCCATTCCCAGATACTGCGGTTGGGTTGGGCTGGGCTGGGCTGGCCACTCACCCTGTCAGTGCTCGGGCTGAGGTGACCCGTGGAGTACTGTCACCCGATGCAGTGAAAAAATGAGTTTTCAGGCTGTTGCTTTTACCTTATAAATTAGTCATTTAAAAGTAGATACTGTACTTTACTTAATACGAGTCATTATCCGTGATTTATATTTTGTTTTAACTGTCTGGTATCTTTAAGAAAAGGAAGGAATGGAAGCGATTTTCCCCAAAAATATCTATCACAATTCAATTCCGTCATTTACTCTCATTTTAATTAATTCTTTGAACGTACAAAGGTTAATGAAGCCCTTTCTAAGAATGAGGAATTGGAAGCTGCCTGCCACCGTTTGGAGGAGGAAAAGTTCTCTTTGGAAAAGAGCCTCCTGACAGCAAAGGATCTTACGCAGAAGATAGAATTGAAAAGGAACGAAGGGGATTGTGAGACGAGAAGGCTCTCGACTTCAGTTGAAAAGGTTTGGCATTAGTTGGCTTTTAGATCGTACCTTATACTTTTACGTAAATTTACTTTAAGCATTTTATTGGTTTTGGTCGGTGGTTAGACGGGGAACTTTATAAAAGACTCCTCAACTCATTGCTGCATTTTCCTTTTATTACGTTTGGCAGCCATATTTTTTGGTGTCACACGATTACTGAACGTATATTTAAGATGTAAATGTGCCAAGATCTCTTTCTTTTAAGTTGTTTTATAATTAAGATCCGTAACTAAGGATAAAATAGAAAAATTGTTACATAAATTATTAAAAGTATATATTTAAAATCCTACTTCAGTCATATACTTTAAAATTTTTTATTCTTTTATAATTTCTGTATTGAAGAACTGAATTTTATCTCATCTCGTAACACTTTCTCTCTTTTCTCCGCGTATTGAATCACCGCCGCAATTCGGTTCTTCGCAGTTGCTGGAAGAGAAGAGAACGCTCGAACAACAAATCGAATCCCTGTCCACGCAGTTGCAGAGCGAAAGGGCGACTCTGCGGGCTTTGGAAGAAATGCTCGCGGATAAGAGGAAAACAGAATTCGTGGCTCAGACTTCAATTCAGCAGTTGAGCGTAGAAAAGGCGCAACTGCAGAGAAAGGTTAGGAAGTCGCGCTTTGTATCCTCTCTTAGATGCCCCATTGTAGCAAAAGACAATTTGATTGAAAAAATGAGAAAAAAAAAAATGAAGTCCCAAAAATAAGTGAAAGTGAAAACGTGCGAAAACTTTGAACATTTGAAATTTTATCCTCATTGTACGAAACACCGATTTTTTATTAAGATCAAGACTCTAGACCTAAATCTAAAATTGGGTTAATCCTATTTTTTTTATGGATTTACCTACTGTCGTTTCAATACAGTATCGTAACAACTGAATTGATCAATACTGTAACTAGTGTCGCAAAAAAAAATTTGTTCGCCGCTTTTTCTCTCAAGTTTTTCTCTTTTAAGGTCGTTTTACGTAGAACATAAAAATATATGAGTATAGAGTTTCAATAAAAATGATTTGTTATATTGTAAAAAAGTAAAATAATATTGTGTATGTATCGTTTAAATATATAAAATAAATTTTCTTTTAATTAAACTTGGATTTACGAGTTACAGCCTAAGAGCAATAATTATTATTATTATTATTTTCAGCTTCTTATATTTCAAATAAAAAGTGTACGTAAATAATTAAACATACGTCTAATAAAATAGCTGCGCAAAAGTAATATCCAAGAAGCTCGCGTCCCCGCGACATTGGGGTGAGTGTGCGCCGAGGGTCACCCGAGCCAGAGCGGAAACGGAATTAAGTGGCCAATAGGGCATATCATACTCTGGGTTTAGGGTTGAAATTTTGGAAAAACAAAGTGGCTAATATGTATTCCTATGTAAAAATTAATTCTAAGATGGGTTTATTATTTGCAACTTTTCCAAAAAATCTAATTTTCATGGTCAAAATCGCGATTTTCTGATTTGAAGGCTGCCTAACGCAGCCTCAGGGCACCCAAACCAAAGCGCGCAGCTGTTCTGCATATGATTTAGTCTAAAAGCTGCTTTTCTGACCTCAACACCTCTGAGTGCTGAAAAAATGTTTAGATTTCACGTAAAACTTAAGAATTTTAAGTTTTTCTTCAAAGAATAGGCGCGGCTCACCAGCTCTACTCTGATCGAGTAGCGGGAGACTTGCCACCTCCACGTGTAGGTTTACACGCCTGTTCTTCCTGAATCCCTGAAAAGCGTGGCCTCATAAGATCTTATATTATGATCTTATGAGGACTTTCAGCTCTTATGAGCATTAACGATGGCTTCAGCCTCTTCATCAGCCACTTGAACCTGAAATGCTCTTAAGTATGTCCTACTTCGATCTTAACACTGGGAGCATTTCTCGATGGTCTATCCTGGCTCTCACCCACCCATCTCTTCTCTCGTGACCGTACACAGCTTGGGAAGCAGTTGAGACTTCCTGTACAGCTCTCTCGCAGGACTGAGTATGAACAGAGAAAGCGTCCACTTTGAGTGGTTTTCCTGAGATCCTCGAGCTCAGTCAAGGTCATCTTGCAGGTGAAAACAGGCTCGTAAATATTCTCTGATTCCCAGTTGATGAGATCCTCAGGTGAAGTGGCTTGCAGATTGACTTTGGGGTTTTTATGGGGCCTCACTGTCGCATCACCAAAGTCTCTTCCTTCTCTGATCTTCTCTATCTGGCTCACAGCAAAAGCTCTCTCATGCTCATCCTCACTGCACAGGAATGAAGCCAGGATGTTCTCAGGATGTGCGTGGTAAGCTCCTCTTATCACTGCAGCAGAGATGATGTTCCTGACCTCGGTAGTCTGGTTCCTCAGCAGCCTCAGGCTTGAAAAAACGTGTGCAGGACCAAATTTGAGGTGGTGCTTCACTTTGATGTCGTAGTACAGTTTGAAGTAGAAGTTAAGGCAGAACTTCACGAGGACCTCGAGCCTCCTCAACACCTTCCCCTTCAGTCCGTGCTCCTTCATCCACAACAGCAAGATGGCCTGTGCAGTAGTGAGCCACCTGGATTGGTTCAGAGGTCCGCACTTGAGACCAGCCAACTGTGGACTGAGACTTCCAGACTTGATGGCTTTGATCAGAAGATAGCAGTTGTGCTGGTCTGTGGAGAGAGATTTGACTATCTCTACTGGCAGCTCTATGATATCTTCAGTTCCTTCCACTGGTTTGAAGTTGAAGTTGACCTCACGTTCATTCACTTTCTCAAGAAGTTTTCCAATAGGCCCACTGAAGCCTGACCGGGTAGTTACAGGGCCGTCCAGCTGATGATTAAATGCCTCAGGGGGAGCTCGTTCACATGGAACTGACAGATCATCCAGTGGCACTTGCGACCCAGCATCTTCTCCAATAGAGCTATGGCGCCTCCAGACCACACCGTATTGGTGTTGGTAGAGTCTTCCCCAATCATTACAAGGCTCTCGTCAGCTCCGTGATCCAGAAGCCACTCATGCAGGCCCTGAACGATCTTATGAGCAGGCTTTTCTCCTTCCTCAGGTTCCTCGGGAGTGAAATGGAAGAGGTACTTTCCTTGAGGCTCCCACGTGATAGTGTAATGCTCCTCGATCACTTTGCCAGGATGAAATCTCCCTGTCACTTGGTCATATTTCAACACCTTTGTGTTCCTATCCTACTTGCCATCAAAGAATATCCCAGAGATCTTCTCCTCCTCTGACCTCTGCGTGAGAGCTTCAACTGATGAGGCCATTACTTCCTCCTTGGCCCTCCAGACTTTCATGCCATCTATGGCCAAGTAAGCCTTGCCTTTGGAAAGATGACAGGCCTTGATGAGGTCGTTCAGGAAGCCAGTGACAACTGCAGCTGCCGGAACATTTGCCACCCTGTACCTCAAAGCTGCTGAAGCTGTCCCTTGGATCTTCATGTAGTTTCGTGTAGCAGAAGTTGGAGTTTCGGCAGGTACTTCAGCGGGAACGTCCATAGGAGCTTCAGTAGCCTCAGCATTGCCAGAGGCTTCTCTTGCAGCTTCTTCCAAGTTTGGCTCTTCGTCCTCCTCAAAGTCTTTCATGAGAAGCTCTTCATTAGTGGCCTCCTCTTTCTTCTTCCTCTTCACAGCAGAAGCCTCTTCAGCCTCCTTCCTCTTCGCTGCTTTGATCTGTCTCCTGCTGTCTTCGAAGTCTACAGAAGACATCTGGATTCCTGAAGCTTCGGAAGTCTTCACATTCTGGTAGTACAGCCACTGAAGGTCCAGTTTAAGAATTTTTACCTCCAAAGGACAATTACAGTTCACATGGGCCTTGAGGGAGCATCCTGAGCATCCACTCCCCTCTGAGCCGCACAAGAAGATCTGATGCTTGCAAACACAGACTTCACAGAGTTTATTCAGATCAGCCATCCTCTTCTCCTGGGTAGCAGACTTAACTCTCCCGTTCACAACGTTTGTCATCTTCCATTTCAACAAGATCTTATATGAGAGCGATTTTTCCGTGATTGTCACAGGCGGGGAGAACTTTACATTCGACTTCCTCCACTGAGCCATCACGAGTGAAGCCAGCTCGTCAATCATCTCTCGGATAGGGTATTTAGACCTTTGGATGTCATGAATGAGGAACTTTTCCTCCTGTAGACGAATCCCTCTCTGAAGAACGGCTCTCCAAGTCGGCACCTCGCTGGGAATGACCTCCTTCCCCGGGCCCACAACATCCGAGAGCTTTGGACCTGACATTTTCCTGGTTTTGGGGGCAACTTCGGCAATCACGTCTAGTCGGTGCTTATTCTCGCTCTTGTCCAATCTGTAACAAATTCATATCAGTATGTTTATTGTTCTTTCGCCATAAATATAGACAAGGAATATAATTTTTGGTTATAATCAGGTTTGCCAACCGGCATTATTAATTACCAAATTAACCTAAATTTGGTAGTGAATATTTATTTTGGTAAAAGAAAACTGAATTTGGCATTGCAAATTTAATTTAAAATTCGTAATAATGGTGTAACATAAGCTTAACCCTTTGTCATTCAGTACCATTTAATTTTAGCGGAGGTTCATTTTTTTACTTGAAATATGCGTAGGAGGTATATATAAGCATTTTTAGCAATCTTTTTTTTGTAAGAACATTTCTAAATGAAATAACTTATGTGTCCATTAGTCAATAAAGGTCTAATAAGGTAATTAGTGGGTGGTAGTTAGTATCTCTCTCTCTCTCTCTCTCTCTCTCTCTCTCTCTCTCTCTCTCTCTCTCTCTCTCTCTATATATATATATATATATATATATATATATACACACACACACACAGTGGTGTAGTGCTAAATAAAGAAGTGAGGGAACGCATTTTGAAAGTGTTACTCAGATGCGGGGGGGACAATGGCGAGCGCTGCGAGCCCATACAGCTAGGGGTCCGGGGGCACTGTAAGCCCCCCGGCAAATCTTTTGAAATCTGACCAATTTCAGGGATATTTTGAGGTCATATGCACTGGATATTAGGATATATTCGAAGGTTGAAGATGCAGTATTTCCAGTGTCATTAGATATACGACATCCAGTACGATCAATAAAAATAGCTAACAACTGGAATGATTAACTAAAAAAAAGTTAACAACTGGTACGCCGTAGTGACTGTTTCACCAGATCTTTATAGGCTAGTATTGCCTCAGTCGAAGCTAAAAGAAATGAAACAGTTAATGATTC
The DNA here is from genome assembly GCA_023014485.1 of Bathynomus jamesi. Lineage (NCBI taxonomy): Eukaryota > Metazoa > Arthropoda > Malacostraca > Isopoda > Cirolanidae > Bathynomus > Bathynomus jamesi. The sequence continues at coordinate 203,024 of JAJOZX010001031.1, read as the reverse complement.
TTTCTCATATTTCTTCTATGGGTGGGAATTAAAATTTCATGACGTTAGAGATTTGTAAGTTCGGATTTATTTGAAATAGTGAGGGAACGCCGTTCCGTCTACCAAAAAAGTAAGGGAACGCCGTTCCCACGCGTTCCCACAGCACTACACCACTGTGTGTGTGTATATATATATATATATATATATATATATATCCCCGCAAGGGGGTTCTAAGCTCGTGCTCTTGAGTGCTCTTTGTGCTCGTTTGTACGTGCTTGTTCCTGGAGGTTTCACGTGCGCCCTCCCGGCCCTAGCACCCAAGGATGATGGGGCTCGACCCTGCAGTCCTTGTCATCCTTGGTCTTTTTCCACTTCGACTGTCCCCTCCACCCTTTCTTTTTCCTCTGTCTTTCCTCTCACTTTTTCTTTGTTTTTCCGCTGAGATATGCCCTTTTAAATAGAGGCGAATCGGTTCTTCCCGAACTTAAAAAATAAAAAAAAAAAATAAAAAAAAATATATATATATATAAATTTACCCTATGAAAACTTTGTGTCCATTTCGAAACGAACTTTGAATAGTCTTTTCTTCACAGTTATTAAAAATATTACTTAAACAAAGTAAACAGGGAGCTTCCTTAATACTTCTAGAATGAAATTATAGTCAAAACAAATATAATAATGGTGATTAAACTTATGAAAATTACAAAAAACACTTACCGAAAGAAATGGCGTCCACTCACTTCTACTTCACAATTATAATTGGCGCAATTGCTCAGAGCCATCTATTGAGAGAATGTTGAACTTCGCCTTCTGGGTCCAAATGGTTACAAAGATTCAAATGGAGTAGATTTTTTTTCTTGTGTATGTATGTATCAAACCTGTGTAAGAGTTAAGCAAAGTTAATGTGTCTAAATGGCAACAAATTACGACAAAGGGTTGAAAATATGAGGTTGTGTTCAATTGAATATTTGGTATTTCAACATAGAACAGAAAACCGCAATTTTGAATATGATAACGCGATTTTTGAGAAAAGTTGCAGAAAAGAAACCCCTCTTAGAATTAAATTTTACATAAAAATACATATTAGCCAGAGTGAATTTCGGACTCGGGAAAAGTATGATATGCCCTAATGGAGCGTGTGATAATTCACGGATGTAGTGGGGTAGTTTTTTTTTGTGAAGCAATACTGTTGGTACCTTTTAGAATATTAAAAAAATGTTAACAATTCTGGAAACACTTTTCACAGTCCGAAAAAAGATAATGTTGGGCCTGATTAGGTTTGGTTACGCTAGTTTAGGCTAGGCTAGGCGATTAGCGAGTCACTCGCTATTTAATGACGTAACAAACCACTCCATTGCGTCCGAAACATTTGATCACACCATTCTCTGTTTGATGGCACTGAGTTTACGTTTGGTTATTCATTTTATTTAAATACTTGTATATGGATTTTAAAAAAAATTAGTAACTCGCTTATGCGGATATGCACACGTGTGTGTGTGTACTAGCGGATTTACGAGGGGGGGGCGGCCCTTCGGTCAATTTGGCGTTCCTTTTTGTCAATTTGGCACCCATTTTTGTCAATTTTAGCGCCCCTTCCAAATGCTTTAATTTTTATAATAAATTCTTTAATTTCTAAAAGCAAAAAAGTACATACTTTTTTAAATTATAAAAATATCAACACCACACTCGTAAATACCTGGCAATTTACCTTTCAATTTTATTTTTAGAAACTGTGTATAAAAATAATATTTCCCTTCGTATACTCAATTAAATTATGCTTTCTAGCTTTACATACTCATTTATTAATGGTTGTAAGCGTTTGTGGACACGAGGTTAATGCGCTGTAAACCTTTTGAGTCGTATTCACATTCACGATCTTCCTCTCTCTAAATGACTGATTCGGGTAATACTTTGAACGGATGGATTAGATAACATCACTCAAATTAGTTCCAATATTTACTACCAGAAACCTGGTCTCTAACTACATTTCAGTAAACGCTAAAAATTTGCCTGCTGATTCTTAAAGGGTTAACATACGTATTTTTAATTCCAGTGTATGTAATTATATTTATATATAATTAAACATTATTTTAATGTAAAGGTCCGCTCCCACCCCCTTTCGAAAATCCTAGAACCGCTACTGTGTGTGTGTGTGTGTGTACTCAGTCAAATTAATTCTGCTCACGCGTATTCATTGTTTTCTGTTTATTTTTATTATTAATTAGCATATCTTATTCAGTATTTTGTAGCATATATTACTGGACTGGGTGTCGTTTTGCTCGTTATTTGGAAAACGTTGCATATGATTTCTGCTGCTTTATAATTTTCTATTTTTTTTTTTAACGTCTTTGTCATGTAAGCTATTTACAGTTAATGAAGGCAAACTGAGAAGTGCCGTACACTACGAGGAGGAACTGTCGTAATTCCATGTTTATTTTTGTATTTGCTAGCTTGCTGATCATGCTGCTACTAAATAAATTCGTAACTTTTTCGGTTTAGTCCCGAAGAAGAACATAAATTTCACAGATAATTTGATTTTTGGTAACGTATATACTCAAACTTAACGAATCCCTTCTTTAATTTTCTAAAATCTTTAAGCATTTACGACATTTTTTCTCTCAAAATTGCTTCTGCTCCTCTTTCATTTTTAATTTTTGTAATTGGGGAAAAACTGTTATAGTCACATTATGTTACGAAAAGCTGTATTTCGTTTAAATCGTGAGACATAAATGAAAGATCTGAACAAACGTACATTTTGTGATGTGTATAAAAAAAAATTGAGAAAACATAAGAAATTTTGATGTGAAAATGTGAAAAAATTCAAATATTCTGATGTAAAAATTGCTAAAAACTGTAGCATTTTAATGTAACAGATTTTATAGCGAAAAGGTTTGTATTTTTAAGATGGAATATTTGGTACGAACAAGTTAATCACGAACTCCAATAAATGTTTTATATTTTCAGAAACTAATTTAAATTCTTAATGAAATCCGGCGCATTGGAAGTGTTATTCAATTTAGGATAGTTTTGGCTACTGATTCCCCTTTTCAGTTTACTTTGTTCGTTTGTTTTCATGTTTGCCTTTAAATAAATTTTGAATATTTAATAACTTTTGTAAAGGCTGCATTTAGTTCTACGCGACTTACTGTAAATGGTTTTACGAGACTGAATTCAGCTACGTTATATGAACAGTGCTCTACCGCAGAATAAACATTTGAATGAAAGAGTGAGGAGCGATGAATCAGTATCAGAACATGGCCGTTCAGAGGGAGTTTTTATTTACAGCTCGTACGTTTCTTCAAAGAGGAAATGTATCATTAATTCGTAATCTCAAACTCGGATGACGGAGGAATAAAGAACTTCGCAAAGTAAATGCTTTGACAGTAGTTATAAGAAGTACTATCTTCACTACCACATTTTTATTTCTCAACGGATTGTACTTAGCAGAAACAATATCGAGTTTACCCAATTTATTCACTCAATTGGAATAAGCTCGAATAAAGCTCACGCAGAAGTGTTGGTAATTAAGCCGATATAGCTTTTCCCTTTGTGGCACTTGCTTGCGGACATTGAATTCGGGCTGAAACGCGTTGTGTCTTCTTAATTAACCCCTTAATTAAAGTAGTTAAATTAGTTTAAGTTAGTAAGTTCAGTCGTATATTCACTGGTTTAAGACACTCATAGGCAAATAATAATAATAATAATAATAATAATAATTCATTGAACTTAGTTTTGAAATGGTAGGAAACGTGAAAGACTTAAGAAGTAGAAAGAAGGAGGAGATTTTAAATGATTCCTTTAATCGAGTTATTATCTTCTGTCCAACAAAATTAAATTTTATTTCTTTTAATGATAACTCTGAATCTTGATTTGACTAGTTTCTTTATTTTTAGGCCTCAGAATTGAGCTCTGACCTCGAAAGTGAGGTCGCGGAGGTCAAGAGACTACGGAGCCGTAGCGCTACTCTGGAGCTGGAGACGGAGCGCCTAAAGCGGCAACTGACTACGGAGCAGTACGAGAGAGAACGGACGGCGCAAGAGCTGCGGAGGGTGCGCAAGTACTCGCGAATGGAGGGAGCTTTGACCATGGAAAACGGGGGCTCAGGACCCCCACTCCATCCTCCATCTCCCACTCACTCGCGTCTCTTTCACCGATTACAACGCTTACAAGAAAGCCCGGGAAGCCCAGTTGCTGCTGGTGGTGGCGAATGGGGGAAAGGAAAGGACTCTGGAAACGGGGGCTCAGGACCTTCCCTCCATCCCCCTTCTCCCACTTTGTCTCAATACCCCCACCACCACCACCCACAGGGGTTGTCCACCGGCGATGAAGGCGTCGTCGTCGTCGTCCCTCTGCCCGATTTCCCTATCGGGGCCTCTCCCCCTCATTCTTCTTCCTTCGAGACACGCTTGAGGCTTTCTTCTTCTTCTTCTTCCTCTTCCTCCAAGTCCTCCTCCAACCCCCTTCTTCCAGCTAAATCCACCCCCAAGACCTTTTATTCCTCCTTCAGCCCCCTCCCTTCATCAAAGAGAGGGGAAGAAGAGCCCCACGTAGAGAAGCAGCGGCATTCCAATGACGAATTGTGACCAGGTTTCCGCTTTTTTGTTTTGCTTTTTGTGCTTGCTTTTATTTGTTGATTTTCACTTGTTTACTGTCACTTCTCTCTTTACTACCAAACTCTTTATTATCTTGATAACTATTTGTATTATATTTGCCTTACCCGTATCTTTAGTAATTTTAGCCGTAATGACAGTCTTTCTTAACTTCTTTTCGGTCCTTTCCCTGAAGAAGCTTAACTAATTCTTACTGCATTAACTTTGATAGTAAGAAAAAATGGTATTAAAAATTTAGCCTGCTTCCCATGGTATTTGTTTACCTTTATTTCCTTATTCCAGGCCAGGACAGCCTTGATCACCTTTTAGGACAACACCTTTGGACATCAAAAGAACACTGGAAATGGTCTTACTGTATGCATCGTTTTCATCACCATAGAAACGGAAAAGAAAGGAAAATTAATGTTTATTTGTTGTTGGTGATTCTTTAAATTTTAAAGGAATCTTCGATTGTGCATCGGGTGAATTATTGTTATTATTATTATTAGAAATTAATAATTTACTGTGTATGTAGTTTTTTAGAACATTTTTAGGACACATTCAGGACTTGGACTTTGAAGTTAATATTAAGTTCACTGCATTTTCATTGCTAGTTTTGATGAAAATTTGTCTTCAAATTGAACGAATTTAAAATTCAACACTAATAACAAAAACTATACAAAACTTCGCTATGTTCTGATAGAATTAATGCCATTTTTACTGTCAGTGTCATGAATTTAAGATTATATAGGACGGGTTAATATAAGCAAATCAGTAAAACAGAAATCTGATACTGTACCAGTGTACCAGAGATAATAAAAACCCACTCTAATAGACAGAGTTTATTTCCACAACAGTTTCGATGCCCACTGGCATCCTCTTCTGTATCCACCGGAAGAAGATGCCAGTGGGCATCGAAACTGTTGTGGAAATAAACTCTGTCTATTAAAGTGGGTTTTTATCATCATATTTTGACCTTCACGTAGAAAAAAGTGAAGTTTTTGCATGTATCAGAGATATATTAAGAATTATATACAGTACAGTATGCATAAACACAGATATTCTGTAGCAGGTAAATGAAAAAGTATTAATTTTTGTATATTCTTTTCCTAACGATTTTGCCCTTAAAAATATTTACCATTAGAGTCACACGTTTACCACATCACAGCCAATGAGAATGGTCGGTATCTGTTACTGTTAGTACAAAGAGGATTGAGGGCTTTTATATTAGCAAAGCATTACGCTTATGATTGTGTATATTTTTGACATTTTGTATATTATAAGTGCAGTGTAATTTGAATAATTCATCACTGTCTATTTCCAGGTTGCTAAGAGTAGTGGTATGTGTCGTTCCTTTAGTTTTCCCTTAGCAATAGAAAGATATGACCGCTATTTTAAACGTATAATTCAAATTCAGTAACTAATAGATGCTTTTCTTGTACATTATTATAAAATTGAACATACTCACTCTCTTCAGTGTAGCAGATTCGAAGTAGCAGACCTTATGTGGTATCATCATATATCATTTATGCACAGTATTCATACAAAAATTTAGCTAAAATTTGCTGGCGTACATTTTAGTTTATTGGAAATTGTTACTGTAACACAGTTTTCTTTATAAATATGTATTTAAAATGTTATTATTTTACCCGTAGATAAATATTTACGCGTAAACATAGGCGGATGTACATATAGGCAGAGTAGGCACCTGCCTGGTACGGCAAATTTTGTCGTATTTCAACTTAAATAGGGCAAAGAAAATAAATAACTTATAAGCACTAACAAATTAAATGGATTCACAACTAAGTTTAAAATAAAAAAGAACAGCAGCTTCTAATAGTAAACTAACGATATGAAATGACACAACTAGAAGCCACTGTGGTGACAATTTCCCTGCCTAGCGTCAGCAAAATGCTAAGTACGCCTCTGCTTGTAAGTGAAGGTACAATTGACATTTTTGGTGTACCTTTATTGATTCACCGAGTACAGTATTCCCTCTTTATTCAGTCGTTTGTTTTTTAAAGGTTTTATATGCATGGTCTAGGTTGGTAATTAACAATAAACGAAAACGCTTATTATTATTATTATTATACAATAAAGAGGTATTGCAATATGAAGTAATACAAGAGATGTTCATAAAAGAATGAAATTAAGCATGACAACAAACACTTTATTTCAGATTCAACAGGTATAAACATTACACAAGTGGTCCATAGAAGGTTAAGAGATAGTTGTTTGGAACAGTGACTATGTAGGCCAGTGGAATATGAATAATGAACATATAGTTGCCTAGTGCCTACGTCAATGCTTCCAGATTTGAGATCCATAAAATATATCGGGTATCAGTCCACTAACCATGATTTTTATTAATCTTCTTGACTGACTCACCATGCCTAGTGTAATGCCGGAAAAGGAGAGACTCAATTCGGGGCTTATTTTACTAACAACTGAACACTGTAAATACAATAAGAAATATAATAACAGATAATTAATACAAATAGACATAACAATACTTACATTTTAGCGTTAAAGTATAGTATTAAACAAGTTAGTATTAGGTAACAAGTACGCATAATTCAAAATTAAGGTACGTATAACATAGCAGATAAGTATAATCAAGTTTACATATAAGGTAATAGAAATACAAAACCGGCCATGACAAGGCAATGTAGAACAGCATATAATTATAAGTAATAAATATTACTAGCTAAGTAATTGCTACTATACCTTATATAGACCCGTAGGCGCAACGCAAGCTTAATACACAACACAACCATGAATGAATAACCATCACGAATGATTCAAATTATAACCTGGGGCAGAATGATCTGAAAGAAAAGGGATTATGTCATTCGCCCCCTCTTAAAAAAAAAAAAAACTATAGGTTCAAACGATCGACGGGACGTTTTATGCAGCTCGAACGACGAGGAACCGCGACTGAAGACGGGGCAGGAACGGGAGAACCAGGAGGAGAGGGAGTCACATCGCCCCTGACTGGAGGACATTCAGTAGGAACAACCTCGCCTGAAACTCGAGGGCTCCCAAGTGACTCGTATAAAGAATGGATCTGGCTTCCAAACCCGCTTCAGGATCCACCGGAAGCGGGTCGTCCCTGGAGCGAGGTTTTTGATCGCTATGGTGTCTTCTCGCCCATTGGGAAATCGAACGTGAGCGTATTGAGGGTTTGCTTCCAATAAGCGGACCTTCTTCCACCAGGGGCTCATCCTTATTTCTGACGTGTTTCCTGAGAAGGACAGTTCCGGGTGCCGTAAGCCACGTAGGCATACCGAGTCCGCTAGATGTCTTGCGAGGAAATGCGAACAAACGCTCGTGGGGCGTCGCATTGGTAGCGGTACACAGAAGTGAGTGAAGTGCATCAGGCAAGACGGATTCCCATGCAGGAATAGGTAAATTTCTTGATTGAAGAGCCAATGTCACTGTCTTCCATACAATCCCGACAAATCGCTCCCACTGTCCATTCCCAGTCGGATGATAAGGAGTCGAACGACTCGTCGGAACTCCATGGTTATGCAAGAACGATTTCAGCTGCGATGACATGAAAGATGTCCCTCGATCAGAATGCAAGTAACCAGGTAAACCGAAAATGGAGAATAAAATAGTGAGACATGCAATAACAGTGGAGGCCGACATACCTCTGCAAGGAAAACGTGAAAACTCATCAATCACGATTAGCAGAAATCGATTGTTAGTGTTAGAGGGTAAGGGGCCTTTAAAATCAATACTGAAACGATCGAATGGTCTCATGGCTCGTATAAGTTGCCCTGGTTCAGGTCGATCGAATTGCGGTTTTAATCTGTTGCAAGTATGGCAAGTTGACACGACACGCTTCACATCCTCTGCAGAGTAGGGGAGATTTCGCGCTCGAACAAAATGGAGCAGACGAGTGATACCCGGATGACACAATGACTTATGTAGGTCGAAGAGATCGCTGTGACTCGTTACGGCACAAAACCCGCGCGAAAGAGCATTCGCAGCAACATTAAGTTTCCCTGGACGATGGTGGATATCGAAGGAATACGGCATCAGTTCTACCTCCCATCTTGATATTTTCTCATTTTTAATTTTACTTTTGTGTTGCGTGTCAAGCATGAAGACCGGATTTCTGATCGGTTATTAACATAAAGTGTATTCCAACCAAATAATGGCGGTCGCATAGGCCTTTTCAACTGCGCAGTGATTTCTTTCGGTGCGATTAAGCGATCGCGAGAAGAAAGCAACCGGGCGGCCTTCCTGATTTAGTGTGGCGCCTATAGCGGCCTCCGACGCATCTGTTTTGATAGTAAAGGATAGTTTTTCATCTGTTTTCATCTTAACTGATTTTAAATTGCGTTCGATGGCGGCGACAGGGCGTGGATCAACAACACAGGAATCATACGACTGCGAATCCTTCATAACAATTTCCAACGCGTGAGCCTGGTCTGCGGCGGCAGAGAGGCCGAGCCTTTTATTTTCAAGGAGCCGGATGCGTATCCGCTGAGAAGCCAGACCAGAGATGAAAGCGTCTCGTATGCATTCATCACGATAAGTTTCTGCGGATACTCTTTGGAAATTGCATTCGATGCTAAGCTTGTGAAGAGCGCGCAAATATTCGTCGATTGTTTCACTGGAAGTTTGCTTTCGAGTAGCAAGACGGTGTCGTGCAACAACTTAATTCGCCGGTTGGATGAATGCCGACTTCAGAGCACCGAAGCGTCGTCGTAAGTATTGCAATCCGCTATCAGCTCAAAATTCTCCGGCGATACAGCGTTGGCTAGCAGGCCAGGGTATGCGTCGTCGTTACCTTCAACCGTGCTCTTATATCGCGTGAAAACGAACAGCCAATGCTTAAACACGTGCGGCGCTTCCAGTGAAGTCGGGAGTACATCGAGCCGCTCGGGGCGAAATACAGGCTCCATCACAGCGTCTGAAGTTAGTGAAATAAATTGTAATGCCGGAAAAGGAGACTCAATTCGGGCTTTATTTTACTAACAACTGAACACTGTAAATACAATAAGAAATATAATAACAGATAATTAATACAAATAGACATAACAATACTTACATTTTAGCGTTAAAGTATAGTATTAAACAAGTTAGTATTAGGTAACAAGTACGCATAATTCAAAATTAAGGTACGTATAACATAGCAGATAAGAATAATCAAGATTACATATAAGGCAATAGAAATACAAAACCGGCCATGACAAAGCAATGTAGAACAGCATATAATTATAAGTAATAAGTATTACTAGGTAAGTAATTGCTACTATACCTTATATAGACCCATAGGCGCAACGCAAGCTTATTAACACAACACAACCATGAATTAACCCTTCACTGGCCAAATATTTTGTTGGGTTAAGTTATGAATGCATGTATTTTAAAGGTTAGAAATTTGTCCTTTTGGGCAGTAAAGGGTTAATAACACTGTATTGAGTACGTTTGGACTGTTTGGATGTGATAGAAGATTGAGGGAAATCTTTGTTTACTGTGAAACACAAGTTATTTATGCAGAAACTTTAAATATATTTACAGTATTACGTCGATACAATATATGAGAAAGAGAAAACTTCATCAACTTGAGTAGTCTAAGCATCATCATCCTGTTTGCATATACGTTTTGTGTTTCGTATTTATCAATTATTACGAAAGAAATCTTTTATAACTTGAAGAGCCTAATCATTTTCATTAATCAGTAAAGTAACATAAATATCATCAACTGTTGCTGCAAAATAGAAGTCAACATCTTCCTTCCTTGACTAATCAATTTTAAAATTAGAAAGAGCCGTGTTGAGCAGAAAACTGAGATTTGTTTATAAAAAACGTCTGAACAGGTAGCGAGAACAACGTGAAAAAAGTGTTAGCAGCTGACGAGGAAGCTTCTAAACAGTGGCTGCATCCTCCAGCGCAGGACACGTCAACGCGAAGAGGCGACGTCAAACCAAAACATCAACGCGCTGGTGGCCAAACTTCCTCAAATCTCCGTGCAGCGGGCTGTCTACGGTTGGCCAGACTGGCAGTCGACGGCCTGTTGCGTGGCACGGTCAGAGTGCCGATCGGCTCCCGGGGCCGGACCTATTCTCAGCGTGCTATTTTTTCAATTACAGGGAACAATTGCGTGCTCCCCGAACTACTCTTACTCTCTGGCGACATTAAGACTAATCCAGGCCCCACTACAACTTACACATGTCACCATACACAAAGACATAGACACAATAGCACCATGAGACACATACAGAAGTATAATATTAACATATTACAGTACAACGTAGATGGCCTCACAAACAAAATCATGCAGCTTAGGGAATTCGTACACAAACAAAACATTCACATAGCACTTATACAAGAAACAAAACTAAAACGCACACACAAAACACCCACCATCCCTGACTTCACGGCGATCCGTCAAGATCGTACTGGGGGTAACGGGGGTGGACTCATCACTTACATACGTAAAAGCATTAGCTACACTGATGCTACCCAAAACATTACAAACACAATCCAAGCAGATAACACGATAGAAATACAGGCAGTTAACATTAAAACACGCGCAAAACACAACACCACACTAATCAACATTTACATCCCACCAGATAGTTCACCTCAGGTGCCAGCCAATTACAATCCACAGTTACACAATCTTGCCTCTCTCACTAATGTCATCTTAGGAGGAGACTTCAACGCCAAAGACACTAGTTGGTACCTGCACAACCAAAACAACACCAGAGGCGCCAACATAGCCACACAACTAAACAGCCTCTTCATTCTTAACAATACAGAAGAACATACACACATACCACATCAAGCAGGATACTCAAACTCCTCCCCAGACATAACGTTCTGTTCCCCCTCACTAGCAACACATACACAATGGAGAACAGAAAAACAACTGTCATCAGACCACCTGCCCATCATCATTACAACACATTCTACACTCTGCCCCAACAGCCTTAGGCACACTTACAGAAATTACAAGAAAGCTGATTGGGAACAGTTCAAAATACAGACTGAGGAACAATTCACCACATTAAACAGCACACCCATCATAAACATCGATACAACACTCAAGACATTTAATCAGATTATCAATAATGCAAACAAATACATACCCAAGGGCAACATTAGGAAATACAACCCAAATTACACTAGAGAAATAGCCCACCTCATAAGGCAACGTAACAACCTCAAACATAACACACAAACACCACACACAGAAGCCATAAAGCAGCAGATACAACAGCTCAACACAGAAATAAACAACAAACTCAAAGAAAAACAAACAGAAACATTCAGGGAATTCATAACAACACTAAACCACTCCACAGATACATACAGGCTATACAAGACTATAAACAGCATTACCCACTCTAACAGCGGCATTCACACCTCACACGCGGCTATCTGTCGCAGCCAAAATAATATCCCAACATACACACAACAAGCTAACATTCTAGTTAATCACTACGCAAAGATAAGTCACTTAAACAGAGACAACAACCAGAAACACGCAGACAAACAAACAGCCAGACACAAGAAAACCTACAGACTCGACACGACCATTACACCCTTCAATACAGACCAGACCACCAAGATCATCAAAAACATTAAAAATTCGAAGGCTACTGGACCAGACAACATATCTAACATACACCTTAAACACTTGGGCCCACAAGGAATACTAGCTCTCACAAATATCAGCACATATTCATACCAACACTGTATTATTCCTGACATATGGAAACAAGGTAAAATTATTACACTACTCAAACCAAACAAAAATCCAACAGAACCAGCTTCCTATAGACCCATTACTTTACTATGCACACCTTCCAAAGTAACAGAAAGACTAATCTTACAAATCACCAACCCACACATACCACTATCGCCTACTCAACATGGATTCAGACCTCACCACTCAACCACGACATTACTCACTAACCTGACGCAGCACATCATGGATGGCATCAACTCTAGAAGACCAGCTCAACGTACACTATTAGCAACAATAGACATTAGTAAAGCATTTGATGCTATCCCACGCTTCCCTCTCATAAACAAAATACTCAACACAAACATGCACAATAACACCAAAAGGTGGCTGAGCAACTATCTCTCAGGAAGATACTCACATGTCACATTTAATGGCAAGTCATCCAAAAACAAGCTTTTTCCGAACGGGGTCCCTCAAGGCTCTGTTCTCTCACCAACACTCTTCAACTTATACATGCATGACATTCCAACACCCATAGATAACAAGCTTACTTATCATCATATGCAGATGATATCACTCTAACATCCACCCACAACAACATCGACACCGCTACAAATAACCTACAAACATACATAAACAGTATACAAGACTGGCTCACACACAATAGACTCAAAGTAGCGCCCACAAAATCAACCATCACCTTGCTTACAAGCAACACAAAAGAACACCAGGTAATTCCACAACTTACACTAAACAACATCAACATTCCACACACTCACAGAACCAAAATACTAGGTGTCACATACAACACATCATTATCTTTTGCAAACCACATTCAGGACATTAAAAACAAATGTACGTCAAGACTTAACACGCTTAGGGTACTAACAGGCACAAACTTTGGACACCAGCAGGAAACAACATCACTCATCTACAAACAATATATTCGCTCAGTTATGGACTATGCTAGCCCATGCTGGGCACCCATTATCTCAAACACACACATAAACACCTTACAAACAATACAAAACAACGCACTTCGTATCATTACAGGATGCACTCAAACAACACCAATAGAACACCTGCACACAGAAACAAAAATACTAAAAGTTAGGGAACATTTAGACATGAGGGGAACACAATTCATGGCAGCAGCGACAACTAACCCACAACACCCTTGCCACTACATGTACAATCATGCACCAACACCTCGCACCATTAAGGTAACACCAGAGAGACATTATAACCAAATACTCCATTCCATACCACGCCCCACAGACATCACACAGTACAGAAAACACATACACACACACCTAACCCACAAAGCACTGACACGACTCGGTCCGAATGCGGTCCTAGGTGCGAAGCCGCCGCCCATTAACAGGTCAGAGATCAGCCTGAGCAGATCGGATCGAGTTAACTTAGCACGATTCCGATGTGGACATCACCCCAACTTATGGACATATAAACACAGACTAGACAACTCCATAGACGACACCTGCCACCTGTGCCAAGACACACCACAAACAATTGAACACATTATGACGGACTGTACCGCTCTAGCACAACAACGAACACAACACAACATCACGAGTGCGCTGAACCTCTGGTCCACTCCGTTGAGGGCGATCGGTTACCTGCGTGCCGCCGGCTTGCTCGATCAGGGTGGGCTGATCGGCTAAACAACAACAACAACAACAACACCATCACGAATGATTCAGATTATAACCTGGGGCAGAATGACCTGAAAGAAAAGGAATTATGTCACCTAGTGATAAATCTAAATACAAAATTGCGTATGACACTTTGACAGTTAGGCTCCTTATTGACTAAAAACAGCATACTTGTACTAGAAGGAGCCCCATTTATAAATCTAGGATTTCTTAATAAACTCCCAAAAAATATTATTATAGGTAATATGTATAGTTTTCTCATACATCCTGTAGTTCCATCACAAATGAGCTGTATACATTGCAATACAGAAAGTTTTGAACAAGACAAACTTAACACCTAATGTACACATGAAATTTCTTAATCAAAGTATTTCCCTGAGCATATAGATACTGAAGTTGTCTACATTGCCTTAAAATATCACAGTGATCTGAAAGACTATAAATTAGTATGTGGCCAAGATACTTGGTCTGGGTCACTTCTGACAGCATCATACCATTCAATTGAAATTCAGGAAATTTTATATACTCGTAGTCCTTGGTTCTCATAATCATAATATGACTATTAGTAGGATTATATTTTGTGTTATTAGCCTTCTCACCTTTCACAGATTTTCAAAAGTGTGCTGAGCCCTTTTACAGATGGAGAAATAAGCACTAGATCATCTGCATACATCAGATGATTAACAATCATTGTACCAACATAGCATCCTATTTTACAAGTGTTCAGTACAACAGGTAGATTATCCATATAAACATTGAATAAGTAGGAGGATAATATCCCTCCCTGCCTGATACCATTGATTACAAAGAATGGCTCTGAATTGACCCCACCCACATCTTACAATCATTGTCTGGTGATTATACTAGAATTATATTAATATACAGGCCAAGTAACCAGGTACATTACGATTTACAAGTTTCATAAATACAGTAATTTGTTATGATTAACACGATCAAATGTCTTAGAGGCATCCAGGAAACACAAAAATACATTAGCATCTAAACTTTGGTATTTATAGACCATCTCTTTTAAGGCATATATACACATGTCAGTACCATGTTTCTTTTTTAAACCAAATTGTTATGACTACTATACACGTAACATACAAGTCAATTATGAGTATTGTTAGAAAATCTAGAAGAGGAAGAACCATTGTTGTCCCAAGGCGATATGATGACTAAGCTGATTGATGCAGCATTGCTTGCATATATTACGTTAAGGTGTATATATATCCATCTCATAATTGTAAGGTTAGTGAAAAATTCACTTAATTTAGAGCTAGCATTTTGGGGCTCTTGTGGCATCATTGTTTGGGCACTCTTGTGGCATCATTTTTTTGGGGGCGCTGCGCGTCTTTTCTACTCGTTTGTGGAATGCGGTACTAACAGGGTGTGGCCTTATAGAGAGCTCTCTTGCAATTCAGTTTGGTTGTTTAGATACCAGATTGTTGCATCGTGCAATGGTGCAGGTTGTGTTGTTGTTGCAAGGTTTAGAAAGAAGACCATAAATAGTGCCCCTTTTGTTTTTTATCTTAAATTCATGCAACTGAGGCCTAAGGTAGGCCCACATCGAGTCAGCAACCCTGAGGTAGGACCTAATAGGACCTCCAAGTCCGTAAGTTTTTAATCTAGCTTAACTTGGGCTGTAGGTTGAACTGGCCCTTCAGAGCTTGGCCGTTCACGGCTCAGCTGGGATTTTGAATCCAATAAAAAAAATAATAACATGGTCCTTCAGAACCGGATTCTAGCCCAAGACTGAGTCAGTGACTATTTTTCGGCAAAGTTCTGATTGTGCAAATTGTAGCCCAAGTTAGGCCTAGACGGGTTGAACATAATTGAGTTAAGGTCCCAGGGTAGAAAGTTTGGTCGCCCAATTGCGAAACTTGGCCACTCGTCTGTCGTTGTTTTGGGCCTACATTTTTACCGGTTTGGTTAATTTTGGTTTATTATTCGTAGGTGAAGGTTGCAGACTTCGGTGCGCCAGTTACTTGGGTGGAAAATTTGGTATTCCATACTGGTGGTTGGTCAGTACCCAACCAAGCAATTCAGTTTATTTGAAAAAAGCAAAATTTGTATTTGATCAGTTTGGTTAAGTATTTTTGCCAATTCAGCTTATTTGGCATTGAGCCCAATTGTTGTTTGCATTGAAGATGAGTGCAGCTGAATTGAACAAGTTTAAAAAAAGGAGAAGCGCCTACAAAGGTCTAATTACAAAGGTCATTGCCACTATAGATTCTGCCATAGAGCAAGAGGATTTAAGCTTAGTGACTGCGCAGCTTTCCATATTAGAAACTAAAAAGGTTGCTCTAAGTGAAGTAAATGTTAAAATTGATTCTCTTATAGAAGAGGATGAAACAGAAAATAATATAATTTACTTTGAAGAGATTATTGATGATATAATTAAAGTATGCCACCGAGCAAAAGAGTTTAGCAGCTCAGTACAGTTAGAGACCAGGTCTAATAATGAAACACAACCCTCAACAAATGGTGTTTGTGAAGTTAAGGTTAACAGATCTGCAGTTCAATTACCGAGACTTGTACTCAAAACATTTTCTGGGAGTATTCAGGAATGGCAAGGATGGGCAGACAGTTTTCAATCAGCAGTTCATTCTAGTCAAGTATTAAGTGCGGTGGAGAAGTTTAATTATTTGCAGTCCCTCTTGGAAGGGGAGGCAGCAAAGCCAATAGTAGGATTAGCATTAACAGAGGCTAATTATAATGTGGCTTGGGATATATTGAAGAAACGGTTTGGTAAGCCAGAGATCTTAATTAAAAGCCACCTCCTTGAACTTTTAGCTATACCTCCTGTTAATAATCCCAATAGTGTCAAGGAGTTACGGCAGTTATATGGTGATTTTGAAGTTAGAACTAGGTCCCTGGACAACTTGGGTGTAGGAATGGAAAGGTATGGTATAATGTTGGTCACTATACTGGAGTCTAAATTGCCTAGCTCAATTTTGCTTGAATTAAGTAGGGGACACTCTACAGAACATGTGTACATCCCCCTTCAGCAGATGTTAAGTCTTTTAGGCACAGAATTAGCAAGACGAGAGGGAATTGAGTTTGCACAGTGGAATGTTAAATAAGGGGACAAAGGCAGGCACAGCACCAAGGTTTCTACAAAAAGGAATAGCCCAAGTACAGTGTCAGCTCTACATGCATCCTCTAAGAATAAATTAAAGGGAATCAAGGAATGATATTTTGCGAAGGCAACCACAAGTCATATAAATGTGAGGTGGCTGAGGCTTTACCTTTTGAGGAGAGAAAGGACAGGGTAACTAAGTCCACAACATGTTTTGAATGTTTTTTGAAAGGTCACAGAGCAAGATTTTGTAAGTTTAAAATTTTGTGCAAAAAATGTCATGGCATGCATCAGCCATTATTGTGTGAAAACACTCCTAGTAGGCCTACCCCAGAAGTAGAGACATCAGTGGCACATGCCACTGCTATGAAAGGAAGTAAAAGTAAAGGGGGATTATTGCAAACAGCTGCAGCCTTATTAATTGGGAATGATGGAGAAGCTACTGTAAGAGTGTTGTTTGGTAGTGGTAGCGAGTGTAGGTTTATTAAGACCAGAATTTCCAGAAAATTGAAGTTTAAAGAACTTAAGAGGGAAAATTTAAGAATTTCTGGGTTTGGGGGTTCCGTTCAAAACCGAACCAAAGTTAAGAAGGTAGAAGTTCTGGTTAAGGGGTTGTTACCATAAAGTCCCACTATCAAGGTCCAAGCTGTAGAGATTGAGGAACTTTGTGCTCCAGTCACTATTTGTTGAGATATGGCATGTGTCCAAGAATTGCAAGTTAAAGGAATTAATTTGGCCAATAATAAGTTTGAAGGAACAGAAGATATTAGTCTTTTGATTGGAGCTGACTATTATTGGAACTTCATCACTGGTAATATTGTCCGCACATCTCGAGGCCCGGTAGCTATTGAAAGTAAGCTAGGCTGGATGCTACATGGTAGCTATTGTAATGAAATGGAGGTTGAAGCTCTTTTTGTTAAGATTGAGGAGAACAGCCATGGTTTGGAAAGGCATTTGAAAGCGTTTTGGGAACTTGAATTGATTGGCAGAAAGGACAAACAGGCAAGCACAGTGAACAGTGATGTTTTAGAGCAATTTGAAAAAGGGATTGGGTTTAGAGATGGTTGTTATGAAGTTGGCCTCCCTTGGAAGGATTCTTGCAAACCCGGTTCAAACCTTCAGCTAGCTAATCGGAGGTTGGAGACTTCATTGTACAGGCTAAGAAAAAATGAGTTGTTAATTGAATACAATGAGGCCATTCTAAGCTATGTAAGAGAGGGCTATGCTGAAAGGGTGCAAGGTGAGCTGGTGAGCCAGGAGGCACATTATCTGCCACACAATGCAGTACCACCAAACTGAGGGTTTTTGATGGCTCAGCCAAGGATAAAGGTGGTGTGTCCTTCAATGACTGTTTGGATGCTGGGCCAAATTTAAATGCAGATTTATTTTCCTTGTTACTGAGATTCAGGTTTGGCAGAGTAGCATTGACTGCAGATGTGAAGCAAGCCTTTTTGCGGATAAAGTTAAAAACCAGAGGACAGAGATGCAGTAAGGTATCTGTGGGTGGATACGAAAGACTTGTTGGAAAATGAACCTCAGCTCTAGTCCATTTCTGTTGGCAGCTACTATGCAGTACCATTTTAAGAAATATTCTGAAGTCTATCCTAACACTATTGAACACATAAGGAAAAATTTTTATGTTGATGATTTGCTGTGTTCCGTGGATAATACAGAAATGGCTAAACAGATATTCATGGAGGCTAGAGCTATAATGAGGGAGGCTGGCATGGAGCTTAGAAAATGGCAGACCAATCATTCTCAATTACAAGAGTTTATGAGTCAGTCCTGTGTAGTACCTGATGCAGCAGAAAGTATTGAGGATTCTGGTATTAAGGAGTTGTGGGCAATAGACGCAAAAGTGCTAGGCATTGTTTGGCAGCAAGGAGAGGATTTGTTTACCTTCAATGGGAAATCTTTAGTAGAGCTGGCTGAGAATGAGAGAAGGTGGACAAAACGTACAGCTCTTAGTTTGGCTTCAAAGGTCTTTGATCCTCTTGGATTCCTGGCTCCATTTGTGATAAAGTAAAAAATTTGGTTTCAGAGCCTCTGGGAAATTGGACTTGGTTGGGACCAAGAGTTACCTGATCATACGGTGGTAAGGTGGAAATATTGGTTCAAAGAATTGGCACATCTTGGAGACATTGAAATCCCAAGATGGTACTTTGGAGAGTTGAACAATAGTCCAGACAATTTCGAGCTGCACATCTTTTGTGATGCAAGTGAGGAAGCCTATGCAACTTGTATTTATATAAGAGGCACATTGCAAGAGGAAGTAAGTTGCAGGTTGGTTGCCGCAAAGAGCAGAGTAGTGCAGTTATTACTAGTCGGCTTGCAGTTACAGTGCAAAAGTCTTTGGCCCTCGATGAAATGCCAAGCTATTATTGGACAGACTCCACTATAGTTTGGCACTGGTTAAGAAGCCAGGCAAGGAAATGGAAACCATTTGTTGCCAGTAGGGTGGAGGAAAATCAAGCGCACACAGATCCCAAGCAATGGAAGCATTGTCCAGGCACCCAAAACCCAGCTGATTTACCAACACGAGGAATTTCAGTGAAAGATCTTGCACAGTCAAGTTTGTGGTGGAATGGGCCAGAGTGGCTAAAACTTGGAAGTGAAAACTGGCCTTCTAATCAGCCTATTGTAGGAGAATGCCAGGCTGAAGAAGCATGGGTGAGTAAGTGAGAAAATGCACTGTGAACAGATGTCAAGTTATGCAGCAGGACCCCATATTGAGGCTTGAGGACATTAGCAGTCTGAAAAGATTGTTAAGAGTGACAGCATGGGTATATAGATTCACCAACAATATTAAGGGAGAAACAAGAAGGGAAGGAATTCTAAACAGTAAGGAGATTCAGCAAGCCAGGAAATACTGAGTGGTATATGTGCAGAAGGAAAAATTTGGTGAAGAGAGGGAATTGCTCACCAACCGTCCATTACAGGTTCTACCAACACATTCTGCTCCCAAGGGTTTGGATGTGTTTTTGGATGCGGATTTATTGAGAGTAGGAGGTAGACTACAGTTTTCTGGGCTTCCAGAGGAGAAAAGACATCCAATTTTGCCACCTTCTGGGGGGGCACTTTGTGGACCTTTTGATCCTGGATACTCATCATAAGTTGTTACATGCTGGAGTTAGAGAAGTGATAACAGAGATCAGACAACAGTTTTGGATTCCCAAAATTAGACAAGTAGTAAAAAAGGTCTTGCATAAATTTGTGGTTTGCAAGCGTTGGAGTGCAAAGCCTTATTATGAAAATGTGGCTCCACTTCCAAGAGAACGGTGAGTCTATACTGCCCCATTTGATGTAGTGGGAGTAGACTTCGCAGGTCCAGTCTATGTGTATGAGCAAGGGGAGTCTAACAAAGGTTATATATGTCTTTTCACATGTGCTACCACCAGAGCAATCCATTTGGAGTTGGTAAGCAACTTAAGTAATGATGTATTTCTTTTGGACTTTAAAAGGTTTGTGAACAGAAGGGGTTTCCCAAATAAAATCATATCGGATAATGCAAAAACCTTCAAAAAGGCTGCAAAGGAACTCCAAGAAGTTTGATCCTTGCTAAAAGAGGAAGGATTCCAATCCTACTTTTCATACCAAGGGGTACATGGGAGTTTATTGTTGAGAGAGCACCATGGTGGGGAGGATTTTGGGAAAGGCTAGAGAGAAGTGTAAAGTGTCCATTAAAGAAACTTTTAGCTAATGCTCATTTGAGCAAAGAAGAATTCTGCGCTGTTTTATGTGAAGTAGAAGCAATGGTGAACAGTAGGCCTATCACTTTTGTTTATAACAGTATGCAGGATGCAGAGCCATTGACACCAAATCATTTTCCTTGTGGTAAACGATTAACATCAAGCCCCAGTGTGCCAGAAGACTTGCAGCCTATCCAGAGCACTCAAGGAGAGTTAACCAGACGGTTCAGGTACTTTGAAGAGCTACAAGATCAGTTATGGAAGAGGTGGCAGATGGAATACTTGCCAGAACTCAATTATTACCCATCAGGCAATGTAAAGGGCTCCAATGCAAATTGTATCAAGGTGGGAGAAGTG
This sequence comes from Bathynomus jamesi, assembly GCA_023014485.1. Lineage (NCBI taxonomy): Eukaryota > Metazoa > Arthropoda > Malacostraca > Isopoda > Cirolanidae > Bathynomus > Bathynomus jamesi. Next base: position 181,944 of record JAJOZX010001031.1, on the reverse strand, counting down.
GTAATGATTGGGAATGAAAGACCAAGGCAATGCTGGAAGCTTGGCATAATTGAAGAGTTGTTTGTTGGCAAAGACAATTTAGTTAGGTCTGCACTGGTAAAGACTTCAGGAGGAAAACTAAAGAGACCTATACAAAAATTATATGCTTTAGAAATCAGCAAAAACACGGATAGTCAAGATGAAACATTTGAGTTACAGCCTCATGGAGAAGGCTTGGCTAACCTTGCAGAAGGTAATGACAACAATGCCTCCGGTGGGGAGTGTTAGAAAATCTAGAAGAGGAAGAACCATTGTTGTCCCAAGGCGATATGATGACTAAGCTGATTGATGCAGCATTGCTTGTATATATTAAGTTAGGGTGTGTATATATATCCATCTCATAATTGTAAGGTTAGTGAAAAATTCACTTAATTTAGAGCTAGCATTTTGGGGCTCTTGTGGCATCATTGTTTTGGCACTCTTGTGGCATCATTTTTTGGGGCGCTGCGCGTCTTTTCTACTTGTTTGTGGAATGCCGTACTTACAGGTTGTGGTCTTATAGAGAGCTCTCTTGCAATTCAGTTTGGTTGTTTAGATACAAGATTGTTGCATCGTGCAATAGTGCAGGTTGTGTTGTTGCTGCAAGGTTTAGAAAGAAGACCATAAATAGTGCCCCTTTTGTTTTTATCTTAAATTCATGCAACTGAGGCCTAAGGTAGGCCCACATCGAGTCAGCAACCCTGAGGTAGAACCTAATAGGACCTCCAAGTCCGTAAGTTTTTAATTTTAGCTTAACTTGGGCTGTAGGTTGAAGTGGCCCTTCAGAGCTTGGCCGTTCACGGCTCAGCTGGGATTTTGAACCCAATAAAAAAATAAATAAATAACAAGAAGGTGGACAAAACGTACAGCTCTTAGTTTGTCTTCAAAGGTCTTTAATCCTCTTGGATTCCTGGCTCCATTTGTGATAAAGTCAAAAATTTCGTTTCAGAGCCTCTGGGAAATTGGACTTGGTTGGGACCAAGAGTTACCTGATCATACGGTGGTAAGGTGAAATATTGGTTCAAAGAATTGGCACATCTTGGAGACATTGAAATCCCAAGATGGTACTTTGGAGAGTTGAACAATAGTCCAGACAATTTGGAGCTACACATCTTTTGTGATGCAAGTGAGGAAGCCTATGCAACTTGTACTTATATAAGAGGCACATTGAAAGAGGAAGTAAGTTGCAGGTTGGTTGCTGCAAAGAGCAGAGTAGCACCTTTGAAAAGGCTTTCTGTTCCAAGGTTGGAATTGATGGGTGCAGTTATTACTAGTCGGCTTGCAGTTACAGTGCAAAAGTCTTTGGCCCTCTATGAAATTCCAAGCTATTATTGGACAGACTCCACTCAGTGCCGGCCTTAGGGGTGTGCGAACCGTGCGGTCGCACAGGGCCCGCAACTTAGGGGGGCCCGAAAATTTCACAGAAATTTACCATCGAGGTCAGAGTGCCAAAATTGGTGTAAATTAATGTAATTTATTTTTTTATTTTCAGATCACCGATCCATCTTGGCCTAAATGATTGCATTATGATAGTTTAAATATTTGATAATAATAAAGTAATAAGTAATAATAATAGTAAAGGCTGTTGGTCTGTTGGTATTCTGTTACAGGTGCACTTGTATCGTTAAATTTTACTTGTTGTGCTTGTTAAGAATCTACTAAAATAAAATGATTAGCAATGAAAAACAATTTGACTTGTGTCATGGGGGGCCCGTACAGTATACTCTGCACAGGGCCCGAAATATCCTAAGGCCGGCGCTGCTCCACTATAGTTTGGCACTGGTTAAGAAGCCAGGCAAGGAAATGGAAACCATTTGTTGCCAATAGGGTGGAGGAAATTCAAGCACACACAGATCCCAAGCAATGGAAGCATTGTCCAGGCACCCAAAACCCAGCTGATTTACCAACACGAGGAATTTCAGTGAAAGATCTTGCACAATCAAGTTTGTGGTGGAATGGGCCAGAGTGGCTAAAACTTGGAAGTGAAAACTGGCCTAATCAGCCTATTGTAGGAGAATGCCAGGCTGAAGAAGAATGGGTTTGTGAAATGAGAAAATGCACTGTGAACAGATGTCAAGTTATGCAGCAGGACCCCATATTGAGGCTTGATGACATTAGCAGTCTGAAAAGGTTGTTAAGAGTGACAGCATGGGTATATAGATTCACCAACAATATTAAGGGAGAAATAAGAAGGGAAGGAATTTTGAACAGTAAGGAGATTCAGGAAGCCAGGAAATACTGGGTAGTATATGTGCAGAAGGAAAAATTTGGTGAAGAGAGGGATTTGCTCACCATCCGTCCATTACAGGTTCTACCAACACATTCTGCTCTCAAGGGTTTGGATGTGTTTTTGGATCAGGATTTATTGAGAGTAGGAGGTAGACTACAGTTTTCTGGGCTTCCAGAGGAGAAAAGACATCCAATTTTGCTACCTTCTGGGGGGCACTTTGTGGAACTTTTGATCATGGATACTCATCATAAGTTGTTACATGCTGGAGTTAGAGAAGTGATAATAGAGATCAGACAACAGTTTTGGATTCCCAAAATTAGACAAGTAGTAAAAAAGGTCTTGTATAAATGTGTGGTTTGCAAGCGTTGGAGTGCAAAGCCTTATTATGAAAATGTGGCTCCACTTCCAAGAGAACGGTGTGTCTATACTGCCCCATTTGATGTAGTGGGAGTAGACTTCGCAGGTCCAGTCCATGTGTATGAGCAAGGGGAGTCTAACAAAGGTTATATATGTCTTTTCACATGTGCTACCACCAGAGCAATCCATTTGAAGTTGGTAAGCAACTTAAGTAATGATGTATTTCTTTTGGACTTTAAAAGGTTTGTGAACAGAAGGGGTTTCCCAAATAAAATCATATCGGATAATGCAAAAACCTTCAAAAAGGCTGCAAAGGAACTCCAAGAAGTTTGGTCCTTGCTAAAAGAGGAAGGATTCCAATCCTACTTTTCACACCAAAGGGTACAGTGGGAGTTTATTGTTGAGAGAGAGCACCATAGTGGGGAGGATTTTGGGAAAGGCAAGTGAGAAGTGTAAAGTGTCCATTAAAAAAACTTTTAGCTAATGCTCATTTGAGCAAAGAAGAATTCTGCACTGTTTTGTGTGAAGTAGAAGCAATGGTGAACAGTAGGCCTATCACTTTTGTTTATAACAGTATGCAGGATGCAGAACCATTGACACCAAATCATTTTCTTTGTAGTAAATGATTAACATCAAGCTCCAGTGTGCCAGAAGACTTGCAGCCTATCCAGAGCACTCGAGGAGAGTTAACCAGAAGGTTCAGGTACTTTGAAGAGCTACAAGATCAGTTATGGAAGAGGTGGCAGATGGAATACTTGCCAGAACTCAATTATTACCCATCAAGCAATGTAAAGGGCTCCAATGCAAATTGTATCAAGGTGGAAGAAGTGGTAATGATTGGGGATGAAAGACCAAGGCAATGCTGGAAGCTTGGCATAATTGAAGAGTTGTTTGTTGGCAGACAATTTAGTTAGGTCTGCACTGGTAAAGACTTCAGGAGGAAAACTAAAGAGACCTATACAAAAACTCTATGCTTTAGAAATCAGCAAAAACACGGATAGTCAAGATGAAACATTTGAGTTACAGTCTCATGGAGAAGGCTTGGGTAAACTTGCAGAAGGTAATGACAACAATGCCTCTTCGGTGGGGAGTGTTAGAAAATCTAGAAGAGGAAGAACCATTGTTGTCCCAAGGCGATATGATGTTTGGGCACTCTTGTGGCATCATTTTTTTGGGGGCGCTGCGCGTCTTTTCTACTCGTTTGTGGAATGCGGTACTTACAGGGTGTGGTCTTATAGTGAGCTCTTTTGCAATTCAGTTTGGTTGTTTAGATACTAGATTGTTGCATCGTGCAATGGTGCAGGTTGTGTCGTTGTTGCAAGGTTTAGAAAGACCATAAATAGTGCCCCTTTTGTTTTTTATCTTAAATTCATGCAACTGAGGCCGAAGATAGGCCCACAACGAGTCAGCAACCCTGAGGTAGGACCTAATAGGACCTCCACGTCCGTAAGTTTTTAATCTAGCTTAACTTTGGCTGTAGGTTGAACTGGCCCTTCAGAGCTTGGCCGTTCACGGCTCAGCTGGGATTTTGAACCCAATAAAAAAATAATAACAATATATACTTAAACACCTTAGACACAATACTGGCCAAAGCTATTGGCCTATAGTTATCTTTACTATTACATTACATTTCAATTGCAAAATATGAAGCCACTGGGGCCTATCGGGTTATCGAAGTCATGAGCTATATTTTATAATAAAAGCTTGTAAAATGTCAATCTCAAGTCAGCTAATTAACATACAACTATTTACTACTACCAAAGTTTTGATTTACCCTTTTTATCTTTTAGTACAACAGATAACATTGTATCTGGCAAAACACCCTGTATCAGTAAACCTGTAAAGCACAAAGCTAACAGAGGCACTACCTGGTGCCCCGCACTGGTGGGGTAGCTATTTTATGGAGGTTGGGGTATGGGAAATATATTAGTGAATTAAAACTTGGTTTGAACTGGCTAACTGGAATAAAAATTTGTGCAGACAATAAAATTTTTTTGATTCTGTGTATCTATATGCCTTTTCAGGCAGTTGATAATAAAGAAGATTACCTCATTAAATTGGGGCAGGTCAACAGTATTAGTGATGAGTTGGATACGACAAGTGTAACTATTATTGGTGACTTTAATGCTAATGTGCTTAATGATAAATCTTTGCTTAGCAACCACTTAAAAGCCTTCTGTGAAGATAATACTTGACTCTTTCATCCATGTGTAGTCTTCCTGGTGATAACTCTACTTATGTTAGTGATAGATGGCACACCACCTCATGGTTGGATCATTGTATTTGTACACCTGATGTAAATCAGGCAGTTCTGAATATGGCAGTTTTGTACTCCTATTCTAGTTCTGACCACATGCCCCTATTAACTGAGTTTTACATTAATTGTATTCCAATGCTATCACAGGTAAATGATACACGTAAAGCGAAGTTAGACTGGTCCAAGGTTGATGATGAGGGCAAACAACAGTATTTTAATAATTCTGATGTATTGCTAAGTAATATATGTATCCCCAATGATGCTCTAGCTTGTCAGGATGTAACCTGTAGAATTCAAACACATATTTTGGAATTTAAAGTGTAGTGAATACTCTTATTTTAGTTTCAAGATAAATGTTAATTTTACCGTCTTGAATTTCGGAATAGCTATAAATTCATTTTAAATTAGTTACCCATCATAATTCAATTGTAAACCACATTAATACTAATTTTATGTATACTGTATTATTTTATTGTATGTAAACATAATTAATTATATATCACAATTGTCAGTTAATTATTTATATTCAAATAATTATTTTAATCTAACACCATGTCCAATTTGCAAATAAATAATAGAAATCCAAGGGTTATATTTTCCATCCTTGGTACTGTCGCAGTTTCGCCTAACGGACTCAATACGGCTAGTGAGATAATCACTGGTTGGCACTTAACCAGCGGCAGTGCTTATGGCTACATCATCCAGGTTAACCTATACCGGATAGATGCGCTACGGTCCCAAGCCGTAGCTTGCCTAGGTCCAACGACGACGACGAAAACCAACAATTGGTGACCCCGGAGTTGGATTCCCCCCTTTTACCCGAACGACTAGGACTAGACTGTAACGTCGTTCGTGCCCATCACCCCCTTCACTCGAGCGACTAGGACCAGACTGTAACGTCGCTCGTGCCCTCTGCCCCTCACCCCTGCCCGTGCGCTCTGTGCCTGCGCTCGTCTCAACCTCCACTCCTTCGTTGGTAACTTGTCGTCTTGCTTGTACGTCAGCAAGCATAGGAGAAGATGCCTGACGACGCTGGTGCCATCTCCCACTTGAGCGTAAAGCTCCCCGTCTTCTGGCCGGGTGATCCATTTATTTGGTTCCACCAAGTGGAATCACAATTCAACTTGGGAAGGATCACCGCTAGCAGGACAAAATACGATCATGTTTTGTCCTCTCTACCAGCGAGAATCATCTCTGAAGTCCGTGACGTCATCGTGTCTACTTCCACGAGTGAGGACCCATACAACGATCTGAAGTCTGCCATCCTGTGCCGCACCACTGTCTCCGAGCGTGAGAAACTACATCAGTTAATCTCAAAAGAAGAACTTGGAGACCGTAAGCCCACTAAAATGCTGAGGGCTATGCAGTGCGCTCTAGGCGAACGCGCACAAACCTTCGATAAGGACATCTTTAGACAGTTGTTCTTGCAGAAACTTCCTCCATCAGCTCAGCGTGTCTTGGCCACTATGGATCCTGCTACTCCAGTTGATAAACTAGCAGAAACTGCCGACAAAGTAGTGGAGACTGACACAGCTCCGGTCAACAACGTGAACACACAATCGGAACTGGAGTTGAAAGTGGAAGAGTTAAGTCAACAACTCAACCACGTTTGTTCTCTGCTACAAAATCAACGGCAAAAAAGCCATTCTCGGTCAAGATTTACGAAGAGGCATCGTTCGAGTTCCGGGAAGATCTGCTTCTACCACTCTAAATTTGGAAAGAAGGCTAGGAAGTGCATCTCCCCTTGCAATTTTTCGTCGGAAACCCCAGCAGCGAGTCCTAATGGCGTCTAGTACTCGCACTGCCAACCTGTTATTCATAAAGGACAGGAACTCTGGTGTCAATTTCTTGGTCGATACCGGAGCGTCAGTCAGTGTATTCCCTCAAAAATCTGGTCATACGCACTCGGAATCTCCGCCTCTATACGCTGCTAACGGTTCACGCATACCCACGTACGGTACTCAGTCGCGTGAACTAAACTTGGGCCTTCACCGATCCTTCAAGTGGATTTTCATCTGTGCTCAAGTGCAGCATCCCATAATCGGCGCTGACTTCCTCCAGCATTTCAAACTCCTGGTGGATCTTGACAAGCGACGCTTATGCGACCAGGCCACACTGCTTTCTGTTCTTGCCAAACAGGTTGCCCTTCCGGACGCCTCGAACTCTGCACTTTCCCTCGTTCCCCCTATTTCCATGTACCAGTGCCTTTTCCAGCGATATCCAGGAATTCTTCAACCGATGCAGATGGGTGATACCATTAAGCACACCATTACCCATCACATTACAACAAAAGGTCCCCCTGTGTTTGCAAAACCCAGACGTCTTGCCCCGGACAAACTGAAAGCTGCCAAATCGGAATTCCAGCTTATGATAGATCTTGGGTAATAAGACCTTCCAAAAGCAGTTGGTCCTCTCCCCTACACCTGGTCCAGAAGAAGTCAGGAGACTGGAGACCATGTGGGGATTACCGGTTTTTGAATTCGACAACCATCCCGGACCGATATCCGGTACCAAATGTCCAAGACTTTACTTCTCTTCTCCACGGCAAATCTATCTTCAGTAAAATAGACCTCGTTAAGGCTTTCCACCACATTCCCGTAGAGCCTTCGGATATTCCCAAGACTGCAGTTTGTACACCATTTGGGTTATTCGAATTTGTGAAGATGCCGTTCGGGCTACGGAATGCTGCGCAAACCTTTCAGAGGTTTATAGATGAGGTCACCAGAGGCTTAGACTTTGTTTATGCCTACATCGATGATTTGCTTGTGGCCAGCTCAACGGAAGAGGAACATAAGGAACATCTTTCACTCCTCTTTCAACGCTTAGAACAATACGGTGTTACTATTAATGCATCTAAGTGTGTGTTTGCACAGCCAACCTTGGAATTTCTTGGTCACACGATTTCGCAGCACGGAATTACCCCCTTCAGGACAAGTGTGAAGTGATAAAAAATTACCCTTTGCCAAATAATCAGCGTGAGTTACGTCGGTTTCTAGGTTTGGTAAATTATTACCACAAGTTCATTAAAAACTGTGCCAGTGTTCTTGCTCCTCTACACGCTATGATCACACACAAACGCAAGGTAACGAAATTGGTATGGTGTAGCGATAGTTTACAGGCGTTCGACAATGCCAAAAATGCTATCAATAGTGCATTGTCTCTGTCATTTCCTATCAGTGATGCCCCCCTAACTCTGACGGTCGATGCATCAGATGTTGCGATCGGTGGGGTGTTGGAACAAACCATTAACGGTCAACAAGCACCCATCGCGTTTTACTCGAAAAAGCTGCAGCCAGCCCAAACGCGTTATAGTGCTTTCGGACGTGAACTTCTTGCTATTTATTTAAACGTGAAGCATTTTCAACATTTCCTTGAAGGCCGAGAGTTTTGTGTTTTTACCGACCACAAACCTTTGGTCACTGTCTTCAATAAAAACAGCTGTAACCACTCTCCCAGAGTCATCAGGCAACTCGATTATATCTCGCAATTTACCACAGATATCCGCCACATCAAAGGTGTCTTGAACACTCCAGCGGATGCACTTTCAAGAATAGAGATTACTTCTGTTACCCTCAGCTCTACACTGTGGAATGCTATTGCACAGGATCAAGATAAGGATACGGAACTACAAGACCTGCTCAGAGAAGACTCCACTCACTCACTTTCCCTCAAGAAAATGAGTATGCCAGGATTGTCTGTGCCCCTCTATTGCGACGTATCAACAGCTGCTATTCGCCCTTATGTCCCTCCATGTCACAGACAAGCAGTCTTCACGGATCTTCATAAGCCCTCCCATCCTGGTATCCGTGCTTCGCAACACCTGGTTACCTCTCGCTTTGTTTGGCCTTCGATGCGGAAGGATGTCAAACATTGGACCAAAACGTGCCTTGCCTGCCAGCGTGCCAAAGTCCAAAGGCACACCAGGTCCACCCTTTGACGCATTTCCGCCCCCATCCCAGCGATTTGAGGTAATTCATGTAGACATTGTTGGCCCTCTTCCAGTGATTCAAGGCCAACGTTATCTGCTCACCTGTCTCGACCGCTTTTCCAGATGGCCTGAAGCCATCCCACTTCCTGATATCCAAGCGGACACTGTTGCAAGAGCCTTTCTTCATGGATGGGTATCAAGATTTGGATTGCCGACAAAAGTCATCACTGACCAAGGTCGCCAATTTGAGTCTTCGCTTTGGAAGAAGTTTACCAGCTTGTTGGGTACAGTACATGCGCATACCTGTGCGTATCATCCGCAAGCTAACGGCCTCGTCGAACGCTTCCATCGCCAGCTGAAGTCATCCCTTATGTGTCACGAAGACTCCCATTGGATGGATAAGCTTCCACTCGTGTTGCTTGGTATTCGCTCTGCATTTAAGAGTGATCTGAAGACTACAGCGGCTGAACTAGTCTATGGAACAACACTGCGGCTACCAGGTGGCTACTTCACTGCAGGGGATAAGTCATGTGATCCTACGGAATTCGCTCAAACACTTTCCTCTCACATGCAGTCCCTTCAGCCTGTTCCCCCTCGATTGACTAGCCAACAGAACATCTTTGTTTCCCCAGCCCTCCAGTCTTGCACCCACGTTTTCGTTCGTGTACCTGTCCCAAAACGGCCTCTCCAATGTCCATATGACGGGCCCTATGAAGTTCTCCGACGTACGCGCAAATCATTTCTCATCCAGCGCGGTTCCAAGGTCGACAAGGTTTCTATCGATCGCCTTAAGCCTGCGTTTTTGGAATCAACCTTAAGCGAGGTACATGTAGCTACCAAAAAGGTCCAGGGGAAATCTGTGTCGTTCGGAACTCTTTGAACTTCCTCTCTGGTGGGGGAGTGTGTAGTGAATACTCTTATTTTAGTTTCAAGATAAATGTTAATTTTACCGTCTTGAATTTCGGAATAGCTATAAATTCATTTTAAATTAGTTACCCATCATAATTCAATTGTAAACCACATTAATACTAATTTTATGTATACTGTATTATTTTATTGTATGTAAACAATTAATTATATATCACAATTGTCAGTTAATTATTTATATTCAAATAATTATTTTAATCTAATACCATGTCCATTTTGCAAATAAATAATAGAAATCCAAGGGTTATATTTTCCATCCTTGGTACTGTCGCAGTTTCGCCTAACGGACTCAATACGGCTAGTGAGATAATCACTGGTTGGCACTTAACCAGCGGCAGTGCTTATGGCTACATCATCCAGGTTAACCTATACCGGATAGATGCGCTACGGTCCCAAGCCGTAGCTTGCCTAGGCCCAACGACGACGACGAAAACCAACAAAAGCATGTATGAACAAATAGTTTCTTCTCTCAATAATGTCAGCCTAGACTTAAATATTTTAGGAGAAAAAATTATACATGTAGACCTGGCTGGAGTGATTATGTGGCTGAACTTCATAATGCATCCAGAGATGCTTTTTTAATGTGGTATGAACAAAGGAAGCCAAGGCAAGGCCCTGTATTACAACATAAACAGAGGGCTAATGCCAGGTTCAAGTATGCATTAAGGTATATAAGTATGCATTAAGGTATATAAGCTAGAAAGCTTGCCAGTAAGAATCCAAGAAACTTTTGGGACGAATTAAAAACAATGAATAATAGTGCAAAGTCTCTCCCTGCTAATATTGAAAATGTAACTGGGACTGAGAATATAGTCAAATTATGGAAAGAACACTACATTGAGTTATTGAACCCTACATAAGAACAATAATGTTAATTGTGATGCTACCAATAGTCCAGATATAAGAGTTAGTGTATTTGAGACTAAACATGCCATAAAATGTTTAGATTGTAACAAATCATGTGGTATTGATGGTGGTATTTTTGCTGAGCATCTGGAATTTAGTAGTGAGAGATTAGTGTTAGCTTTGTATTTTACAGGTTTACTGATACATGGTGTTTTGCCGGATACAATGTTATCCGTTGTTTTGGTGCCAGTATTAAAAGATAAAATGGGTAAAATCAACAGTAAAGATAGGCCAATATCCTTGGCCAGTATTATGAATTGAACTGAATTGAATTGAATAACCTTTATTAATAATAAAATAAATACATTCTTTTCAATTTACAATGACATGAATAATTGTGAAGCTCGACTATTTATTTAATTTAATTTGGCCCTTAAGCTTTAGGCTTTACTGGCTCTTACTAAAAATAAACAGCTTGTTGTTATTAATTAATAATAATAAATAAATAATTAAATAAGTATTATTAATAGTTAAAACATGTATTAATCTTAAATTATCACTAATGACATGACAAATACAAGGCACCTTTGAAGGCACTATACCAATACCATACAAAGAAACCAATATTATACATCAGAGATAAGAATTGAACAATCCCAAGAAATGTCTAAGGTGTTTGAATATATACTCAATAATAGACTTGAATGTTACCTGTATACTAGTGATAACCAATTTGGTTTCAAAAAGAAACACAGTACTGATATGTGTGTGTATGCCTTGAAGGAAATGGTCTGTAAATACCAAACTCTAGATGCTAATGTATTTTTGTGTTTCCTGGATGCCTCTAAGGCATTTGATTGTGTTAATCGTGACAAATTATTTGTGAAAAAACTATATAGGGCTATGGGTTGATTGCCTGATACTCTCATCCGTTGGAAATTTCCAGCAGACTTCACTGAAGAGTTAACGACAAAAGGCCTATGTTTTTTCGTTAGAGAGTTATGTATGTGTAGGTCTTCAAAGGACCTCTTTATATTTAATTTTTTTCGGTAATTCTAGCCTCAGGATTTTAGATGCCTATATGTGAACGAAAGAAATTTTTCCCACCTTATTTTCGCTGGGCCTTAGTTTGCTTCAATGTAGGGCGTGACGATCTTCTTCGATGTAGGCCCGTTACGATGGAGCCTACACATCTTCCTTGGCTTAAAGCGTTGCTCTTACTAAGCAGCTCTCAGTTCGCCACTCCTCAAATATAATCTTCTTATTTTTATTATAAATTGCTGATTTGGCAAAGGTCGTTGACTCCTTCTCTCTTGTAATTTACATGAGTTAGCAATGGAAAATTTTGATCACGCGAAATAACAAATGTTTCTCGTGGTTATGTAGTCCCGACGCCTACATACGGGTTCTAGGTATGTATGGCAATCATTTCATTCCCATTAGGCTATGTCGCCAATCCCGAGGCAATTTTGTATAGATACTTGATTCAATTAATTAATATTTATATTTATTTATGAAATAAAGGTATCACATACGATACCATGTTGTAAGCGTGTATAGTTTTTCCATATTATTCATGAAACTTGTAAATCGTAATGTACCTGGTGTAATATTATTTTGCAGGATTATGATGACTTTATTAGAATGTTATACCTATGTAAAATAATTTGAGTTTATATTCAATTCGATTAAACTGATGAATCTGATGTCTGAATTAAACTGATGAGATGTAAGATACTTTATTATATGAAGGTAAGGATGTTTTCTTTGATGTAATTAATCCTAATCTGTAGTATAAACAATTCATATAAATGCCCTATGTTTACTATATCTATATTATTATTATAACTTGCGTCATTGAGCATATATATATTTTGTGTACCATAACTATATTATTGTTATTTATATTAACAGGAATGTTGTTCAATTAAGTTGATTAAAGCCTAAGAAAAGGAGAGCGTTTCATTTCAATTTAATCAACTTAATTTCAAGATCAGAGGATATGGACAAGTTTCTGAAGCCGGAAAGATTTGATGCCGATCCCTCATCCTCAAGTTCGTCTCGTCTCTGGAGTCACTGGTTCAAGACATTTCAGAACTTTCTGGCCGCGTTACCTTCTGATCTTCAGACTCAAAAGCTAAGTTTGCTTGTAAACCATGTATCTCCTTTAATCTATGAGTACATAGTTGATTGTACTACCTATGAAGATGCTATAAAGTTGCTCAATGATCTTTATATAAAACCGAAAAATGAAACGTTTGCTCGTCACCTATTAGCCACCCGTCGCGTCGTCAGGAGATGGGAGAGACTTTGGACCATTACATGAATGCATTAAAGCATCTAAGTAAAGACTGTAACTTTCAATAGGTCTCTGCAGATCAATACAGAGATGAATATATAAGAGATGCTTTTATAAACGGTTTGAATACTCCTTTCATTAGGCAACGATTGCTTGAAAACAAATCTCTCAGTTTACAGATCGCTTTTGATCAAGCTCGCAGTCTTGAGTTGGCTCAGATTCAGTCTGATACTTATATACGTTCTAATGCTGCTCTAAATTCAGTTAGTTGTGAAACTGAAACAATTACAATAGAAAAACATGAGGCTAAACAAGGTGCTAATGAAACTCTTTGCGAGGAGTCTTCTACTGCTGCAGCAAGGTCTCGTAGATGTTTCTTTTGTGGGAGTAATGTGCATCCCGAGCTAAATGTCCTGCAAGATATAGTTTATGTCATAAATGTGGTATTAAAGGCCATTTTGCCAGAGTTTGTCGCTCTAACTCAAAAGCTTCTGCTTCTGTTAATACTTTAGCTTCTCTATCAGGCTCTATTTCTCATTCTTTGAAAGAGGCAATTCTTACTATTTTAGCTAATAGTTTGTCATTGAAGGCGCTAGTGGATACAGGTAGTACCGAAAATTTTATTGATATAAATCTTGTGAAAGAAAACAAATGGAAGGTATAAGTCAAGTGTCAATGGCTAATACTTCTCATGTAACTAAAGTTGATGGGTTTTGTTATGTAGATTTGACATTCAAGGATCGTACCTATAAAAATGTTAAGTTATCACTTTTGCCTAATCTATGTACTAATGTTATTCTTGGCCATGACTTTTTGTCTAGACATGAATGAATCAGTTGAGATACCTTTTGGGGGAAGAGAACCTTCTTTAACTGTGAGTAACCTTGCAGCAGCCGAGGTGGAACCTCCGTCTTTATTTAATAATTTAAGTCCTGAATGCAAACCCATTGCTATTAAGTCACGCCGATATTGTCAGGCAGATATGAGTTTTATTTCGTCCGAAGTAGATCGCCTTCTTAAGGAAGGCATTATCGAACCCAGTCGAAGTCTTTGTCGGGCACAAGTTTTAGTGGTAGCCAATGAATCTCATAAAAAACGCCTAGTTATCGATTATTCTCAAACAGTAAATAGATACACGCAGTTGGACGCTTATCCTCTGCCTAATATAAATGAAATGGTGGGCGAAATTGCACAGTATAGTATCTTTAGTACAATAGATCTTAAGAGCGCCTATCATTTGATCCCTATCAAGGAGGAGGATAAGCTATACACTGTTATCGAAGCCTGTGGCCAGCTGTTTCATTTCAATAGAATCCCGTTTGGTGTAACAAACGGCGTAGCCTGTTTTCAGAGAGTAATCGATGACATAATTCGTAAAGAGGGTTTAAAGGATACTTTCATTTATGTGGACGATATCACTATATGTGGACACGATCAGAAGGAGCATGATGATAATTTGACAAAATTTTTAAATGTTGTAAAAAAGTATAATCTTCATATTAACGAAAATAAGAGTTCTACATCTAAGTCATCTATAGATTTACTAGGCTATATAATAAGTAATGGTTCTTTAAAGCCTGATCCTGAGAGGTTAAAATCACTGCTCGAAATGCCTCCTAATAATGCTAAAGACATGTGCCGAGTAATGGGTATGTTTGCCCACTATTCTAAATGGATCGGAAATTTTTCCGAGAAAGTACGACCTTTGGTTGAAAATAAAACATATCCTCTCCCTCTTAACGTAATTAATGCTTTCGAAAATCTTAAAAGTGATATTGCTAATTCTGTTGTTGTTGCCATTGATGATAATATTCCTTTTGTAGTAGAGACTGATGCGTCTGATTACGCAATAGCTGCTCAACTTTGTCAAGCTGGACGTCCAGTCGCCTTTTTCGACCGTACTCTGTCGCCCTCTGAAAGGAATCATTCCTCTATAGAAAAAGAAGCATACGCCATTGTTGAGTCTCTCCGAAAATGGCGGCATTATCTGCTTGGTAAACACTTTAAACTAGTAACGGATCAAAGGTCAGTAGCGTTAACGTTTATGTTTGACACTAAACATAAAGGAAAAGTTAAGAACGAGAAAATCATGAGATGGAGACTTGAATTATCAAGTTTCAGTTATACCACTGTATATCGACCCGGAAGAGAAAATATAGCAAGAGATACGCTTTCTCGCGCATTTATAGTATCTATTAATAAGCATCATTTAGAAGAGTTACACATTGCCTTGTGCCATCCCGGAGTAACTAGAATGTGGCGCTTGTTAGAAAATCTAGAAGAGGAAGAACCATTGTTGTCCCAAGGCGATATGATCAGTTTGGTTAAGTTTTTCTGCCAATTCAGCTCATTTGGCATTGAGCCCAATTGTTGTTTGCATTGAAGATGAGTGCATCTGAATTGAACAAGTTTAAAAAAAGGAGAAGCGCCTACAAAGGTCTAATTACAAAGGTCATTGCCCAATAGATTCTGCCATAGAGCAAAAGGATTTAAGATTAGTGACTGCGCAGCTTTCCATATTAGAAACTAAAAAGGTTGCTCTAAGTGAAGTAAATGTTAAAATTGAGGCTCTTATAGAAGAGGATGAAATAGAAAATAACATAATTTACTTTGAAGAGATTATTGATGACATAATTAAAGTAGGCCACCGAGCAAAAGAGTTTAGCAGCTCATTACAGTTAGAGACCAGGTCTAATAACACTGGCCAACAAAATGAAACTTTTTTTTCTCATCACAAACATGATCACACTTTTCTTAATGCATTTTTCGCGCTGATTCCGAATCTGGTTTTATTTTTTTCTAGTATGTAGAGTTATATAGATACACTGGTTTTGATATTTTTAAGTTTTTGATATTGCTATAAGAAAATTTATGGATGTATAGATCACACTTAGGAATGCTAAACAACAAATACATCATATACTTTATTCAATGTACTTATAAAGAATATATACATTATTTTATTAAAAGCGCTGTGAGTGTGATTTCCTTTTGTAAATTTGGCCTGGATTGTCACGATACAGCATCCAACAATGGTCCGCCATCATGCTTTAATTCCAATATCCTTGGTAGCGCTTCTCCATCATCTGAATATCTTGATGAAAGCGCTCTCCTTGCTCGTCACTCACTGCACCAAGGTTTTCAGGAAAGAAATCTAAGTGGGAATGCAGGAAGTGAATATTTAACGACATTCGACACTCCATTTCTTTGAAGGCATCAAGGAGGTTCTTGACTCCATCTTTATACGCAGGTGACTTGTTGCTTCCAAGAAAGTTTTCACATATCCATTTGTGAATCCTGACTGCATACCCATAAGCATTCCTATAACTTTTAGATCTCCACAAACATTCCATTGATGAATGTCGTATTTGATTGCCTTAAGTAGTATATCCATATTGTCATATGTCTCTTTTAGATGGACGGAATGGGCAATGGGGATGGATGGCATTATATTACCATTATGCAAAAGAACTGCTTTCAGGCTTCTCTGCGACGAATCAATAAAGAGGCGCCACTCAGATGCCACATACGTCTGAGATATGGCTGTAAATAGTCTATTGATGTCATAGCAATAACAGAGAGGACCGTCTACTGAAAAGAATGCTGTTAATTCAAAATTCCACTTTCGGTAGTAACTAATACGAACATTGTTCTCAAGTAAATTGTTCTCCTTTAGTCTTGAGGCGAGAAGCTCTGATTTCTCTTTAGACAGCGATAAGTCTCTAACAAGATCATTCAACTGTCCTTGGGTTAACTTTTTAGGCTCTAAATGTCTACCTTCAAAAGTGTACTCTGGTTCTGTAGATGGTCCGGAAACGCCAGTTGCACCTTCATCACTTTCCATGTCATCTATGATAGAATCTAGCCTATCACTTGGGGGAATTGGGATGGGCAATGTTTCATCATGTTTTACTGGTCTACGTGCTGAATCCAAGTTTGGATATACAATCTGGTGTTTGTTCTTGGCAGAAAATAAGTTCACACTACAACAATAACAGTCTTCATGATGATCTCTCGGCTCCCTCCATATCATGGGTATGGCAAATGGCATTGAAGCTTTCTTTTTGTTAAGCCAATCACGTAATCCATTTGAACAGCCAGAACAGATTTGATGTGGCGCCCATGGTTTATCTTGGTCACCTAGATGGCAACCAAAGTATAGCTTGTATATTTTCTTAATGTCGGTTGTAATACTTCGTCGCTGTGTTTTAGTTGTCAACTGGCCGCATACGAAACAGAACTTGTCGGGGTCATTCTTACATTGTCGAGGCATGTTGACTGACCTGAGCAAACTATAAATTCAAAAAAAATGTACACCAACTTGACACAACAAGTTCTTGGACTGGACTGATCTTTTGACACACAAAGCACGGCGTTGTTGCATGAATCACAATGCTGCTAGACGTAAAAGCTCACACCTGAAATACATAAGATGTATAATTAAGATAATTGAAATAAATAAGATGAATAAACTAAAAAAACACAATAAAATAAACACAATCAAATGTTGAAATAGTAGTATTTTGCCTATTTAAAATAGTTAAATCTGTGTTTTTATATATATGCCTTCATCTTGAAAACTATACGTGCTAGAAAAACTCTGAATGCAGTTTTGGAATCAGCGTGAAAAATGCTATCCAGCCACCACAAATTTTACTCTGATGAAAAATCTTTGTTGACCAGTGTAATGAAACAGAACACTCAACAAATGATGTTTGTGAAGTTAAGGTTAACAGATCTGCAGTTCAATTACCGAGGCTTGTATCCAAAACATTTTCTGGGAGTATTCAAGAATGGCAAGGATGGGCAGACAGTTTTCAATCAGCAGTTAATTCTAGTCAAGTGTTAAGTGCGGTGGAGAAGTTTAATTATTTGCAGTCCCTCTTGGAAGGGGAGGCAGCAAAGACAATAGCAGGATTAGCATTAACAGAGGCTAATTATAATGTGGCTTGGGATATATTGAAGAAACGGTTTGGTAAGCCAGAGATCTTAATTAAAAGCCACCTCCGTGAACTTTTAGCTATACCTCCTGTTAATAATCCTAATAATGTCAAGGAGTTACGGCAGTTATATGATGAATTTGAAGTTAGAACTAGGTCCCTGGACAACTTGGGTGTAGGAATGGAAAGGTATGGTATAATGTTGGTTACTATACTGGAGTCTAAATTGCCTAGCTCAATTTTGCTTGAATTAAGTAGGGGACACTCTACAGAACATGTGTACATCCCCCTTCAGCAGATGTTAAGTCTTTTAGGTACAGAATTAGCAAGACGAGAGGGAATTGAGTTTGCACAGTGGGATGTTAAACAAGGGGACAAAAGCAGGCACAGCACCAAAGTTTCTACAAAAAGGAATAGCCCAGGTACAGTGTCAGCTCTACATGCCTCCTCTGAGAATAAATTAAAGGGAATCAAGGAATGCATATTTTGCGAAGGTAACCACAAGTCATATAAATGTGAGGTGGCTGAGGCTTTACCTTTTGAGGAGAGAAAGGACAGGGTAACTAAGTTCACAGCATGTTTTAAATGTTTTTTGAAAGGTCACAGAGCAAGGTTTTGTAAGTTTAAAATTTTGTGCAAAAAATGTCATGGTAGGCATCAGCCATTATTGTGTGAAAACACTCCTAGTAGGCCTACCCCAGCAGTAGAGACATCAGTGGCACATGCCACTGCTATGAAAGGGAGTAAAAGTAAAGGGGGATTATTGCAAACAACTGCAGCCTTATTAATTGGTAATGATGGAGAAGCTACTGTAAGAGTGTTGTTTGATAGTGGTAGCCAGTGGAGCTTTATTAAGACCAGAATTTCCAAAAAATTGAAGTTTAAAGAACTTAAGAGGGAAAATTTAAGAATTTCTGGGTTTTGGGGTTCCGTTCAAAACCGAACCAAATTTAAGAAGGTAGAAGTTCTGTTTAAGGGGTTGTTACCGCAAAGTCCCACTATCAAGGTCCAAGCTGTAGAGATTGAGGAACTTTGTGCTCCAGTCACTATTTGTTTAGATATGGCATGTGTCCAAGAATTGCAAGTTAAAGGAATTAATTTGGGCAATAATAAGTTTGAAGGCACAGAAGATATTAGTCTTTTGATTGGAGCTGATTATTATTGGGACTTCATCACTGGTAATATTGTCCGCACATCTCAAGGCCTGGTAGCTATTGAAAGTAAGCTAGGCTGGATGCTACATGGTAGCTATTGCAATGAAATGGAAGTTAAGGCTCTTTTTGTTAAGATTGAGGAGAACAGCCATGGTTTGGAAAGGCATTTGAAAGCATTTTGGGAACTTGAATCCATTGGCATAAAGGACAAACAGGCAAGTACAGTGAACAATGATGTTTTAGAGCAATTTGAAAAAGGGATTGGGTTCAGAGATGGTTGCTATGAAGTTGGCCTCCCTTGGAAGGATTCTTGCAAACCCGGTTCAAACCTTCAGCTAGCTAATCGGAGGTTGAAGACTTCATTGTACAGGCTAAGAAAGAATGAGGAGTTGTTAATTGAATACAATGAGGCCATCCTAAGCTATGTAAGGGAGGGCTATGCTGAAAGGGTGCAAGGTGAGCTGGTGAACCAGGAGGCACATTTTCTGCCACACCATGCAGTGGTATGGCGAGACAAAACTACCACCAAACTGAGGGTAGTTTTTGATGGCTCAGCCAAGGACAAAGGTGGTGTGTCCTTGAATGACTGTTTGG
This sequence comes from Bathynomus jamesi, assembly GCA_023014485.1. Classification (NCBI taxonomy): domain Eukaryota; kingdom Metazoa; phylum Arthropoda; class Malacostraca; order Isopoda; family Cirolanidae; genus Bathynomus; species Bathynomus jamesi. The sequence continues at coordinate 162,394 of JAJOZX010001031.1, read as the reverse complement.
ATGCTGGGCCAAATTTAAATGCAGATTTATTTTCCTTGTTACTGAGATTCAGGTTTGGTAGAGTAGCATTGACTGCAGATGTGAAGCAAGCCTTTTTGCGGATAAAGTTAAAACCAGAGGACAGAGATGCAGTAAGGTATCTGTGGGTGGATACGAAAGACTTGTTGGAAAATGAACCTAAGGTTAAAGCATATAGAATGAAATCAGTGTTGTTTGGCCTCAGCTCTAGTCCATTTCTGTTGGCAGCTACTATGCAGTACCATTTTAAAAAATATTCTTAAGTCTATCCTAATACTATTGAACACATAAGGAAAAATTTTTATGTTAATGATTTGCTGTGTTCCGTGGATAATACAGAAATGGCTAAACAGATATTCATGGAGGCTAGAGCTATAATGAGGGAGGCTGGCATGGAGCTTAGAAAATGGCAGACCAATCATTCTCAATTACAAGAGTTTATGAGTCAGTCCTGTGTAGTACCTGATGCAGCAGAAAGTATTGAGGATTCTGGTATTAAGGAGTTGTGGGCAATAGACGCAAAGGTGCTAGGCATTGTTTGGCAGCAAGGAGATGATTTGTTTACCTTCAATGGGAAATCTTTAGTAGAGCTGGCTGAGAATGAGAGAAGGTGGACAAAACGTACAGCTCTTAGTTTGGCTTCAAAGGTCTTTGATCCTCTTGGATTCCTGGCTCCATTTGTGATAAAGTAAAAAATTTCGTTTCAGAGCCTCTGGAAAATTGGACTTGGTTGGGACCAAGGGTTACCTGATCATATGGTGGTAAGGTGGAAATATTGGTTCAAAGAATTGGCACATCTTGGAGACATTGAAATCCCAAGATGGTACTTTGGAGAGTTGAACAATAGTCCAGACAATTTCGAGCTGCACATCTTTTGTGATGCAAGTGAGGAAGCCTATGCAACTTGTATTTATATTAGAGGCACATTGCAAGAGGAAGTAAGTTGCAAGTTGGTTGCCACAAAGAGCAGAGTAGCACCTTTGAAAAGGCTTTCTGTTCCAAGGTTGGAATTGATGGGTGCCGTTATTGCTAGTCGGCTTGCAGTTACAGTGCAAAAGTCTTTGGCCCTCGATGAAATTCCAAGCTATTATTGGACAGACTCCACTATAGTTTGGCACTGGTTAAGAAGTCAGGCAAGGAAATGGAAACCATTTGTTGCCAGTAGGGTGGAGGAAATTCAAGCGCACACAGATCCCAAGCAATGGAAGCATTGTCCAGGCACCCAAAACCCAGCTGATTTACCAACACGAGGAATTTCAGTGAAAGATCTTGCACAGTCAAGTTTGTGGTGGAATGGGCCAGAGTGGCTAAAACTTGGAAGTGAAAACTGGCCTTCTAATCAGCCTATTGTAGGAGAATGCCAGGCTGAAGAAGCATGGGTGAATGAGGTGAGAAAATGCGCTGTGAACAGTTGTCAAGTTATGCAGCAGGACCCCATATTGAGGCTTGAGGACATTAGCAGTCTGAAAAGATTGTTAAGAGTGACAGCATGGGTATATAGATTTACCAACAATATTAAGGGAGAAACAAGAAGGGAAGGAATTCTGAACAGTAATGAGATTCAGGAAGCCAGGAAATACTGGGTGGTATATGTGCAGAAGGTAAAATTTGGTGAAGAGAGGGAATTGCTCACCAGCCATCCATTACAGGTTCTACCAACACATTCTGCTCTCAAGGGTTTGGATGTGTTTTTGGATCAGGATTTATTGAGAGTAGGAGGTACACTACAGTTTTCTGGGCTTCCAGAGGAGAAAAGACATCCAATTTTGCTAGCTTCTGGGGGGCACTTTGTGGACCTTTTGATCCTGGATACTCATCATAAGCTGTTACATGCTGGAGTTAGAGAAGTGATAATAGAGATCAGACAACAGTTTTGGATTCCCAAAATTAGACAAGTAGTAAAAAAGGTCTTGCATAAATGTGTGGTTTGCAAGCGTTGGAGTGCAAAGCCTTATTATGAAAAGGTGGCTCCACTTCCAAGAGAACGGTGTGTCTATACTGCCCCATTTGATGTAGTGGGAGTAGACTTTGCAGGGCCAGTCTATGTGTATGAGCGAGGGGAGTCTAACAAAGGTTATATATGTCTTTTCACCTGTGCTACCACCAGAGCAATCCATTTGGAGTTGGTAAGCAACTTAAGTAGTGATGTATTTCTTTTGGCCTTTAAAAGGTTTGTGAACAGAAGGGGTTTCCCAAATAAAATCATATCGGATAATGCAAAAACCTTCAAAAAGGCTGCAAAGGAACTCCAAGAAATTTGGTCCTTGCTAAAAGAGAAAGGATTCCAATCCTACTTTTCACACCAAGAGGTACAGTGGGAGTTTATTGTTGAGAGAGCACCATGGTGGGGAGGATTTTGGAAAGGCTAGTGAGAAGTGTAAAGTGTCCATTAAAGAAACTTTTAGCTAATGCTCATTTGAGCAAAGAAGAATTCTGCACTGTTTTATGTGAAGTAGAAGCAATGGTGAACAGTAGGCCTATCACTTGTTTATAACAGTATGCAGGATGCGGAGCCATTGACACCAAATCATTTTCTTTGTGGTAAACGATTAACATCAATCCCCAGTGTGCCAGAAGACTTGCAGCCTATCCAGAGCACTCAAGGAGAGTTAACTAGACGGTTCAGGTACCTTGAAGAGCTACAAGATCAGTTATGGAAGAGGTGGCAGATGGAATACTTGCCAGAACTCAATTATTACCCATCAAGCAAGGTAAAGGGCTCCAATGCAAATTGTATCAAGGTGGGAGAAGTGGTAATGATTGGGGATGAAAGACCAAGGCAATGCTGGAAGCTTGGCATAATTGAAGAGTTGTTTGTTGGCAAAGACAATTTAGTTAGGTCTGCACTGGTAAAGACTTCAGGAGGAAAGTTAAAGAGACCTATACAAAAACTCTATGCTTTAGAAATCAGCAAAAACACAGATAGTCAAGATGAAACATTTGAGTTGCAGCCTCATGGAGAAGGCTTGGCTAACCTTGCAGAAGGTAATGACAACAATGCCTCTTCGGTGGGGAGTGTTAGAAAATCTAGAAGAGGAAGAACCATTGTTGTCCCAAGGCGATATGATGACTAAGCTGATTGATGCAGCATTGCTTGTATATATTAAGTTAAGGTGTATATATATATCCATCTCATAATTGTAAGGTTAATGAAAAATTAACTTAATTTAGAGCTAGCATTTTTGGGCTCTTGTGGCATCATTGTTTGGCCACTCTGGTGGCATCATTTTGGGGCGCTGCGCGTCCTTTCTACTCGTTTGTGGAACGTCGTACTTACAGGGTGTGGTCTTATAGAGAGCTCTCTTGCAATTCAGTTTGGTTGTTTAGATACAAGATTGTTGCATCGTGCAATAGTCCAGGTTGTGTTGTTGTTGTTGCAAGGTTGAGAAAGAAGACCATAAATAGTGCCCTTTTGTTTTTATCTTAAATTCATACAACTGAGGCCTAAGGTAGGCCCACATCGAGTCAGCAACCCTGAGGTAGGACCTAATAGGATCTCAAATCCGTAAGTTTTAATTTTAGCCTACTTGGGCTGTAGGTTGAACTGGCCCTTTAGAACTTGGCCGTTCACGGCTCAGCTGGGATTTTGAACCCAACAAATAAATAAATAACAGCGCTTTGTTAGAAGCCGAAACCTCCCATATTTAATTGAAGATATAAAAAACGTTATTTCAAAATGCACTGTGTGCGCCCAGTGTAAACCGTAGTATTTAAATAGTAATGAAGGTCAGTTAATAAAAGCTACACATCCTCTCGAAAGATTAAATATTGACTTTACAGGTCCTTTGCTTTCCAATTCCTGTAATCGTTATCTGCTAACGATAGTAGACGAATTTTCGAGGTTTCCTTTCGCGTTTTCATGTGCGGACACTTCTGCTGAAACTGTAATTGATTGTCTTAGTCAACTTTTTGCTATCTTTGGTGCAGGTGCACCGGCGTATGTGCACTCCGATAGAGGTTCCTCCTTTATGTCGTATACACTTACAGTTTTTGAACTCACGCGGAGTGGCCACTAGTAGAACGACCCCATATAATCCCCAGGAAAATGGTTTAGTTGAGAGATATAACAAAATTATATGGAAAGGAGTAAATTTAGCTTTGGCTTCAAGAAAACTCGCTGTTGGCTGTTGGGGAAACGGTTTTGCCCAATGTATTACATAGCATGCGATCTCTTTTATATACTTCTACAAACTGCACCCCTCATGAGAGATTATTTAATTATCAGCGTCGATCTACAAATGACCATTCCATACCTACGTGGCTTACCACCCCGGGTAAAGTATTATTGAAAAATTATACATGTCAGTCTAAATATGAGCCTCCAGTTGAAGAAGTAGAACTCATTGAGGCTAATCCCGAATATGCTCATGTTCGTCTTCCGGGAGGCCGAGAGACTACTGTCTCGCTTAAGCACCTCGCCCCTGCTGGGGAATCTGAAACTCGAGAATACGAAAATACTAACGAAGGTGATGGTGTGTTAAACAACAATCCCCCGTCACCTACCATCCTGCTCTCAAATCCGTCACCTACCATCCTGTCCTCAAATCCGTCACCCACCATTGTTCCCTCCAATCCCTCACCGGTCAACGCTCCTCAGAGTTCAGTAGATGATGATAATCAAAATACAGAGTCCCCTATGACTGAGGTACGGCGATCAGGGCGTAGTCGGTGTCCGCCTAGTTATTTTGAGGACTATATTGTTCAATCTAAGTAGGAGGGAAAAATGTAATATTATTTTACAGGTTTATGATGACTTTATTAGAATGTTATACCTAAGTAAAATCATTTGTGTTTATATTCAATTCGATTAAACTGATGAATCTGATGATGTCTGAATTAAACTGATGAGATGTAAGATACTTTATTATATGAAGGTAATGATATTTTCTTTGATGCAATTAATCCTAATTTGTAGTATAAACAATTCATATAAATGCCCTACGTTTACTATATCTATATTATTATTATTATAACTTGCGCATTGAGTATATATATATTTGTGTACCATAACTATATTATTGTTATTTATATTAACATGAATGTTGTTCAATTAAGTTGATTAAAGCCTAAGAAAAGGAGGGCGTTTCATTTCACCTGGTTACTTGGTCCGTATATTAATATTCTGGTATAATCACCAGACAATGATTGTAAGATGGGGTGGGGTTAATTCAGAGCCATTCTCTGTGAATCAGTAGTGTCAGGCAGGGAGGGATATTATCCTTCTACTTATTCAATGTTTATATGGATAATCTATCTGTTGTGCTGAACACCAGTAGCATGGGGGTAAAATGGGAGAGTGCAGGAATGTTGCAATACAATTGCAAATATTGACCAATATTGTAAGATGTTGCAAAGGGTTATGCAATAAAGGGGGGTAGGGATATGCAGTGAAGGGGGTATGCAATGAAGGGGGTTGTGCAACATCAATGCTGCAAAGGAGGGTAGGGTTATGCAACAACTCAATGCTGCCAAGGGGAGAGGGGAGGGAGCTTCGGGGGGAGAGGGGAGGGAGCTTCAGGGGGAGAAGGGAGGATGACCTCCCCCCAAAGGGGTAGCCTTAACCTAAGAGAGGAAGAGAAAGGAGACGGAGGAGGTTTTTGGGGGAGAAGGTGGGATGTCCTCACCCCCCAAAGGGAAACCTAACCTAAGCCTTAACCTGAGAAGGAAGGAGAGAGAGTTCTTTATTCCACCGGAGTCCGACGCATTATGAGCGTCCAGGGGCCAAGCAGGTGTTATATAGAGGATCGTGAATTGCCAGATACCACTTATTTATATATGATGGGGTTACCAGAGAGCATTTATTTTAATTGTTCAGGTATACATTATTTGGGTGAGTTGCTAGATACCACCATTTATTTTATTTACAAGAGTTGCCAAATAGTGTTTTTAATTGTTTAGGTATACCTTATTAGGTTGAGTTACCAAATAATGTTTTTATTTATATATGGAGAGGTTACCAGATACCGCCATTTAATTTAACTACTTATTTATTAAAGGCAAGATTGATTTTCTCCTTAAAGTTGTTCTGCAAAATAACTAATTATTTATACGTCGTTCAACTTAATATTAATAATAAAAGAAACACACTAGACAATTGGCTTAGCAAAAGAAATCATTCCAATAACATATTCTCTAAGAATAATATTCAATTTACCTATAATTCGCTTTCATTTATTCCAACACCTTAGAATGTACACTGTGTCTATTTACTTTTGACAATCGTTTCTATATATTTAACTGAATCTAATTTCTATTTATACAGAGAGAGAGAGAGTGTTAATGCTCGAAAAACTGAAGACGGCACACACACACACACACACACACACACACACACACACACACATATATTATTGACTATTTTGAAATCACTGTTAAAAATTAGATTACATTCAAACATAAGTCCCCCGTGTGTCTATTGTGTATACTGTAGGTCTAAGGTGGAGTGAAAAACGTAGGTTACATTCAAACATAACCCCTCAAGGTTACATTTAAACATAACCCCTCAAGAAATACACAGGACTCTTTATATTGTGCATTATTACAATAACATGTTCCCTAAGAATAATATTCAATTTACCTATAATTCATGAATCGCTTTCATTTATTCTAAAGCCAAACAGAAAGTGTCTGTCTACTTTTGTCGGGAAAAAAACGTGTAGCACTCGGAGGCTATCCAAAAGGCGAGATTGGAATGTAGGTCAAACCACTTCTCGTCTCCAAAACTGGTTTTTGTCCCGCTTCACTTCAAATATTAAATTCGTCATTATTATCATTATTGAGGGTAAAAACTGAACTTAAATATATACATAAGCATCACGTTGTTTTCCAAATTATTTATAGACTAAATTAACCTTTAAGTAATGATTTTCCTTATCATATTTCCATATGCAACAACAACAATATATATATATATATATATATATATATATATATATATATATATATGATGGCGCAAATTACAGTAGTAATAATAATAGCTAACTCGGTTTTCCTTCTCAACGAATTGTTCATTTTGACGAGGGTCAAGCTTTTCACTCCGTCTTAGACCTACAGTTTAAGGCGGGGTGAATTACAATGTATCGCCTGGACTCGATCTCTCAACCAGCACCCCAGCGTCTTAACCAGTAGGATACCTGGGACGTCCATTTAACTACCAACCCAAGCAGACATTCACTTTCATGAGCTAAACACAATTTAATCACACTCCTACGCGAGAATTGGCAAGTAGAAAGTCAAGCCGAATACATTAATCAAAGTTGAGGATCGAATAGTATGACCGCAAACATATATTTTGCAAATATTTGAAACCATCGTGGCAATTAACACACACACACACACACACACACACACACACAGACACCACACACATGTATATAAAACCAAATCCACAAGTCAGGAATCTTGGGAAAGCTGTGAATAGTATGACCGCAAAAAATAATAATGCACAAAAACATTCTGCTTGTAGAGCTCTTCTAGATTTCTTATTTTCTAATGATGTTTGTGTCATCGGCTGTTACTGTACTGTCTCTGGTAATGATCTATGTCAGGATTATGGAGAGTAGCGGCGTTAATTTTGTTTCCTGTGGTACTGAGCTGAACGACTCTGATGAAGATATTCCTGTAACGACTTGCATCCGCTCAAGTTGTCCATCTCCCTATCCAAAATGAGAAAAATTGAGGATCAACTAGTATGACCGAAAAAAATAATGTAAAATATTGTCGTGATAGAGATGGTTGATCAATGTTACAAAAGGGTGAGGGATATTGCATAAAGGGGTGGGTTCTAAAATGGGAAAACCGAGAAAAGTATGGGCGCAAATGCAAATATTGTCGTGGTAGAGACTGCAAGTCATAATATTAAATCTACGGAGAGAATATAAAGACACCATTAGTCGACCAATCAGGACGTCCAAAGCATAGACCCATAATATAGGTGTTACGATTGGTACGCAATTTTATCATAGCCCCGCCCGGTTACATTGACAACCAATCATTAAACTTACGAACCGCCTATTAGTATTTTGGGGTGTTGCTTGGGGATCATGCATATAAAAGGAAATATTTTCAGCTGGGAGTCACAGTAGTTATTTTCACCAATGAATAAACATTCCCTCCGCCATGAATCAAGAACTTTACAGTTTACCGGATTTATATCAAGATGGTGACATTGTAGCGTTGTCCACAATTAATCTTTTTAACGCAGCTGACCGGGATGGATTATTTCCAACGCAAACCGTTGATGATATTTGCAATGACGCTCCTTACGATCCGATCCGACGCAAGGGACTGCCTTAGAAATGTAAGTGCCTGTAATTTTATTTTTTGGAGCCAATTATTCGAAAACTTATTTAATGTGCCTGTCAGAAAGAGCACTGTTCTGGATTATTTAATCATATATATGGAGGGTTGTAGTAATTCATCTCATCACATTAAAAATGCTTCATTTAGGTAACCGCAATTATAGATTAGTTTGCAATTATGCTAAAATCCTGTTTTGATTCATTGAATTTTTTTTATAGCAATCTTTTGCATGTTTTAAATAATTTTATAAATTCAAATGTTATTCGGAATTATCTCTTAATAGAACTTCTCTGAGCGGTTCAAAGATATCTTCACATTGTAATACGCTTACTATATGTATACTCTGTATACGTTTTGGATTTTTATTAAAAAGGATTCAGTATGAACTAATGAATTATTATTTCTCCTTTAAGGTCCGATGAGGATTTGATACGTGTTATACAATCTTTTCGTTTTGAAGAAACCCATGTCATGGACCTGAATACGGAGGTAGAAGATTTACCAAGCAGTCAATCCAACGATTGTCACATCGTTACGAAATAATGTAAGTGTTTTTGTTTCGATCTTTTTTGGGGGAAGAAGATAATGTATTTTCATCAATTTATTAAATGAAAGCAATCACGTTTTTAGTACAATAACCATCTTAAACTACAGAATATACAAACTAACATTATTGGTTACAAATATATATATATATATATATATATATATATATATATATATATATATATATATATGTAAAAATTAGGAGTGGTCGAAGTTGGTACCAGAAAGCGAATAAACATCCAGTAGTTGTCGTTCATCTATGAAATGTGAAAATCACAAAGAAATGCATTTTGATAAAAGATCAGAATGCGAATTTAGCTTTTAAGTTTTTTAATTTTTTCTGTTGTCGCTTTATGCGTAAAATCCCGTATGCGGCATACGCACAACCAAAACAAAGGAAACTCAAAATTATTAACTTGTTTCTATAAGCATAAATATCAACGTTTTGCTTGTATTTTTATATAATTATTAATTATGTATCTTTATTAAAAAATAATGGTAAAATATTATATTTCCTGTGACCGTTCACGCTTATTTCTTACATATTGCTATTTGCATTAATACTTTTCATTATGTTTCAGATTTTCCGGTGTAAATAAGGCCGAAAGTGAAAACAAGACACCTCACCCGAAAGAAAAGTGAGAAAAGTATGGAGGTGGTCCTTGTGAATTATTAATGACCGAACCAAGCACTTACAGGCAGCTGATTCAATACTATTATAACCTTAATCATGCTAACCCTGGCGCAGATTTTTGGGCCTTAGTGCAGCAAGTTAGCAAGGATTTAAAATCCATTTGGTCTTCAGTGAATCCAAGGCTGCCTTTGATTAATGACAAATCCATTGACAGAAAGAAAGATTAAAGACCTACTCACTCTTGTGAAAGACATTAATCGCAAGCATGCTAAGGCAAGTGTCAAGCGAAATCTGGATGCTAACTTGGACAAACTTTTTGATATTTCTGCCTGTTCCTGTTCTTTGGATATTTTGCCTTGCAGTGATTCAAGAGTATACTGTAAGAAGGACAAGTTTACACAAGAACACATCATCTGTGTTTGCCCTCGAAATGCAAAGGTGCCACTTGAAGAAAGAGCATACCTTCGTGATCAGCGATCCAAAACAGGTCCTAAGGGTGCATACCAGCTGTCTTCAGTGGACACAGCTGCTGCCAAAAGAGACAGAAAGGCCAAAAAAGGACAGCAACATGTACTACCTCAGGAGGAAGTTGAGCTAGTAGGATCTTTCATACAGCCTACAGAGTTGCCTGGACTTACAAGCAGTTCATCTGGTGGCGAGGTTAGTTTCTTTTTATTTATATTAATTACATATAATTATAAATAAATAAATAAATAGATAAATAAATAAAAATAAATAAATAAAATAAATAAATAAATAAATAAACAGAAAACGCATTAATATTTTCCATCTATTTTCTGGAAGAAGATGAATGGCAGCCTAGGAAGAGGCCTTCAGGAGACTACAGCCTTTTAAAGTTTCCCAGATATGCTATGGAACTTGTCAGAGGTGAATGTTCATCAAATCTGGGCGCAGCTCTTGGAAATGCCTTGCTCCATGACATCAAACACCTACTGAGACCTGAAGTTGACATCAATCACATCATGATTGACAAGTGCAAATTAGACAGGGCCAAAGCCCAAATTAGGGTAGTTAGTGAGGGTGTGGAATCAGAGAAAAAGACAGCTCATTTATGTTGGTGTGGATGGGAAGGTTGACGAGAATACCATGACTTACAAAGAAATAGACACCTGAAGGGGAAACTGTTCTCAGAAAGTGTGTTGACGCAGAACATCACCTCACCTTCACCTATGAAGATGGAAAATCTCCTGGCGCCTACTTGACCCACAGAACAATTCCTGTTATAGGCGCCACTGGTGAGGTCCTTGCTCAGGAGACATTCAGTGTTCTTGAAGAATATAATAGCCTTGAAAGTATCCGAGCCATTCTTCTTGATAATACCGCAATCAACACTGGCTGGAAGAGTGGTTTAGTGGTAAAACTTGAAGAAACTCTGGGGAGGAAACTGCACACTATTGGTTGCGCACTGCATCAGAATGCACTCCCACTTAAAGCTCTTTTCAAAAAAATGGATGGAGTGACAACTGGCCCAAGAAGTTTCAGCGGGCCCCTTGGGCAAAGGTGCGCAAAAGATATCCAGGATGAACCTCAGGCACAGTTTGAAGCTGTGGAAACTCCAATCATTGAAGGGTACATTCCAGAGGAAGTACTGAAAGACCTCAGTCATGAGCAAAGGCTTCTGTATGAGTATTGCAGAGGGATCGGATCAGGAAGAGTAGATGACAGATAGGCTGCTTGGAAGATTGGTCCACTTAACAATGCAAGATGGTTAACTCTTGCCATACGACTTCTTTGTTTGTACACAAGAGACAACAGACCAAACCTGAATTTGAAAAAGTTGGTCCATTACATTGTTCGAGTTTATGCTCCTGCATGGTTTGAGATAAAGGCATCCTCTAAGCTGCATGATTCTCCTCGTATCCTCTTCTCTGCTATCAGCCGACTGAGGCTGATTCCATTTGATGATGTGAAACGCAGTGTAAAGCAGAACATCCAGGGTAATGTTTTCTGCCTCCGACCTGAGAACATCCTCTATGCCATGGTGAAAGATGATGAAGACAGAATGAGGAATCTTTGGCTTCAGACTATACTCACTCTCAGACACAGCTAAATTTTGCGCTTCTTGTAATTATTTTTTTTTTTTGCCAAAGCTGAGTTATTCTCAAAAAAATATGGAAAAAATATTATAATTGTCACTTTAAGTGGGTAATTTGTTTGTATTATTGAAACGGCAATATTTGAGTACTATTTTTCATTTATATTTATATTTTTATTTATATTTATTTTTTCATTTATATTTTCATTTTCATTTTTCATTTATAGAATGGAGAGCAACCAGGAAGCAGGGAAGAAAATTCCCCAGGTGAATTGGAATGCAAATCACTGGCAGGAGCTCATCGACCTCACTGACCCTGATGTCATGGAACCACCTACTACACAGCACTATCTGATGAAGAAATCCAGTCATTCATGGACACTAACACTAAGCCAGACATTCCAGACTTGCCTTCTCACTCTCAGAGTGTTGAGAGGAGTGTGAAATTAGTGACAGGCTTCCCATACTGTGTACGGGTTCGAAACTCGTCACAGATGTATCCTAACTAAAGTACTGAGCAGGAAGATGCGTCCTGCATTTATGTCAAAAGGACATTATTCTCAATCTTATGATGATTTATATGAATAGTTTTTCTTTTTACATGAGAACATGTGATTTTTTTGGATTTATCACCTTTTGAAAGTATTTTTCAAGTTTTGTAGCCAAAATATGTGAATAAATTAGCAAAAATGCATGATTTTTCAACGAAATTTTATCATTTTACACTTAAAACACATGATATACATTAGGCATTGTCTCCTCTTGGGCTAGAAAATGATATTGAGTTGCTACATCTATAATTAGTTGATATTATGTCTTCAAAAATGACGAGTTTACCTATCGCGTATGGCGAAAATTGGGTCAAAAACCATAACAAACTTTAATTGCAAATCCGCAAGCAGGCCATTATTCGTTTGTTCTAAAAAAAATTTGGGGTTCATTTCTCAACCAAACCTAACTACTGGGCACTTATTCACCTTGCGATTTCAAAATATGTGGAAAATCGACCCGCCCTAAATTATATATATATATATATATATATACACACACGAACAAAACATCATACTATACAACGAGTACGCACAATCGGAAAACGGCTTTTTATCTGTTTGCATACCATTTCGTCGTTTCGTTGAGTGTGACAATGGTCGAATAATTTTAAAAAATTTATAAATTCTTTACCACGTGACATATGCATGAGAAATGAAAGGCAGTACATCCCGCATGTATTACTAAAATATCCTTGTAGCCGGAAGGGGCTCCATACAACTTTGGGGATATGCAACTGATAGAGAAATTTTACAATAACAGGGTCACTCCTGGGTTGAGTCCTGAGTGAATCAAAATAGTACATGCGGTCCCTATTTTTAAAATAGATTGCAAACCAATGAATCCCTTCATTACCAATGACATCTGTGTTCACAATAAGACTACGCAATCTCGCGTAGTTGGCAAATTCAATGTTTCATTCTTCGCAAACACACCGATAAATTTGGAAGGTGTGATTCGTTCACTATTCATTACTCTCTGAAGTGTATTCGCATCCATTTTAAAAGTCAGTGATAACGCCCCTAAATCTGTCTACTTCTATTAGGGCTTGTGACTCGAGGTATACTAGTAAGCTAATAGATGCGTCTAACGGCTTGGCGAATTCCAATCTGACTAAGATTTTTCCACTCTGCTCTGGACTTAAGTGGGTATTTACGCTAGCAGATAAGTCAGGTGTAATGTCAAATGGATAAAGATTAAATTGATCAATGAATTCTTTCTGCATTACCCCAATCCCTAGCTCATCACAATCACCTGCAATATGGGCCAGATTACTATATGCTCTCGCGCAAAGCGGTAACACAGCGTCTGATGAATAGTCCGTATCCAATGTTCCTCCCACCGCAACGCCATTAACGTATAAGTTATATTTTTAAGTCCGAAATTCTCGAATTTAAAGGCATTCTTTTTATATTTTCTATTCACCGAATTGTGTTCCTGCATTCCAATTAATATCCTTTCAGGTAGATTTCCCAGGGCTATGTTTTCTATCTGTTTCGATGCCAACCCTGCTGGCACCGTGTATAGTTTGATTTGTACTCTGTTAATAGGGTATTTTACTGTGGCGTGTAGTAAATTTTTCTCAATTTCGATTTGTTTTGGTGAATTTAATTTCACTCGCCGTACGCGGAGGTATGTCTCCATAATGTGAACCACAACGGGTTTTTCTCCCTCTTCTTGATCAGCATCCAGATTTAAACAGATCTCAGGATTCGTGCGGGTGAGCTTTATTTTCGTATCCACCCCATTCACAAGCAATTTCTCCTGGAATGTGAAATCTGTATGCAGGCGTCCAAAACACTCGTATATCTTCTTTTTAGAATTTTTAAATTTGTCCTTTATATTACTTTCGTCTTTAGCTTGATAATATCCCTCGGCACTTAAAAAGGTATCCTTCGCTTCTTTGGAAAAGTAGAGGACATTTTACAGATAGGCTCGTAGGTGATAGTACCCCCCTGCCTGCCGATATGTTGGCCTGATTTAAATATACGTCACACTGGTTGAATATGGAATGCATATTTGTCATCGCAGTCCGTTCCATCAGAATGGGCTATACGTATTTTAGCGTACATGTGCACACAGCTTGGATAAAAAAAGTAAGGGTCTGAGCTGGGTATCATGAATTCTATAAGGGCACTCTGGGAACTAATTGTGTTTAAAGGGTTAATTGTAATAAAGTCAGTGTTCAATAGAAACTTGAGTTGGGGCATGTCAAAGAGGGACAGCTCCGATTTACAGCATTGTGAACTATACGGATGGATGAAGCGTGCCATGACGAGTTAGAAATAGTGTCTCCTCTCTCGACAAGTAGTAAACAAACTATGATTCATGAGATCAATGTCCTTAGCTTATATCAGTAAAAAAAATGGTCAACCAAAGGCTTCATTCGCTTAGAACACATCTTTTTTGATATCCTTTTACTTTTAATGCCACGTGATGGTAACCCCTTCTTCCGGACAGTCCTCTTCTTCCCACCACCACGCATTTTTCTCTTTGCCTCTTTGACGAAATCGTCCCGTGTACGCTTTAAGTGTTTTTTTAAAGCCTCTAGATTTAACCCCAGCCAATATGTCTTCTGCAGTGTTAAGACCTGATTGTAGCGCTTTCCTTCCGAGGTATCTGGCACCCCTCTAAAGCAAAGGAAAGCCGTATGTAGCATGGTTGAAAAAATGGATCCAAGTCCACTACCACGCTGGTCCAAGTCCACTACCACGCTGGTATTTCACCCCTCGATAGACGGTGAAAGTCTTTCTGTCCATTATAACTCAGTGCATCGAAAGTGCAGCTTCATTGTTAAGCTCCCATCACCGAATGAGAAATTTTTTCCCTCAGTCGTTCTTATATATATTGAGATATTGGTTATTAGATTAGTTTCGACATTCACATAATGGGGTCTGTCATATGTAATACTCAAACTCCTTCCTCTATGTTTGGGAATGTGAGTAATGCGCAGCAGGCGCATATATTGCTATAAATATAGCACATGTCTAGGGGTGTATAGCCAGCATCCAATTTCTCCAATTTCATCTGATACATTAGGCTGGACAAGTCATGTTGTACCTCGTGAAATGTGTCTCTTTGGAAGGCTGATCGATATCGCCCCTCGGTCATAATTCTGAACACTCTTTGGTCTTTAATATTTCTGTTAGCCTTTGATTTTAGGATTAGAGTATGTGCAGGGTTTCCTTTGTTTACGATTTCGTATACTAAATCAGTCGTAAGATTTGAGTTTTTTAAACTTACGTTTAAGTCTCTCTCAACATCATCATCCAAACCATAACGGCCCGGACCTAGTGTTACTACTGTACTGTAATACCGAACAACCTCAGTCCGGGCGATATGTATAGTTTCATCCCGAGTTACCCCGGCTTTTTCACATTCATCAATGTCTCTAAGAATCGTAAAAACGGTATCTTTATAATCAATATTTAAAAAGAGGGTGTCCAGATGAATTTCACATATCCGCGCCTCATACGAATCACGACCCAATTCAATGGGTCCATGGAGATCTGTTACAAAGTTGGCTAGTGTGTTGTTAGGGTGTACAGACAGGGACGAGGAGGAGGGGAGTGTGACGTAGAAATGGTTAGGAGCCATGTTGCATACTATTTAAGCTTCATTATTGCATCAGCTTTTATATAGGTGTTGAAGCTTTCTGGGTACCCTAGCCATTTCACCAGGTACATTTTCTCTTTCCTGAACCTTTGCTTCCTATAATTTTCTCAATTTTAAACATTTTTCCTAAATTAAATGCCACTTTCTGCAACTCCTCGCGGTAAAAGCCTCCTGCGATTTCTTCCCCATTCAAATCTTCAACGTAATACATCATTATCTCACCTTTAGGTCGCATAGCCCTAACTTTAAAAATCTCACGTGTCCATCCTTCCTCAAATCCCTTCGCGAATTTATTTCCCGAACGCGACAGCCTTACATAATCATTGATTTTGAAACGCCCAGAGTGTGGTGGTGTTCCATCTCTTTTCACCTCTGAGCGCGTACCTCTTTCTAAAAATTCGTTAGGTGTTGTCCCAATCGTGCGATGGTGTGAGCAGTTGTAGGATGAAGCCAGTGATTCCAGAATGTCTACAAATCTGTATGTATTTTTATGTGTAAAATAGCGGTGCATGTGTTCCTTTATGGTACGTTGAACTCTTTCAGCTAAAGAAGCCTTATGTATAGAATTGGTAGTGTAATAGCTGATATTAAACTCTGTCAACATGTTCTGAAAAGCACGGCCTATAAATTCCTTCCCCCATATCCGTACAAAAATAGCCAGGAACCCCGTTTTCTTTTAACATCAGCGTTTTGGTGGCTTTAACAACTGTTTCAGGTGATTTATTTTTCAGAGGAATTAGCCACAGATATCTAGAGAATACATCTATTATGAATAGAATGTAGCGGTAACCATCGTTACACACAGAATATCTTTGCATGTCTATTAAATCTGCTTGCCAAATAGAGTCAACCGAAGCAGCTGTTGTCTTGGCTGTTTTAAATCTTTTTCTCACAGGCTTATGAAGTGTATAAGCGTCCTGCTCCCGCAAAAATCTCTCAACATCTTTTTTTCCTACTCCGTAAATACTTCTGTACAGTCTATCTACGCCTCCGTAGGATGCTGGGTTAGAAATGTCATAATAACGTCTTCTTAATATGTTAGCCATTTGCGTATTTTAGAGGCACGTGGGTAGGTTTGACTGTTGTTTAACCTCTTCTTTCTCCTCTTCAGAGGTGTTACCGCCCGGGGTGATGGCGTCTTCAATTGTGTCACGTGTGACGCATGTTCCAAGTCTTTTAACCTGTTCAGATTTCCTATCATTGTTTTGGGGACATTTATTTGTTGTAGTCTTGCTTTAATATGCTTCCATCCTGATGGTGAGGGCCTATCCCACTTTCTCACCAGATCATGGACGATGTCTACGATATTCGATCCCTGTACCTTTGCTCCTTCCAAAATGATCTCACCTGTATCGGCCCACTGTATGGCGGGGTCCTCATTCAATAGATTATAAAGACTTAAACCTTTATTCCTCAATGTATGTGGGAGGGTCCTTTTTAATACATGCTCGATATGTTGTATGGCCGGCCCATTAATTTTTGGTTGGTCAGCTCTATCGTCGGACACAGGTCCTATGTCACCATGTCCATCGTTCCCCTTGCTGTGCCTAATAACCACGGGAATCTCTGTCGGGCTCTTATAATTTTCGTACTCCTGAAGAAATTTCTGCAGAGCTTCTTGGTATAAGATTCTTTTCTCATCAGGTGTTTTTTAACTGTTTAATAGGGCTAGCAATTCGCTTTCCATTCTTTTAAGCCGCTCTTACAGGGATCTAGATCCATGTCTGGATTTTTTTAACTTTGCAGTGAAGCATACACCTCGTGTGGAATCACTACCACTTTTTTCATTATACTAATCTAGTCAGTAAAGGACCCAAAACTGAAACTAAGATGGGGAGGAATGACCCTCCTCTTTGTACAATAATTCGTTTTTTCTTCCCTGCAGTTTGACTTTTACGAGCGAGTGCACGTATAATGTTCTTGTAACGGCGTAGGCGAGTCTTCTGAGGTGGTTTCATTGATACATTGCAATTTATAACGTTAAGACAGATTTCATAAATGCATTTTAAAAAGTCGGAGTCGATATTTTTAGCAAACATCTGCTGCTTTGCCCGGGGCAGTCGATGATAGATTTTTATTAATTCATGGTATTTCCTTAGCGTCTTTGTCATTCTGGTGTATATACACCGTTTCAGGCTCGTTTAGAAATATATTCGTTCTTAGAAGCACCCTAAACGTGTTTCGCGAATGAAGGTCGCAAAGCAAATATCCGTAACGCTGACTTGTGGCTTCTTTATAAACTTCCAAAAACTCCTTACGCTGATTCGGGAACATTTGATTGGCTAATACCCCAATGTGTGATACATCTCTACGTTGCACGAATAAGACTAGATATCGTGTATTTAACGACACATCGCGCATGTATCTATTTTTAAAAAATAGATTCTGATTGATGAAGAACACGCTTATGTTAAGATGGTGGGAGAATACTGTAAATGTCTCGGCAAACGTATCCATCTCCAACATGAGATCGTCAATTACAGTTACTGTATGTTCATTTCCCTTTAACGAATTAACGTCATATACACCTTTGTGGAACAAAATATCATCTTGGTGCTCGTTGAACAATGATTGATACATTGAATAGCACCATATAACTTTATGCACAGATTTTGAGAACATCTCTCCCTTTTCTTTAATGATTTTAAGCATAAACACAGTTTTACCACATCCTGTAGGGCCAGATATAATACATGTGGATAGGCTCGTGAACCTGAATTTTTCTACAGAATCCATTTCTAACACGTCACACTCCTAAATGGGTCATTTACAAAATATAATAAATATTTAAGTGAGGCCCTTATATTCTACAGTCTTGCTTTTCTCTTCTCCCACAGAACCGTGAATGACGATGAGGTACAACACCCCATCATCGATATTACAGATGACCCCCGATGACAGCGTAGTTGTGATCACAGAATCCATCCCCGCTGACGAATCCTCACCAGCGATACCCTTAGCACTAGGGCGGGTCGTACTCAGGTGACAACATGAATCTGAAGGAAATCCTACCATCAGGGGTGTCTAAATTATGTGTTTTTACATGGGGAATTCAAATATGAGCTGATTTCTTGGATAGGATAACTCTAACCTACATCATTTTGTATTTCTAAATTGCCAATTTTACCCTTTTGAACCCCTTTATAATATATTAAAAGATATAAGGTAAATCATTTATATTGACAAGGCCAAATCAACTTTACATATATTTATTAATAGGTGAACTGCATGTATATCACTGGATATAATTACAAAGATCATTCTCCTGATATCTTGAACTTTGCCAGGTTGCACAAATCCTGCTTTGACTCAGACTTGGACATCAGCTTCCTGCTGGTCTCCTGAGCCCTGATCCCTCCATCCCTCTTTTCCTGTGAGAAGTACTTAGCAGAAGCCTCAGTCACCATTTAACAACCCTCTCAATGCTTTGTGTGTGGGCAAGGCCAGTTGCGCACCTCCATGGGGGTGTTGATGAAGTTTTTCACCTCTGAGGTGCTTAGAGAGCAGGTGAGAGGTGGCTCTGACACACCTTCTGACCAGCTGATCAAGTCACCGATGCTGGAAGCATCACAATTGATGTCAGGTGTCCTTCTGCTCCTAACAGAGGAGTCTCCCAGCTGAGTGTCCGGGTCCCCCTCTCCCCTGATGGCCAGGATTCTCTCCACCCCTTCAATCCTCTCCTTCTGATCCTCAGAGCAGAGTAGTGTTTGGAGGATGACTTCACTGTGGGCATACCAAGCAGATCTTCTCACAGTTGGCATCACAATATCCAGCACCTCCTTTTTCTGGGACTTGAGGCAGTCCAGCTGAAAGAGGATGTGCCTAGGCCCTTCGATCCAGGAGTGCTTGACCGTCACGTTGAACCAACATGGGTAATACACTCCAATGATGAATTCCACAATGAATTGCAGAATCTTCAGGTTCTTTCCTTTAAGTCCGTGCTTTGACACCCAGAGCCTGAGAAGTCTGTTCGCTGTGGTGAGCCAGCAGCTGTGGTTTACTGGTCCTATCTCTAACAGAGCCAGCCCTGCAGGAAGTACTCCATCCCTGACTGCACAGACAATTTTATAGCCATAGTATTGATCAGTTGAGAGATCTTGAATGACCTTGTCAGGAAGCTTGATCAGTGGAGGGCCAACAGAGATTCGGGTGAAGTTTGGATTGATATCAAAGTCTGTAGCAGAATCAAGGAGCTTTCCTATTGGCCCGGATAATTTTTTGTCTGACAGAGTAGGGCCATCAAGGTCAACAATGAGATGGCGCAGGGGAAGTTCAACAGTGTGCACTGTATAATATGCGTAGAAATAGCTTTTTCTAAAATATAACAGAATAATACTCACGTGTGAACAGTAACAAAAAAAATATCAGTGGATAATCACTAAATCTATCTCCTCACTGCAAGCCGAGGTGGTAAAATAGCTTCATAAATCATGAGTCACTTCAAATATTTCACAAAACGTTTTAGAATGTTCTGAAACGTTACATTCTAGCCTCTGAGAAAGGTGGCTCAGAAAATGGCCTTATGCGCGCCAGAAAACCGTCAAAATATTTCATATACCAAACTGTATGATAATTACAATTAAGTGGAATGGCACACCTTTTTATTTGAGTATTTAAATTATTATTATTATATGAATTACATTATATTTGTTTATATGAATTAGTTAGAACAATGCTCTATGAGAGATAACGTGAGCAGCCATGATAGAAAACGTGAGAAGACATATTCTGGGGTAACTACAATAGTAAAATAATCAACAATTTAATAATAATCAACTGCAAAATGATGTAGGTTAGGGTTATCAGAATTAAATATTTTCTTCAGAATTGTGTTCTATACACCAAAATATGTCATTTGAACACCCCTCTCCATTGATTTAAAAAAAATGGATAGTATGACCCGCCCTACAGTGTAGCACGCGCCAGTTCAAAGCGGAGGCACGATGAAGAGCCCACCACGTCAGGTATAAAGCGCGCCAGGATTGCGCCGGTTGTTAGACCACCAGTAATAGAGCCCCTACCTTCAACGTCTTACGACACAACCCCCACAATAGTACCTTTCTCAAATATACCCCCTTATTCAATTCCGGGTACATCCTCCACAGCAGCTTCTCGTTCTGTTGAGAATGGCATAAAATTCGAGTTGGTGCGCACCGCAACCCCCACCCCGGCCTTGACTAGAAATCGGTATATAGACAGGGTTGATCCAGGATCCATGTATAACAATGGTGTTGAACACGGACTACGGCGCATAGTTGGTTGAATGTATTGTAGAGTTTGCCCTTCAGAACCGCGACGAACGTGAAGTCAGGACGAGGCTGTCTTTCGGATTCGGGTCAGATGACGGAGCTGTAAATGATTTTTGGGTAGTAATACCGTTCAGACGTTTGTCAGCTGAAGATATAGAGTATATATTTGGCCGTATAATGCAGGCCTCTCAAAGTAGTATAGCCTTTAATATGGACAACTTCACGGTAAATATTGACCGTGTATTCTGTGTTGCTTTTTCATAGTGCCACACCTTATCTCTTAACTTCAATTCTCAGTCTATTTATAGACGGCATATAAACGTCGATTGTGGTTGCGGCTTTATAGCAGTAGTTTTAGCTCGTATGTTTACTGTACTAAATAACGGACCCAAAAAATTTGGTTCCCTACGGTAGTGGAGCATGCCCGTAAACTAGCTGTAGACTGTAAATACGAGTTTGACTGTAATATGGGTCCTGAGGAGCTGAGAAGGTAGAACAGGAAATGAATGTTCGTATAGTTGTATTTGGAATGGATGATCGTCGTTGAACTGTGTATGTTTTTAAAAGCTGTGTGAGAGATCGTACAAGACCCCTACTTATTTTAGGACTGTCAGGGACAACGTATCTCTCCATCCGTAATATAAGGGACCTTTACGCGAGTTATGATAAAAGTCGGAAATATGGACGGCATCATGATTTGTGTAAGGGTGTATCGAGTTTGCGGATGATATAGTGAAACATTGTAAAGATTGTCACATGGTATGTGAGCAGTGTAAAAGCTCCAAATGTGAAAGCCGTGTAGTTGAAGCTGAGAAGAGGGATTGTGATGTGTGTAGACGCACATTTTTCAATAATAACTGTTTTGAGCTCCATAAATCAATTGGCACGTGCAGGAAAATGAGAATCTGTGAATGTGGTATGTTTCATATGATGGATAATTGGGGGAATTTCAAGCATAAATGTGATGAAATTCACTGTTCTACATGCCATGAGAAATATAAGGCGGTTGGAGTAAAGCATGTATGTTATATGAAAGATGCTAAGCCTAAAAATAGCCCTTGTATAACTGTGTACTACGATATAGAAACATACACGAACGCTGAAACCAAAGAGGTTATTCCACATTTACTTGTAAGCCAGACTATCTGTGATGAGTGTATGGAGATCGAGTGTGATGAGTGTCACAAATGTGGTAAACGGACAAACGTTTTTAAAACGAATGCCCACGATAGCCCTGTGAAACTCTTTGTGTCCTATATTGTCAAGTTAGCGGACAAGTTAAAAAAATGACTGTATATTCTGCCCATAACGGGGCAAAATTTGACACACAGTTCCTTTATAAGGAGTTGCTTGAGCACGAGTCATCTGAGATATTTACAGGTGATCCCTTGAAAAGAGGCAACAAGCTAATACAGATGCAAATAAGAGGTAATGTACAGTTTAAAGACACTTTATTATTCACACCTTGTAAATTAGCAAAGCTACCCAAGGTGATGGGCGTAGCCGCTGAAGTTTCAAAAGGATATTTCCCTTACACATTCCTCACTAGCGAAACTTTAAATTACGTAGGACTACCTCCACCCAAACATTACTTTAACTATGAATGTATGAGTACAGATGAACGTGAAGATTTTGACCGATACTACAACAGTTTTAATGAATGTAATCCTTATAATATAGCTGATGAATGTGAGCGTTATTGCGTGAATGATGTGCGCGTGCTTAGAGTATGTTTCCATGCCTTTAGAAGGATGTACATAGGCCGTTTCAAATGCGATCCGTTGCAAGTCGCAACCACCATCGCCTCATTATGTTTTACGGTGTTCAAGAATAACTTCATGCCTAAAGACACCTTAACCGTTATTCACAGAAACAATCCCCGCAGTTATGGGCACAAGGCTATTTACTGGCTCATACACCTACAGCAGCAGACAGGGGTATACATAAAGCATGCCGCAATACGGGTGAAGAACCCATTAAGGTTAATGGTCGTGTTTTTTGGGTTGATGGTCTAAGTGAAAACCGTGCCACTGGTGAGAAGACTGTGTACTCCTTTAACGGTTGCTGGTGGCACGGATGCCCCCGTCCTGAGTGTGGAATCGTAGGAGATATCCACGGTAGATCTCCTGCCGACAGTCTTGCGTGGACCCGCACCCGCGATCAACTTATAGGCTCCCAGTTCACTCACAAAGTCTTGTGGGAGCATGAGTATGATGCACGGATGGAAACAGATGGACAGTACCGTGAAGAAATAAACACGATCAAACGTTCAATGGTGCTGGATCCTCTCAAATGCGGTGATAGTTTGTTCGGAGGGCGTACAAATCCCTTCAAGCTATACTTTCCCCTACGGAGGGCGTGAAACTCCATTACTACGACTTCTCTTTATATCCCTACTACGTGATGAAGAACAATCCGTACCCCGTGGGTGCACCTGAGAAACTGGTGGGACCTGACCTCCCACCATCGAGGTGTTCTCAACAAATTTGAACGGGTACTATTTCGGCCTTTCTTTCGTAGATGTGCTCCCCCACGCGATTTATGGATGCCGATCTTACCCGTCGTTATCGATCACAAGCTCATGTTTCCCTTGTGCGTGAAGTGCGCAGAGGAGAACAATGGGGAATGTATCATACAGCTAACCAGCGTAAGATCAGAGGTGTATATACAAGTCCAGAGCTGGATCTAGCTGTTCGCCATGGCTACAGAATATTGAAGATACATGAGGTGTGGAGGTTTCAGAAGCTCCCAACCTTTTCACGCCATATATAAACGTTTTTTGAAGGATAAGGTCGAAGCATCAGGGTATCCGCGAGGAGTTGATACCGAAGATGAAAAGTCGGCCTATATTCAACGTTACCGTGACCGTGAAGGTATACAGCTTGACCGTTCCCAAATTGTAAAGAACCCTGGCAAGCGCTTTAGTGCAAAGTTGTGTCTAAACAGTCTTTGGGGAAAATTTGCACAGAATACTGGCAAAGGGAACGTTCATTTGGCACAAAGTTATAGTGAAGTCTGGGATTATGCCAACGCTCGATAAAGAGGTCATGGAGATGTGAATGTAGGTAATACTTACATAATAAAGTACAACAATACCGAATTGGCCACAGATACCTCACGGGTTACAAACATACCTGTAGTCAGCTTCACAACGGCCTACGCACGCATCAAACTTTGAGGCCTATTGCATTCTCTTGGGCGGAGGGTTACGCCGATACAGATAGTGTGATATTCACAGAGTGGGAGGGTGAATACATGCCTCCTATTGGTGAATTACTCAGGGAGTTGACCTTGAGATCAAGGATGAGTATGGAGACATCGCATACGCCGACTCTTTTTTCTCAACAGGGCCAAAAACTTATGGGGTACGGGTGAGGGTGGGGGAGGATATGAAATATATCGTGAAGGCTAAGGGTATCACGCTCAACCAGGCGAATCGGCGGGTCGTTAACTTTGATTCGTTGAAGGATCTAGTGTGCTTGGATGATGATGAGGGCGACCGGCCGCCCCAACTAACTGTAGGTACCCACAATTTTCGGGCGCAGAAGCTGGGGAGCGTGAAGGAACTTAGGGGTACAAAGGTATGCCGTAACACCTATAGGAAACGTTACCAGGTACCTGGTACCTATGATACCGTGCCCTTTGGATACCATAATCTTCGATATGTCTATTGTTAACTTATTTATTACATGTATTTGTAAATATATATACACCTTGAATATTTCGTTTATTAAATAAATCGTGTTTCAATTAGCGTTTCACTTTCTCCTTTGTGTGTGTGTGTGTGTGTGTGTGTGTGTGTGTGTGTACAGGAGAAAATTCTAAGCTCCGCTCAGCGTGTGTACAGGAGAAAGTTCTAAGCTCCGCCCACTTGTTTGATTAATCACGTGACTCCTGCTACTACCTGGGCTTCCCTGCGTGCTCAGTTGATCGTAGTAAGCCCTGGATCTCAGACGTGTATTCTCCCGCGTAGACGAAAAATAGTAATGGCTACCTTTAATATTGCTTCGACGTTTATGAAGTGGTATTCGGCAAAGTGCCAAGATGTGGTGGATACTGAAAAACTCCCTATTCCACCCTCCTTTGATACTTTTAAGGCTACATTGAATCGTGCGAAGGAGCAAGAGGTCAAATACTCTACGGCTATTCTGGCGAGAGCATTGTAGGATTTCGTAGTACAAGTGATGTATTGAACTATGTTGTAGGACTAAACTTTATAAAAGCTTACATATACCGTGAAGTAGAAGAAACAACACGTGCAGAAGAGAAGCAACGGATATGGATAGTGAGTCTTGTTGATGAGTGGTGTGACAAGCGATATGTCATGTTGCATCATACCGAGTACTCGTACCCTGCGACTGAGAATGTAAATCTTGTCATCGTGGAGAATCTTAAGTATTTTTACCACTATATTAATATATATCATGACGAGGTTTGTAGTGAGGTTGTGGCTAATGGCCTGTGAGAGTTTTTAACAGACTTTAGAGACGAGTTTCGATTGTTAAACAAAAAAGAAAAATATGGGCATATGTTTCTCTCAAATAGTGCGCGGATTGTGAAGATGTTTAGTTTCTGGAAATGAACGTGTGGTGGGTGATAAAACATTAAAACCGATATTGCTTCATGTATGGGAAAATTTCTCAAAACATCCACCCAATATAATGGGATAGAAGTATTCATTTTGTGGCTAAAGGCCTGCGTGAGTATTCAACAGAATTTAGAGATGAGTATCACATGCTAAGCAAAAAAGAAAAATATGGTCATATGTTTCTCTCAAATAGTGCGCCGGAGGTGTGAATAAAATGTGTTTAGTTCGTGAAAATCCCCCTATCCCAAAATGTCTTGTGCGTATTCTGGGGAGTGGGAGTGATAAAACATTAAAACCGATATTGCTTCATGTATCGGAAAATTTCTCAAAACACCTACCCAATATAATGGGATACAAGTATTCGAACAGCGCTGTACACGTTTCATTAGCTTATGGTGTGACTCACTCCTCCCGTCGAGCCGATCCGTTGCATGTGGCTCATAGTCACTTCAGAGCTTGAACCGACTGGACGTGCGCTCCTCGAATACAATGGAACTTCCTTTGAGCAGCATTCTCAACGCCGTGTACGATGTGCCATTAACTATGTACTGAAAACGACTTGTAGACAAACAAACAAACGGAATGTTGTTTATTTAAGTGTTAAGGAGATGAATAGAATCTTCGTGGTAGTTGAGAAGTGGAGTGAGGATCGTTATAAAATTCCTGCAGGTGTAGGTACAAGAAGAGAGCAGATTAGTGACACCCCCTCATATGCCGTTGTTTGTACGTTGCGTATAAATAACGATCAGCCATGCATTGATATACGGCTGATGTGGAAAAATGCTTCTGATAATAACTCTCTTGTCCCTACGCGAAACCGTTTCATCCTCGACAGAATGTTTGAGGTCGTCGGATTCCGCAAGCTGAAGCCTATATTAGAAACGCGTGTTATGGATATGCTTTATTTTGATACGGTTCTTGAATACGCATACACCACTCTGCTCGATGGGTTTACCGAGTGTAGGACTAAACAAGGCGAGAATGGTCTAGAGCTGGATGCTTATTTAAAAGGTTTAGACTCTTTGAAATATCATGAACTTTGGTACAAAGCACTTGAGCGGTACAGGGCTGAGCTCACCTACACCGTTCACCCTGAAGAACTATTTCTTTATATAATGAGCCGCTGTCGTAACGACTTAGAAGATTATTTCAACTGTCGCTATGCAGTGTGAAAAAGAGTTCACGATTGAAAAGCTCGGGTTGGTAAAATAAACCCCCGATTGGAAAGGAGTGTTTATAAACTTGTATTTAATAATGACGTTGTGGCTAACGATGACCTCTTTGTGCGTGCTTTTGATTGTATTCTAGACGTATTTAAAGGTAACTTGCCAACTGGATGTAAAGTGGGCACAAATGTAGTACTGAACGATATGAAGGCCATTTATATAGAGCAGCGGTTCTGAACCTTTTTCGTGTAATTTACCCTTTCGACCAGTTCACCCAGCCAGAGTTACCCCCCCCCCTTAAATAGGTTAAGAGTTAAGACGGTTAAGTAAACACACTAGACTCGATGACAAACTTTATTATCATTAGGTAATAATAATCAGTGTGATGGCTGAAATTGCTTTTTGCAAACCAGCTCGTCAATGTCAGGGGAAGTAGTAGAGAGCGCGCAACGCAGGTCACACTCCACATTAAGCCGGTTTCGTGCTTTAGACATGATGGTAAGCATAGTTGAAAAGCCGGACTCACATAGATACGTTGAGGAAAATGGGATGAGGATTTTCAAAGCATTGCTACTCAGTCGTGGGTAGCAGCCGCGCACATTGACCCAAAAGTCCTGGAGGTCTCGAACACGAAACTCATCCTTTGCAGAGGAATCGTGCGTGAGCTCCAAGAACTCTTCTTGGATGTTTTCAGGGACATCATCCAACTGGCACACGAATGGGTCCCTCGTCAACCGCACTGAAATGTCGGCAGTGTCCACGCCAGGGAAATACCGTTTGAACTCATCCCCCAAATTTTCCAGGTGGGCAATAATATCTTGCTTCAACATCAGCCCGATGTCGTCCTCTCCAAGTATGTCACTCAGGCGGTGAAATGATGCAAGATTACCATTTCTTGCTCGGTTTGCCCAAAGCTGGAGTTTTGCCATGAAGGCATTGATGGCGTCAGTGTGCATGATGCCGTTGCTCCCTCGTCCCTGTATTTTCTTGTTCAGATCATTCAGAGCTTCAAAGATGTCGGCAAGATAAGCCAGACGTGCTTCGAATCCTTCCTTGTTGAAGGCTGACAAAAGGTCCACCTTATCTTCAGCATCCAAGAACAATTTGACTTCTTCCCGCAGTTCGAAGACACGAGAAGGCATGTTTCCTTTGGAAAGCCAACGAACTGGCGTATGGAATAAAAGAGCGGTGTGGTCGGCGTCCATATCTTTGCAGATATCGCGGAAGAGGCGAGTGTTGACGGCTGACCCTTTCACGTAATTCACGGCTTTAATGATGTCGGCCAAGTGCTCGTGAAGGTTCTTCGGAATGGTTTTTGAAGCGAGAGCCTCTCTATGGATCATACAGTGGGTTCCTTGCACAGCAGGATTTTTCTGCTTTACGAGAGAAAAAAATCCTGATTTTGAACCGAGCATAGCTGGAGCACCGTCCGTACACACCCCGACCAGATTAGTCCAACTCCGTTCCGTCTCCTTGAAGAAATAAGTCAGCACTTCCATCACATCGACCGCCTTTGTTGTCGTTTCTAGGGGCCGACAAAAAAGAAACTGCTGCTCGATCCTTTTGTCGGTGATGTATCGGCTGAACACAAGTAGCTGTGCGAGGTTGGCGACATCCGTGGACTCGTCAAGCTGAAGGGCAAAGAAAGGCGAAGAAAGCATCTTCGATACCACCTTGCCCTTGATGTTGTCAGACATTTCGTCGATTCTGGTCTTGATGGTGTCGTTGGACAAGGAGATCTGCTTCATCTTGTTCAATGCTTCTTCCCCGAGGACCAACCTCACACTCTCCAGTATGCACGGTTTCACCAGGGTCTCGCCAATCGTGTGCGCCGTCCAACTTCACTCTCTTCAAGCTGGATAAATTCAACTCAAAGAAGTTACGGTTCTTCTCTGTCATTTCCGGATGAGCATTTGCCAGATGCTGTTTCAGCGGAGCAGGTTTCATGGTGCTGTTAGAAAAGGTTTTCAAACACACGACGCATTGAGAGATTTGAAGACCATTCTTGACGAGATAGGTGAATCCGTAGTCCAAATAACTTTCTTGGTAGCTTCTTTTCTTCTGCGACATCGTGTTGTTTCCTGCAGAGAAAAAGGAATCAATATTAAATTTTATTACCAAATAAAATGCATTATTATAAGTGCACATGAGGGAACACTCGTACATGATCCCCTTTGAGGATTTTTACATAATTAAAAAAGATAGATGAAGAGAGCCAAAGATTCACATTTTTACCTTCCCAATTATGCAAGATTGTCACCCCCACTCCCCCCCCGCATATACCTAGGTCACTGGTAATTATTATATGCAGTAATGAATACGTAACTGGCATGTGATGTTGTTTAACAGGTAAACAGATATTCATTACAAAGTATTTTACATCACATTTTCCACTAAAAAATTCATTGAATGAACAGCAAATGCATTCACAATCGTGTGAGTAATAGATGTTTACTACACAATACAGTTGAATACACTAGTACAGCACTTTAGATTGCACACACGTATCAATGGTTTCATTATTTTGGACAAGACTATGGTGGATTAAAAATATTTTTGAAAATCCACTTTGAAATCTTTCCTTCAAAGTGCATCTCTGGAACCACAACCATAGGGTGAATCCCATTCTATTGGCCCAGGAGGTTTAGTTCAGTGATACTTACCACAAATTGCAGGTAGAGCACTTGTGGAACACAACCTAACACGAAGACTGCGTCCGTAACACTGCAGTCGTTCAATGCATGCACTGCAGTCTGCAGCCGAGGTCGTACGTCTGGCGCGCTGTTAACTACGCTCGCATTGATATATGGTAAACAATATTTTGTTTGTCTGATTTAACCTTACGTCTCAAAACGCGTGATACTTTCCGGCGGTTCCAAAATTTACCCCCTACAACCAAGAAATTTACCTCCTGGGGTAAATTTACCCCAGGTTAAGAAGTACTGATATAGAGTATAGTTTCCCTATAACTTGAGCGGTGAAATAATATTAAGCCGCGTTTGCTGCGTAGTGCAAAGAAATAATGATGTGACTGTAGACTCGATTACGTGTGAGTTTAGTGTTTTGCGCAGCAGAACAAAGTGAATGTATTTTGACGAATTTTCAATATATTTAATTATTTAACATAATTGTGTGTATATATTTCTCCTGAACTATTATTTTGGTGATTATACGTTTCGTATATTATTATTTTCAATATATTTAGTTATTTAATATAGCCCGCAGAAGATAAAGTGTGTGTATTTATTTTCAATATATTTAATTATTTAATATATAATATATATATATTATATATATAATATATATATATATATATTTCTCCTGCACTGTTATATTGATGGTTATATTTTTATTTCTTTTATTATATACATATTCCTCATTCATATTTCTTATATTATTATTATTTTTTATTTTATTTTTGATCATTCCATCGTTTGATTGTATATTTTCTATATATTTCTGATTCCAATAATTCGTCTAAATAAACAGAATGATGTAATGGTGTTTTATTTAATTCTTTTGGTTGCAAACGATATTATTATTTAATTATACCAAATGGCTGGTTACGCCTTCTAAACCGACTGACGGATTTCCAAGCCAACCGTCAAGAATATATGCTTTAGTTAAATAAATAGCGCTATCTAGCAACTCAACCTGTACATCTGAACAAGCCTTTTACGCCTTCTAAGCCAACTGACAGATTTCTAAGCCAACTGTCAATAATATATGCTTTAATTAAATAAATAGCGCAATCTGGCAACTCAACCTGTACAAGCCATTTACGCCTTCTAAGCCAACTGGCGGATTTACACCTGATAAGACAGCGGGCGCTCAGATGGTCTAATATGCGCTTGGCTCCTGCCAGGCGAACACCTCTCTTCCTCTCCTTCTCCGCTCTTTCTCTTGGGGGATGACTCCGCCTCCAAGTTTCATAACCCCTTGTGCTCTTGCAACATTCCCCCTCCCCCTTCATTGCACAACCCCCCATTCATTGCATAACCCCCTCCTCCTTCATTGCATAACCCCACCCCTTGTTGCATAACCCCTCCTTCATTGCATAACCATTACAACTTCCAGCATTGATCAATATTTGCAATTGCATGGCAACATTCCTGCACTCTCCCATTTTGCGCCCATACTACTAACACCTGTAAAATAGGCTGCTATATTGGTGAAATGATTGTTAATCATCTAATGTATGCAGATGATCTAGTTCTTATTTCAACATCTGTAAAAGGGCTCAGCACACTTTTGAAGGTGTGTGAACGGTATGGGAAGGATAGCGACATAAAACATAATCCTGCTAAAAGTCATATTATGATTTGAGGACCAGGGCCTACAAGTATATAAACAAACAGACAAAAAACAAAACAAAACAAACAAACAAAACATCTTTATTGCCGATCATTCGCAATCCATAGCCACTTAACCTAACATACAAGTACAATCTTACGTATACACTGAACTTAATACAAAAATAAGGCCAACATAGCCACTAACCTAGCATACTGGCATACTGTTTGATTAATTATCTCACAATTTCAGGTATATTGTTATTACATGAGACATCATTAACTGAAAAAATCATTTGTATACGTAAAAAAAAATAATTGTAGATTAATGAAAAAATCAGAGAAATTATGAAAATAAAAATGTCGATGAATTATGGGAAGCTGAGTTCGGAGTTCGGATATGATTTTGTGAAAACTATATTTTAAATTATTAATTATACAACAACCAAAACATCTTTGTTGCGGATCATTCACAATCCATAACCACTTAACCGGATCACCTGAAGATCAGGGCCCTCAGCCTTCTCTAGTTAGCCTTATAAGGATAACTAACGAAAATATCACGACCTAACCTAACCACTCGTTAGGTCAACTGTACGCCCTTGACGATTGGTTAGATTTGGTCGTGATATTTTCGTTAGTTAGCCTTATAAGGCTAACTAAAGAAGGCTGGGGGCCCTGATCTTCAGGTGATCCACTTAACCTAACATACAAGTACAGAGTGTCCCGAAAGTCTTGTTACACCTATGTATAATCTCGGACTATTAAATGATGTTTAGTTCCAACAGGATGGAGCACCTCCCCACTATTCCTTGAGGGTTCGTGAATATTTAAATGAGGTGTTTCTGATCGATGGATTGGGACATTAAAATGCAACATTAAAATGGCCTCCGAAAAGCCCAGATCTCTCGAGTTGTGACAATGCATTGTGGGGATTTATAAAGGAAAAGGTGTCTCAAAAACGTTATAATTCCAATGATCCTTCAGTCCGTCATTGGAATCATAACGTTTTTGAGAAACCTTTTCCTTTATAAATCCCCATAATGCATTGTCACAACTCGAGAGATCTGGGCTTCTCGGAGGCCATTTTAATGTTGCATTTTAATGTCCCAAGCCATCGATCAGAAACACCTCACTCAAATATTCACGAACCCTCAAGGAATAGTGGTGAGGTGCTCCATCCTGTTGGAACCAAACATCATTTAATATTCCGAGATTATACATAGGTGTAACAAGACTTTCGGGACACCCTGTACAATCGTACGTGTTGTACACTGAACGTAATACAAAAATAAGGCCAACATAGCCACTTAACCTAACATACAAGTACAAAAACAAAGCCAGCATAGCCATTTAACCTAACATACGTTAACATAGGTACTTTCCTGTTATCCCGGACCCCAGACGTTTTGCCAGTTGCCAGACTTCAATTTTGACAGAATATTTTCGTTAAAACTAACGAAAATATCACGACTTAACCTAACCAATTATCAAGGGCGTACAGTTTACCTAACCGGGCATTCAATTAACCTAATTAGTTGGTAAGGTTAGGTTAAGTCGTGATATTTTCGTTAGTTTTAACGAAAATATTCCGTCAAAATTGAAGTCTGGCAACTGGCAAAAAGTCTGGGTACTTTCCTGTTATTCCGGACCCCAATCTTATTATAACATCTTAATATGCATATGATCTTTGTTACATTACAAAAATAAGGTATTGTGAACCAGCAGTTGTCTGAAACAAGGCTGCCATATAGGTGAGAGGTACACAGTATTTGAAGACAGAACATTAGAGCTGTTTTGGACCCTAGTAATGAAATTATAGATATTCTTTCGGATTAACATTTGGCTGGTAGGGAGGTTATACGTAGTAAATATAAAACTGGCACTGCACCATTTTGGTTCCCTACATAGCATACGAAAAATATTATTATAAGCAACAGAGAGTATATTCATAGTAGTTTTTGTATAGTTCCACCGCAGATGGGATGTATACAATGCAGTACGGTAAGTTCTAAAAAGATAATTTTTAACTGAGTCTGAACACATACGGTACCAAATTTCCTTACTAGCATGTTACCCTGTACCTACAGCTTTTTACGTTGTCTCTCGATATCGAGTTCATCTCGCAGCTCGTGATTAATTACATGACCTAAGTATTTACATGTGTCTTTGACAGGTATTGTCTGACCATTCATTTCAAAAGACCCACATCATACATGTTTCAGTAGATTACACCTAAAAATCAAAATACAACTCTTTGCCCCATTATAGGTGATGTCATTTTCTATACCACATTCTTCACATATCTCTAATAGTACTCTCAGCCCATGGGGAGAGGGTGATAGAAGAAAAAGGTCATCAGCATACATTAAATGATTAATTTTTTCCTTTCCAATGACACAGCCAGTACGTGCAGTTTTTAGTTCGTTGGTAAAGTCATCCATGTATATACAGAAAAGAGGGTGATAATATGCCTCCTTTCCTAACATCATTAGTTACCATAAAACCTGGTCATACAGTGCTTTTCCATCTTACAAACATGGTCTGTTCTGTATACAAGAATGCAGGTATCCTAAGTATATAAAATTTCCTGAATTTCAATTGAATGGTATGGTGCTGTCAGAAGTAACCCAGACTAAGTATCTTGGCCACATACTAACTGATAGTCTTTCAGATGACTGTGATATTCTAAGGCAATGTAGACAATTATATGCTCAGGGAAATACTTTGGTCAGAAAATTTCATATATGTACATTACATATTAAGTTGATTTTGTTCAAAACCTTTTGTACTCCAGTGTATACAGCTCATTTGTGGTGGAACTACAGGATGTATAATTTGAGGAAATTATATGTTGCATATAATAATATTTTTAGGAGTTTATTAAGGACTCCAAGATTTATAAATGGTGCTCCTTCTAGAGTCAGTATGCTGTTTGTAGTCAATAAGGTGCCTAACTTTGCCAGTGTCATTCGCAATTTTGTATTTAGATTTATCACTAGGCTTGGTGAGTCAGTCAGTAAGATAATAGAAGCCATGGTTAATGGACTGGGTTCCGATATTTTTTATAAATCTCAAATCTGGAAGCATTGGCGTAGGCAACTGTATGTTCATTATGCACAGTGATTCACTGGACTACTAAGTCAGTGCTCCAGACAACTATCTTTTAATCTTCTATAGACCTCTTGTATAATGTTTGTACCTGTTGAGTTTGAAATAAAGTGTTTGTTTGTTTGTTTGTTTATCACTACTAAATTTCAGATGCTCAGCAGACATACCATCAATACCACATGATTTGTTACAATCAAAACATTTTATGGCCTGTTTAGTCTCAAATACACTAACTCGTATCTGGTCTATAGGTAGCATCACAATTAATATTGTTGCTCCTATGTACTGTAGTTTTCTTTCCATAATTTGACAATATTCTCAGTCACAGTTACATTTGCAATGTTAGCAAGGAGAGATATTGCACTATTATTTATTGCTTTTAATTTTTCCCAAAGGTCTCCTGGATTCTCACTGGCAAGCTTTCAAGTCAGAGCACCCCTGCTTAACTCATTCTCATGTTTTTTTTATACCTTAATGCATACTTCAACCTGGCATTAGCCCTCTGTTTTTACTCCAGTACAGGGCCTTGCCTTGGCTTTCCTTGTTCACACCACATTAAGAAAGCATCTCTGGATGCATTATGAAGTTCAGCCACATTATCACCCCAGCCAGGTCTCCATGTATAGTTTTTCTCCTAAAGGTATTTAAGCCTAAGCTAGCATTATTGAGAGAGGAAACAAGTTGTTTATTCATGCCTTTAAGTTCCAAGATATGTGTTTGAATTCTACAGTTTACATCCTGTCAAGCTGGAGTGTCATTTGGAATACATATATTACTTAATACATCAGACTTATTACAATACTGTTTGCCCTTATCATCAATGTGGACCAGTCTAACTTCGCTTTACGCGTATCATTTACCTGTGACAGCATTGCTAAGTTGGTGAGTTCATAAAAGAATAAAACATCCCGATATCCGTAAACAAAGTTGTTCTGTCTCTGGCCTGATAACACAGGCCTGCGATGATTTTGTTGTCTGAAATATTTTATCACTTCTATAGTAATTTTTGCACGCTGATCACGAAAATAATATTAATTTTTCGCTATCACGTACAGACTTTTCACAAAAAAAAACAAGCATTTATAAATGCTTATAAATGTTTGGTTTCACCAAGACATTAAAGAAATGGAGAAGAGATATCAGGGAAGGTGGGACATCAGCATGATGGCTGATTACTACTGGATGTTGAAACGGGATACTCCAAATTATTACATAAAAGAAAAGGAACAGCGCGTACATTCGAGACTAAAAGGCATAGATCTCACAAGAAAACTCAGGACAAATAAAGATGAATATGTAATTGACGTTAATAGTCTTCTTTCTTTTTAAAGTTGTTTGCATTTGTAATTAGTATAACAAAGCGAAATAGGTACCTAATATAAATTTAAATAAATGTTTATTTATGTTGTTTTGTTTCCCTTCCAGTTTGCAGAAAATCCTTACGTGATAGAAAAAAATGGACACCTTATTCGAAATCAGCATAGTTAAATTATAAAAAATCAGTTATTAGAAAGAAAACAACTCCTGCAAAGTTCTCATTCGCTGGCTTGTGTAATTTGAATGTTGATGAATTCCTTGTTAAGCACAGTAGTTTAGTTCCATCTATGAAATTTATTGCTGAAAAAGAAAATGACAAATACTGTGTCCGAGCGTATATCATTTAAGGGTCTTAAAACTCGGAGATGCGCAAACCAATTCAAATTTGAAGTTTTTTGCAAACCTACTAATAATAAATAACTCGTAGGTTTACTTTTATGCTGACCATCAACCCTTGACAAATTTTCAATATTTTCTTCTTTCTAGAGCGTAAACAAAATAGGAGGGGTTAGCAAAAATTAACAGGTACTGGTTAAAGGAAAAATTATAAATTTTTTGAAACTAAGTAATTATAAATTTTTTGAAACTAATTAATTATCAATTTTTTGAAACTAAGTAATTATCAAATTTTTTGAAACTAAGTAATTATCAAATTTTTTGAAATTAAGTAATTATCGAATTTTTTGAAACTAAGTAATTATCGAATTTTTTAAAACTAAGTAAAGAACCTCTGGATCTAGAGGATCAAGTCATAATGACTACTATCCACGAATGTTACACTCTATATCTATTTATAACCGACATGCAAATATATCAGATCTAAAGAATCCAGTCAATTTCATTACGGTATCCATCACTACCAGTACCTTGCCAACCAAAAATAAGTCACGGTCCATATCAATTGCGGACCAAGTCACAATTTACAACCATATACATTACAAATATATACTCAAGAGGAAAAGTGTAGGTGTGGATGTAAAGACTGTACAGTAATGTAGAAATGTGTGTGCACCCATTTTGGGTCTCCCATTTAAAGGTGTTTGTGGGGCAAGCGAAGATCATGAGTTTTTCAATACCTCACAGTACTATGGGGGGCACCGCTCAGCAGAGGAATCTCTTTAAATGGGGTGTGTACAGACAAAGAGTATCCCCTAACCCAAGATGCTGCCTCCCTATATCCCACAACACTTGTGTTGAGCTGTGTGATCTATCACCTAAATGTACTTAATATATATGAAATATACTGGTACCATCCATGCAATAAAAATGGGCTTAAACACTATCACCAGATGTCCCTTACAGACATCAAACTACCCAACCTTCTTTAGAAAGAATCAATTGTATCTGAAGTCACCACTTCTTCTGTCAGACTGTTCCAAAACTTAATTACTCTGTTTGTAAAATGGTTATTGTGATCCTTAATGAAAAGAGAATCAAAATCTATCTTATCCAACCCTTAATTTTACTACCTTAAACTATATCCAATCTATCAACATATGCGTCTAATCGATTTTTAAACATGTTTATAGACGTGCTACTAATTACTTCTACCGGCAAACTATTCCAGCTATTTACTATTCTATGCGTAAAAACGTTTTTGGCAAATGCTGTCTCGAACCTTCTACTTGTCAACTTACACCCGTTATTTCAAGTCCTATTATATTGAGATATTTCGAAAAAGCTATCTCTATCTACGTTATCGAACCCATTCATAATTTTGAAAACCTGAATTAGATCATCCCTTAGCCTCCTAGTCTCGAGTATAGTCAATTTTAACTCTTGAAGCCTATCCTCGTACGACTTTGACCTAAGCGACGGAATCATCTTAGTTGCTCGTCTTTGAACTCTTTCCATTTTGTCTATATCTTTGCGGATTCCAAAATTGGATCGCGTGCTCCAAATGGGGTTTAATTAATGATTTATAAAGAGGAACTATAATATCACGCGATTTGTACTAAAAATTCCGAGCTATAAAACCTAACACTTTGTTCGCTTTATTGACCGCTGCTGTACTTTGTTTCGCTACTTTTAAATCACCAGTGACTATAACTCCTAAATCTTTTTCCTGCTCTACGCTTATCAACTCTTTCACTGACATACTAGACGCAAAATTACCGTTACGCGAACCTATATGTAAAATTTTGCATTTATCGACGTTAAATCTCATTTGCCATGTGACTGACCAATCAACGATTTTATTCAGATTATTCTCGATTTTACCTCTATCTTCGTCATTAATCGCCCTACTACCCAGCTTCGTGTCATCCGCAAACTTTGAAACTGTACTGACTAGGCCGACATCTAAATCGTTAATATATATAAGAAAAAGCAAGGGGCCCAATACAGAACCCTGAGGAACGCCACTCGCTACATTAGCCCAACACGACTCCGCTCCATCAACGACCACCCTCTCTTTCCTACCTCGCAACAACTCTTCTATCCAATTTATTACTACACCCCTGATTCCATGAGCCTTAGTTTTCTCAATGAGTCTTTTGTGCGGTACGGTGTCAAACGCTTTTTGAAAATCTAAATACACTACATCAACCGCCTGATGACTATCGTAAACGTCAACCACGCTTTGAAAAAATTCTAAAAGATTAGTTAAGCAAAATTTGTTTCGCCTAAAACCGTGCTGCGTATTTCTAACTAAGTTATGCAATTCTAAGTGTTCGACTATACGATCCTTAATTATTGATTCCAGTAGCTTACCTACACCAGACGTTAAACTGATTGGCCTATAATTTCCCGCCGCACCTTTATCGCCTTTCTTAAAGATAGGTGTTACGTTTGCTAACTTGAAATTATCTGGTACGCACCCCTCAGAAATAGACGCATTAAAAATCTTTGTTAGCGGCACAACAATGCTATCTTTTAATTCTTTTAGTTGTATGGGATATATGGAATCCGGCCCCGGTGATTTACGCGTTTTCATTTTATCAATATAGCGCATTATCTCCTCTTCACTAACCACAGTATTATCCAAAATATTACCATTTTCAAAAGGTATTATGTCTATGACCGTAGGGATATTCGTTACATCTTCTATAGTAAAAACTGACGTAAAGAATTCGTTTAGCAAGGTAGCCATTTCCTTGTTTTCAGAAACTAGATCTCCGTTAACATTTTTCAACGGCCCCAAGACACTTTTTACTGGATTTCTATTGTTGACGTATTGAAAGAATCGCTTGGGGTTTTCTTTACCGTCCACGAGCTATGGAGATTTCAAATTCGTGCTTGGACTTTTTTATTACACTTTTCGTTTCACGCCTTAGATATATGTAGTTGTTTCGTAATCACAAATTGTCTTTATCGCACTTATGTAGCCTAT
This sequence comes from Bathynomus jamesi, assembly GCA_023014485.1. NCBI lineage: Eukaryota > Metazoa > Arthropoda > Malacostraca > Isopoda > Cirolanidae > Bathynomus > Bathynomus jamesi. The sequence continues at coordinate 123,621 of JAJOZX010001031.1, read as the reverse complement.
CAGCCCTATCTCTACTCTTTATAATGTCTCCTACTCTAGAAGTAAACCACAAGGGCTTGTTATTTACTTTCGCACGCTTAATTTTGTACGGTACACATTCCTCATTTATAGTTCTAAATACTGTTTCAAACGATTCCCACATTAGTTTTGCGTTGGAGTTCCCCATTACGTTTTCCCAATTGACGTGTGACAATTTATTTCGAAATTTACAAAAGTCTGCGTGCTGGAAGTTAGGAATTTTAGTCGAGTTAGTTGATTTCGAGTGACTTACTGAGAGGATAAACTCTACCATATTGTGATCGCTATTGCTTAACGGTTCTATTACTTGAAGATCAGTAATTAGCCTATCATCCGTAGTTATTACTAAATCTAAAATACTGTCCAACCTCGTAGGTTCCCAAACCTTTTGAATAAGAAAGCTATCCTCGAGAAAATTAACTAAACGATTACCTTCCGCGTCTCCCTGCATTGTATCGTAATTCACGTTGGCGCAATTAAAGTCACCCATAACTAAATCCTGCTCACTACCTATTATTCTCTTTAGTTCACGATATAACGCTTCGTCCGTATCAGCTGTTTGATTAGGGGGCCTATATATAACCGCAACAAGAAGTTTGAAATCGTTCAATTTAAGTTCTACTATATTCGAATCCATTGGTTCTGGAATTGTGTGCTTTACTTCTATAACGTTCGCAATATTATCTTTGATATACAACATAGCACCGCCTCCTCGCCTACCTATTCTGTTTTTAACAAAAAGTCTATAACCTCTAAATTGATACTCCCTACAAAGCATGTGTTTCAGTGCTAAGCCACGATTCATTTATCGCAATTAAATCATAGTCTTTACAAGCAATTAAAGAAAAAAATTCGTTTATTTTATTTCGTAAGCTACGAGCATTTAAGGATAGAACCTTCAAATTGTTTGTAATTGCAACACCTTCGCGAGCGCAGGGGAAATTTGTGGAATTTACGCTGGGATCGTTCGAGTTACGGCAGCCTGAAAAGAAGAGACAGTATTATGAAATAGTCTTCCTAAACTCGCAGCTCCAACGTCATTAAGATGAAGTCCATCTCCGAGGAACAAGTCCCTCCTGCCGTAGAAACTGTTCCAAACATTCGCAAAATGCATTCCTTCCTGTTGGCAAAGAGACTTTAGGTTATTGTTAATATACTGTAGGTCACCTTGCTGTAGAAATCGTTACGTTGGATAATTCGAGGAAGTATACCTGTTAAAACAATCTTATTGATTTTTTCCTTTAATCGCTCTAGTAAGTCCCTGTACCTAGCCAGCAGTTCTTCCGATCTAGAACTTAAAACGTTATTAATACCGACATGAATAATATTCGTTGTGTCCTCGGCGGTACCGTCTGTAAAATGGTTAACACTATTAGTTATATCCTCCACCCTTGCACCAGGGTAGCAGTAACGGCGCCTACGACGAGGGTTTCTCCCACCGAATTCCTCGAGCTGCCCTCGAACAATGGAATCGCCAACGAGTCGTATTTCCGGTTCATCAGCATATATATATATATATATATATATATATATGTAATAAAAATTGTCCGTTGTCAGGGAGATGGACCCTTATTACAAATTGTTTGTTTCTATAAGGTCACTGCTAAGGCTCGATGAGTAAATTGAAGTTATAATAAATCTTTCTTTTAAGTTAATGACCCTCTGCGTGAATTCTTTATCCTCCGCTTACTTCTGTACCCCCGATTTCAGTGTATTTGATAATGAAATAGTTTGTTTGCTTAGCTTTTAATCAATAAATTGAAGTCACATTTGGCTGCAAGTTCGATCTCAAATTCGAAATATAATACGATTAAGTTCAGGTTTTTTCTTAAACTAGTCTTAACATTAATTAAATAATTTAAGATCTATCGTTGCCCATCCACTACATCCCTCGCAGTAGTTTAGGTTAACGGTTCTCAATATTTCCTCAAAAACTCTCTATTCTCTCAAACTCAATGTCTCAAAACTCAAATCTCACTCAATGAAAGTCTCAAATTTAGTCTTTAACGAGCAAACCCTCTCAAAGGCTTACTCGGAGAATTACCAGATCGCCACCCGGCCTATCACTCATTCCCGACGAAGCGCAAGATATCTCCTAACGGGTTTTTCCCCCGCATCTGTTTTCGTACTCCATCCCTACTCCGTCAGAGTCCAAGGCGCGCCGAGGCGAGCCCAATCAACGGAGACTAATTTGTGGGGGAGAGCGCAACTTAGGGGTTTGCGTCCCGTTGATGCGCTGTTCAAGCATTTAAGAACAAAGAAAAAAGGGGGGGAGCGTCGCACGAGTCGATGAGGACACCTGAGGTTTATCTCAAGGGCTGTTTTAAATACTGAAGATAAAACATGGGGTATTATGGGGAATCAAGTGGCTTGTGTATAACAAATTCGTTCCTTTCAAAAAAACAAAGCAAAAAAAGTATTGAATCCCTGAGGGAACTTGAGGCCGAACGAAGGACTTCAATGGTCCGTGAATACGGAAAGATAAATGCTCCGTGAGAGGAAATGATTCGTAGTTAGTGGGGAGGCAATTCTCAAAACACGAATTTACTTTACTTAGGTCTATCCAGATACGTTAGAACTCGTAGTTACAAAGAAAATATGAGAAATTCAATAGAACATTAATCTAGTTAAGCTTGCTTACTATTTATAAATAGCTGAAAATTAAATTTACATAATAAATACCGTGAGTCAAACAACATATACGGACTTATTCTGAAATTACATTCATAGAATAAATACCGTGAGTACTGAAAGTATGCATCTTAAATATATGCGGTAACAAAGGTTGAAAATGTTTGTTTACTCACCGCATAACCAATATATAATCAAGGAAAGGGTAGGTTTAAGAAGAGAAATACATATCAAGAAGATCACATTATACGGGGAAATTTTAATTTCTGAATGCCTTATAAGGGCAACGCCCTTCTCTAAATTAAATAATCCGATGTGGAAACGGATCAGCCTTCAATATAGTGTCATTTTCATTTATGTTAACATCATGAAAAATACGTCTACCGATTTAGGACGACTAATTCTTGTAACTTGGGGTGGAAAGTGTTCTTTAGGAGGAATAATTCGTACGACGAGTCGCCTAACGACTCTTATAGTTTTCCAAAGGGATGACTAAATTAAATTTTCATAAATCTCATAAAGTTCATAAATTTTATAAGTAAAAATGGAAAAACTCCTTTTTCCTTTTTTCTATACTAAAATTTGCATACTCAACCGAAAGACGAAAGCCTACATTACGAGGGCCTACATTATTAGGTAACTGAATGAAATTATATGAATTTATATTTTGCAGTATAATTTAGTTATCAGGTACGGTCAGCAATTAGTTCGAATGCAAGCGCTTCACCCGCATCGTCAGCGCAAAAACAAGTTGGTCAGCATTCGATCTCTATTTACAGAAAGTTGCTTTCGAGAGACAACTTTCGCAATCTCGCTTTATGACACAAAATTATATCATAATGGTTTTATGGGTTAATATGCTTTTAAAATAAATAAAGGAAAGCGATATAGCAGGGAGAAAATTTGAAATACACAGACGGAGAAACTTATAAGTTGCATAAAGAGAGGTCATTTCAGTAAGGCTCGTAAATCGAACACTTATTGCTAATTATTTATTCATTAAGCACTGTTCACTGAAGGAAACTTCCATGATTTAATTTACATAAGCACTTATCACTAATTTCAGTTAGTTACACAATAACTACCGAATGAAGTTATTACTTTAGCATTCAATTCTACCATGTAAATTTAATTCAATAAATTATGTAAACTACCTTCATTCGGTCGTTTTTTCGTAAGTATTAAAAATGGGGAAAAACACAAAGGGGCCAGATGGGAGAAACGGTTTAAGTCTTAATTACGGGAATGCCCATTTCCTCGTAGACAATGTTAGGTGCTGATTCGGGCGTACGATATGACTGAATTGCCGAGGGCAATCTTTTGACGGAACTTGGGCTCGTCGGTGAAAAGCGAAATTCATGAGGGGGGCTTCTTGGGGGCGTTGGCGATCTGGTCACCTGAGCTTCCTGGGGGCCCGATGCAGGGATTCTAAACCTGGCAGTTGGTACCGGTGGACGATCTCGGCGGCGACAGCATTTCTTCCAGGTCTCAATTCCGATGACGGCGATTCCCAATACGAAACCAAGGGTGAGGGTGGAGTAGAGACGAAGGAGGTCGTTCCTTCGTCTGACTTCTTGAGGGTGACTCGTCGGAGGTATCGAGTCATATCCCGGAGGTCTATTCCTCGTGACAAGGAAGCACTGAAGTGGTGTAAAGTTTCTTTCGTAAACGATGAGTTTACTATGTAAGTGATCTCGAAATCGCGGGGCGGTTCAGGATCAGCAGGTTTCGATAATTGGGCTTCAGACTGAGACGTGCGTTGAAAGTGTACGTGGGGCCTTGCAGAATTAGGGAGCCCATTGGTTGGAAAAGGACTCCGTGATTTGAGAGGGTTTGCGCCCCAACGTGTATGGCGCATTAGGTTAAGAGGACGGGGATCATGATTAAATTCAGGGAAAATTCTGTCAGGAACTTTCTAAGTTGGGACAAAAATAAAAGAATATTTATATAAGCAATGATAAATAAAGGGAAATTTCCTTTTCTCGTAATCTTAATGAATTCATTTTTATAAATTTTCCACTCGATTCCCTTAAGCTCAAGGAATTTGTGAGCTGATTTGGACGCGCGAAACATGCTCTCTCATCAGGCTACTATTTCCGACCTAGGCATTCACGCCAACCTCTTACTCATGAATATTTCCCCATTAAACTTCTGAGTCAGACGCCACGATATTAAAACGTGAAATATAATATAAAACATTTTATAAACGATATGCAGTAAATAACCTGAAAAATGTATGCTATATGAAAAAGAAAATATGAAATACGTATAGTTATATGAACATTGTTAACTCCAAACCGGAATCATGCCTTTCAGTCAACTTTCCGAGGGGTGGGGGAGATTAATTTGATTATATATTAAATGGTAAAAGATTTGTTAAAAGGAAAGAACATCTTTCTTGATTGTCTCGGGAAAGAGTTTAACCCATTTGTTACCTTTGGTTAATTCGTGTGCGTGTCTTGTTTACTCGTTCGATCGCCTTCTAAACATTAACCGATAAGTTCATCTTCTAGACCAGCAATCAGGGCCTTTAAATTACTTCCGGCGGTCGACCAGCGTGCGACCACAGGCCGTCCGTTTCCTCGTACCGACTGCGGAAACGGTGCGGTTCATTGGTTATCTCTTTTTTCCTTTTCGTTTCGTCCATATAATTGGGTTTATTCTTCTGGCGTACTAATTCATCTCGTTTGTTTCTTCTTCTTCGGTTGCAATTTCAGTCTCGCTTAATTTTCTCTTCTTTTGTTCAATATAGTCCTTAAGAGGGTCTTTTAATCTCCTTTTTTGGGTCTAATTTAGGATTTTTTACAAATTTTCGTACTTCCCTTCTTTCCTGCTCCACAGACTTAGGGGTTAACGAGAATTCGCTCATCATTTCCATGTTATAAATTTCCTCTGAAATTTCGTCTTCGAATAATGTACGCTCCCGGCTTATAAGTCGATTAACTTCTCTTTCACTTACTTCTTGCTCCATTTCCTCGCTGTTGGAGGAGCATTCGTTCGGTGCGCTACAGGATCTCTTCTCTTCACACTCGCAGTATCGTAAATTCTCTCCAGCTAGCTTTATTCCTGCTTTCTTAACTTTAGCTCTATCATGAGCAGATTCATTTTGCACGATAACGGATACATTCTCTCCTTCGTTCGCGCAAACCAATTGCGGTTCTATACATTTTTGCTCAGCGCTTATTTTCATTTTTATCTGTCCCGTGGTGGCTAGGACTTCGTCATTCACATCTTTACAACTATGACTCGTAATTTCGACTTGGGGTCGAAATTCAACAGTGTCAATTGACCCTTCCCTTGCTAGACCGACATCGGCCCCTTCGTTCAAAAGTTCAAGGGACACCATGGGACCGTTTACATTCATTATTTGTTGCTCTGCATTCTCCCTCACGCAACTTTCGTTTATTTTTACCCTGGTCGATTCCCAGGGGCATTCATTCGAGGGAGCTACTTCATTTATGTCTCTTTCACTGAACATAGTCATTTCCCGTATAGCCAATCCATCCGCGTCCATTATCACGATATTTTCCTCAATCGTTTTTAATTCATTTTCGCAATTTACATTTTTGTTCGCCGGATTCAAACTACTTCCGTTCCCACAATACAAACACGAGTCATTCTTCGTCACGTTATGTCTCATACTCACGTCACATGAACACATAATATATACTCCATTTACCCATTGTGCTTCCGTTGGGGGATCAATTTCCCTTCGGTCTATCGTGTTCTCATCTATCACACTATCATCCATCGAGCTCTCAGATTTTAATTCTTGCATTCCTTCCATTTCTTTCTCGCTTAATTCGAACATTTCATACATTTTTCTCGTACACTCCGTTATCATTCCCACCGCGACTGTGTTCTTCGACTGAGGCCTTACCTCAAAGTCAAGGTCACTTTCTGTCCTTTCCTCGCACTCGTTTTCAGGTCTGCCTAATGCAGACTCCATTCTCAAGGTCAAATCACTCTGCAGACACGCTCCGTCCTCTCGCATCGTATATGTACTTTCAATATCACTCGTTTCATGGGCATTTAAACACTTCTCTTTCGTATCATTATTTAAGCTGCGTCTTTCATTCCTTTCATATATTTCATTCATCTCTTTCGCTTCCTCATTCTTGCATGTTGTCCTCTCTTTCTCATTCCATTCATTCATGTTCATTTTCTCACTCGCGTTTCTTCTATCCCGGTTCATGCTTTCATCTTCTTTTCTCCTTACCAATATCGGCTTCAATTCAAGTTCCGTTGTCTTGTGTTTTGCCTCTTCCTCCTCCTTGAATGATGCTCGACGGAGGAAAGGTCCCTTTCGTTTGATGAGTCATTCCTCCGGGGCCACGGGGAATTTCTTCGCCCTTTCTCCCACTCTTTTTCGGGGCGTCTTCCGCGGTTGGTTTCCCTCTCCTGGTCGTATCTCCGATAGGGTGACGGACTTCGGTCCGTTCTTCTGTCGGGATACCTGCCTCCATTCCTGCTGGGGGAGGGGTAACCTCCGTTTCTCCTGTCGTAAGGGGAGTAGTTTCTGTCGTAAGGGGAATAGTCCCTTCTTCTTCGTTGTTCATAGGGCGACGGAGAGCGGTACCGATTCTCGTACCTGTTGTCGTATCTGGGGTTACCCTCATAACTGTTGTCGTATCTGGGGTTACCCTCATACCTGTTATTGTATCTGGGGTTACCCTCATACCTGTTGTCGTATCTGGGGTTACCCTCATACCTGTTGTCGTATCTGGGGTTACCCTCATACCTGTTATCGTATCTGGGGTTACCATAGTTATCTCTGTTTCTCTCATACGGCGAGAAGTTCCGTCTTCTCGAATATTCGGAAGGGGAGGAGTACCTACTTCCTCTTCTTTCGTGGTCTTCGTACCGTCGGCCTCCTCCTGGAGTCCATTCCCTCCGATAATTTCTTTCATTCTCTCGCCTATAGCTCTCATCCCTTTCACGCACCCTTTCACTCTCCTTCAATGTCTTCACTTCTTCAATCAGGGGGCACTGTCTAGCTTTGTGTCCCCTCTCCTCACATAGAAGACATCGAACGTGATTATACCCGGCATTATTTGGATGGAAAGTGGGTGCATTTCTAGTGTTATCAGGGACCGTATTAACGTGTGGATAGGGGAAGCCTGCATTAGGGAAATACAAGTGAGTATGCATTGGATAGAAATGGGAAACATAGGGATGAGGGAAATGGATAGGGAGTGGTTGCTGATACATGGTTGGGACGGATTCCTTCTTGGCCAAGAGGCATGTTCTCGAATGAGATCGGCCAAAACTCGACCAAATTTGAATCTCTAAAATTTGTTACAAACGGGTTTGGATCCGGATTAGTCTCAAACTCGAGTCTAGGGGAACCGATTGGAAAGAAAGGTACTCTATTTATATCAAAATTTTGGGGGAAAGAAATGAAGGTTTGATGGGGCTAATTTAGGGGAACTCGTCCTCTGAAACCTCTCGCAACACAAGATGGGTCGCTTACCTCTCTTTCCGCGTTGGTGGGAAAGTTTACTCCTCCTGCCGCTTGGTGTCCAGTAGCAATTTGCGATGTCGACTCGGCCTGAGCAGCAGCAGCGCACGCAGCGGTTCTCGGTCGGGTGACCCTCACGTTGTCGTTCGTCTCTGTCTGTTGCGAGCTTGTAGCCCTCATGCCTCATATACACACTTGGAGAGCAATTTTTTCCTTTTTCACTTAGGTTTTTAGGGGGGTATCAGAAAGGGAAGATCCCACTTCTGACACCAGTTTGTAATAAAAAATGTACGTTGTCAGGGAGATGGACCCTTATTACAAATTGTTTGTTTCTCGAAGGTCACTGCTAAGGCTCGATGAGTAAATTGAAGTTATAATAAATCTTTCTTTTAAGTTAGTGACCCTCTGCGTGAATTCTTTATCCTCCGCTTACTTCTGTACCCCCGATTTCAGTGTGTATTTGATAATGAAATAGTTTGTTTGCTTAGCTTTTAATCAATAAATTGAAGTCACATTTGGCTACAAGTTCGATCTCAAATTCGAAATATAATACGATTAAGTTCAGGTTTTTTCTTAAACTAGTCTTAACATTAATTAAATAATTTAAGATCTATCGTTGCCCATCCACTACATCCCTCGCAGTAGTTTAGGTTAACGGTTCTCAATATTTCCTCAAAAACTCTCTATTCTCTCAAACTCAATGTCTCAAAACTCAAATCTCACTCAATGAAACTCTCAAATTTAGTCTTTAACGAGCAAACCCTCTCAAAGGCTTACTCGGAGAATTACCAGATCGCCACCCGGCCTATCACTCAATCAACGGAGACTAATTTGTGGGGGAGAGTGCAACTTAGGGGTTTGCGTCCCGTTGATGCGCTGTTCAAGCATTTAAGAACAAAGAAAAAAAAAGGGGGGGGGAGCGTCGCACGAGTCGATGAGGACACTCGAGGTTTATCTCAAGGGCTGTTTTAAATATTGAAGATAAAACATGGGGTATTATGGGGAATCAAGTGGCTTGTGTATAACACATATATATATATATATATATATATATATATATATATATATATATATATAAGGGACTGCCCCGATTTCCAAATTTACCTTCCAATCTCGCTAAATCCTTCTTATAATATACCACAAGCAAGGTAATAAAACAGATGTTTATCATACATCCGCTCCACAATTATTTAAAAAAAAAATATTTTAGATAGTTGTAAATCCTTCATATAGTCCTGCAGCGGTGCACCTGAGGTGTGTTTTAGAGTACATACAATGTTTTATTGTTGATTCTGGTAGGGTAGTCCCTCCAGATCATGAAACCAATTGATGCCACTTTGTAACTCTTGGGGATATTTTTTTATGAGCATAAATCCAAAATGGCCGCTGCCGAAATAAGCGTTTTTTTTGTAAACATGGCTAAATAGTAACTTATGAATGTTCAGTGAGGGCATAAATGAGTATACAGCATTGAAATATCCATTCATGGTCTACCACTGACGATTTAGACTAATTTATAATGTTATATGGGGTTAAAAAAAATAACCAAAATACCACTTATATTTAGATGAGCACATAACTTAGTAATCAGGTACACACACACACACACACGCACACAGTTGAGGTACATGCAGGGGCGTACCTAAAGTATTTGGCACCCGGGGCGGATCCTTCCTTTGGCACCCCCCATAAATAATTTTAAAATTTAAACACACTGAAAAATATATTATGTTTGCAAGTAGATTTTTAAACAGTTCAGTACTGTCATAAGCAAATTGGAAATAAGAAAAATGCAGGACATTAAAAATTCAGTGAACAGGTAATACTGCATTTTATTTTATACAGAAAACACAAGAAATCCACTCTCAACGCTCAAAGGTAAATAGAGAGGATTCACAGTCTCTGCTTTCGAGCCTTAATTTCTGCAAATTGATCAATGACCTCATCAAAATTCACCTTCTTTGCATATTCATGTTCAGTTGAAAGTAAAGCCAGATTTGTCAATCTTGTCTGACTCATGGTCGAGCGAAAGAAGTTTTTTATCAATTTCAGTTTGGAAAAACTTCTTTCACATGAAGCAATAGACACACAGACAGTCAAAAAGAATCTCAAACACAGTGACAAGCTTGGCAAAGATTCACAAAAATCCCATTTCACAATAAACTCCAGAAACTGCAATGCTGTCCATTTCTTTGCTTTTTCAACGCTGATTTTGGCAGCTTCCAAATGCCTCTGAAGTCGTCCAATTTCCACACTGATATCTTCATCAGAGAATTCATCGAAAATCTGAGTCAAATTTGGAATATACTTCCGAAGTTCTCCTGTTGCAACAACCAAAGTGTTTGGCTGAATAACAGCGAAGATTGACAGAATTTGATCCATTGCCTTAGAACGAATCTCCAATTCTTGATGAAAGCGATCAAGACATTCAAACATAGCCCTTTTTACTTCCTCTGGCAATGTGAGACCAGCATCCTTTGCCATCTCTCCTGGCATCCTTTTTCGGAGCTTTACTCTCCCACTTCTCTCCTTAGAAATGTCCATTTCCTCACACTTTGTAGTTGCATAATGATAGCCCTCTCCACAATTTCATTGCGCTGATCTTCAAGAAACAGTTTTAGAGCTTGGAGCTTCACAATGCACTTTTCAAGGCTGATTCCAACTGTTTGCAAATACTTTTGTGTGAGATTAATTTCTTCCAGAACTTCACACCAGAAAGAAAGGTAACTCAAAAAAGAGAAATCACATACAGCAGACAGCAAAATCTGAGCTGATCTTCTTGTGTCCACATTTTCTTTGGGATCGCACAGTACTTCAAGGGTTGAGGTCAGCTTTTCAAAATTTGCCTTCACTGGTTTCACAGCGTCATAATGAGCACTCCATCTTGTCTGGGAAAGTTTTTTGACTGTCATGCCTACATTCTCCATCAGCACTTCCCATCGATGAGTTGAGACTGAAAAGAAGGAATAGACTCTCTCCAAGGTTCTAAAAAAAGTCACACATGAAGAAACGCTTCCAAATGGGTGCACTCCGCAAAGGTTCAGAGAATGATTTGCACAAGGCATAATCTCTGATTTTTGACTGAACACCATCATGAATCCCAGCCATAGTTGCAGCGTTGTCATATCCTTGACCACGGCACAGTTTTATGTCCAGTCCATCTCTCTCCAGATGTCTCAAGATATCCCCTGTGAGCTCAGCAGCAATCTTTCCGGCAATAGAGAAGAAGCCCAAGAATGATTCCTTTACTTCAACTTTGTCACATTCAATATGGACGTATCTGATCATTTCACACATCTGATCAGTGTGTGACACATCAGGAGTGCTGTCAAAAAGAATCCCAAAATACTTTGCTTTCTTGATATCAGCCACTATTTTCTCTTTGACGTAATTCCCCAAAATGGAAATGAACTCATTCTGAATCTTTGGAGATAAATACGAAGCCACTCTCCTCCCAGATGGAATAGAATGCTTAATCCTTACAAAATGTTCTTTTAAAAGTGGATCATAATTTGACAGCAACTCTATCAATTCCATGAAGTTTCCTTTGTTTGCTGATGACATGTCCTCTTTGTGACCAAGAAAAGGAAGATTCTGGTGAGCCAGAAACAAGGTTACTTCCAAGAGGTGATGTACGTAAAATATCCCTCCATTTCTTTCTCTCCTTGTCCATTGTTGCTTGATGAACTTGATCAATTGTTTTTTGAAGCTTCAACCCTGCTCCCAAGGTCTTCCATTTCTCCAGGCATGAGAGATGCTGCTCAGAAGCCTCATGGTCAGACACCTTTGGGTTTAGCTTCCACCATGCTTGAAACCCAGTGACAAAGCTGGATGTTCCAATTCCTTTGTCATCAAGAGCAAACAGTCTGCAGCAAAAACAAAAACAATCTTTTGATGGAGAGTAAAGCATCCATGTTCTCAAAACTTTCTCGCCATTTGGCAGAGCCTTATAGAACCATGCTGTGGTCAGCTGTCGACTCTTCCCTTTGGATTTCTCTCCTTGTCTTTGAACTGCACTGAAAGGTCCATCCCTATTTTGAAAGGGTTCACTTCCCCTCTTAATAAGATCAACTCTCAAGTCATTTGAACCGGGATTAGCCAAGCAGCGACATCAGAATAAATTGAAAATCTATCCGTCTCCTCTTCTTCATCAGAGTCTTCCTCCTGTTGATGTGGACTTCTGCTGGCGTCTCCTTCCTCTTCATCAGTTTGACTGCTTTTAGAAGATGAATTGCCATCCTCCAATCCTTGCTCTCTCTCATTTGAATCCTCTTGTGAATATGCTTCTTGTATTTGCCTTTCAGATTCACCAGGCTGAATATCTTCAGGACTTTCTCCTATTGCACTTGATGTTGAAAGCGTCACATACTTCAAAATTGATCCGGACATTGCCTGAGCCACCTCTTCTCTTGCCTTCTTCATTTTTCTTTGTTGGAATCCACTGGGTCGATTTCGCTTCATAGTGGATGTTTTCTGCAAAATTTTAAAAGCAAAAGGTATAAAGCACGAACATACATAACAAGCATGAACTATTATGACTTGAAATACATTAACTGAACAAATTGTCTGTGGTTATTATTATTATTATTATTATTATTATTATTTCTTTATTATTTTTTTTGAGGAGGGGGTGGTTAAGTGCAAACACGACTCCTAGAAAAGCAGAAAACTGTGAGCATTACTCACAAATAACTAGACCACTGACAAAATGAAAATTAACAGTATATCCAGTAAATAAAGAAGTAAAAAAAAATGTATTAAACCAGAAAAGCTTCAAACAAGTGGTTCTCAAACTTTTCCATCCTGATACCCATTGAGTTATCAGATTATCAATCCAGACAAGCAGAGACAATTAATTATCATTATTATTATCATTATTAATTATCATTAATTCACAGGCCTGCAAAATTGAGGGTCCTAAAAACTTTTTTGAAATTGTATGCTGGTTTTATAGGAATTTGGGGTGCTAAATCCAAAAACGGCCTCAGATTTGCTCCATCACGTATAGTTTTTTCACAATTTGCTATGACGTTTTTATGTTGTAATATGTCACTGAATAAAATAAGTAGTGAAGAATTACCACATGAAACCTATTTCCTGACCATTTCTGAATATATTTATTTTAAAAAACTATAAAACTTGGATACTTACATCTTTACTTAGTGGAATGGCTTAGTAGTCCCGTTTTCTTTTGCCAGTGAAGCTGCGCCTGTTGCATTTCCTTTTGTGCGCTGCTTCCGGATTTTCACGATGCAGCATCCAGCAATAATCCCCCATCATATTAACGTTCCACCGGCCTTGGTATCTCTTTTCCATCTCCTTAATGTCTTGATGGAAACGTTCTCCCTGTTCCTCACTTACTGCACCTAGATTTTCTGGGAAAAAGTCCAAGTGTGCATTCAAGAAATGAATTTTGATACTCATTGAGCATCCCAAAGCTTTGAATTTCTCCAGCATGTTTTCAACAATGAGTGCATATTCAGGGTCCTTATTATTCCCAAGGAACTTAGTAACCACACTTTTGAAGGAATTCCAAGCCTCTTTTTCTACTTCAGTCATCGTAGACAAGAAGTTTTCTTCTGACAGCAGTCTTCTAATGTCTGGGCCTACAAAAATACCTTCTCTTAATTTTGCTTCTGATAGGTTAGGGAACTTCTTGTAGAGGTACTTAAAGCATTCTCCACTTTTTTCTAATGCCTTAACAAACTGTTTCATAAGGCCTAGTTTTATATGAAGAGGTGGTAGAAGTACTTTCTTTGGGTCAACAAGATTTTTACGCAAAATATTCTTGCTTCCAGGTTCTAGAGATCTTCTTTGTGGCCAGTGTTTTTGCTCCCAGTGTTGACTCTTTGCTCTGCTATCCCATTCACAAAGGAAACATGGGAACTTAGTATATCCTCCCTGCTGCCCCAGAAGCATGCACAATACCTTAAGGTCTCCACAAATCATCCAGTGATGATCATAATATTTTATCTTTGTAAGAACCAATTCCAAATTCTCATAACTTTCTTGGAGATGTACCGAGTGACCAACAGGTACAGAGGCATACTTGTTCCCATTGTGCAAAAGAACAGCTTTTAGACTTCTTTTAGAAGAGTCGATGAAAAGTCTCCATTCATCCGCTTTGTACTCAATGCCAAATGCCTGTACCAAACCATCAATATCACTACAGTAAACTAAATTGCCCTCATGTGAAAAGTAGTGAATAAACTCCTTTTCTCTTCTTCTATACAAATATATCGATGTTCCAGCTGATAATAAATTTTTCTTTTAATCTGGAGCCTAAGAGTTCAGCAGATTCCTTGGATAATCCCAAATCTCTCACTAAATCGTTTAGTTCAGATTGAGTGAACAACTGGGGGTTTTGACTTCCTATATCACACTGAAATTCTTCATGATCAGTATCTGAACCAGAATTACTAGGCAAATCTTCCAATGTTTCTGGTGGAAGCGGAACTGGAACTTCTGGCCCATGAGGAACAGGTTGAAAAGCTGATGGAAGATTTGGATAGAATATGGCTTTCTTATTTTTTGAGTTATAGCCTTTAACATCACAAGAGCAAAAATAGCAGTCATCACAGTGATTTTTTGGCTCCCTCCATACCATTGGCACACCAAATATGAATGCTTTCTTTTTGCCTTTACACCATTTCCTTAGATCCTCTACGCAAATAAAACAAACTTCGTGTGGTGCCCATGGTTTGTCTTGGTCTCCTAGTTTCATTCCAAAGTAGGCATGGTACACTTGCCTAATAAAATTTGTTACGTTTCTTTGATGTTTCTTGATCACAAATTCCCCGCATATGTAGCAGAAGCTGTCGGGACTGTTGACACATCCACGGGTAGCCATGATTCACAACTTACTACAGTACCCAGAACACATAAGAGTCTTGAATTTAATTTAATAAAAGCTAAATAAGGCTTTCTTAACACTATCAAAACACGCTAGTTCGCTGATATAAAACACAAAAAATCTGGCATTTTCTCGAAGTCGCTTCACAAAAAAAATTGAATTTGTGAAATAACTTTGTGTCGTATGACATTTTTATTGTGTTTTTCGAATTCAGCATACAAAAATACATTGTAAACAGCTAAAATTATGAAAAAAGTTTTTCCATCGCAGGCCTGTGAATTATCATTTATAAACACTTAAACATCACTATGATACCACACTGTAAAAAATTATTGGACACTGGTATAATAGGGTGTGTCGAATTTTTCAACTTTCAAATTCCAAATATGAGGGGTGCTAAAAAGTTGCAGCATGACTTAGGAATTCTAAAGATATTTTTGTTAATTTAATATAATTTAGTTTTGCTTGGTAAGAAGCTACATAAAAATAGTCTTTTTTTACTTTTTTGTGGAATTATATAATAATTATTATATTAATAATTATATATGCTGTATATATAATGCACTGCTGTTTTTGCTTATTTCACAGGTTGAAACATATTCATCAGTGTGCTGAAGATTATTGTCCGTCAGTGCTACCATCCTAACCAGTGGGAATTGACCTACAATGGCTTCTAAACTAAAAGGAGGACAAGACTGGGGACATTCACACATATGAGCAACCTAATTGGAACTGGTAGAGAGTTGTTGCCCTCTGAACTCCCAACTCTGCGAGACGTTCTGAAATATGGGCTACTGCTAAGAGAACAAAGTGGTGAGGATGTGAGAAACTACCCAGCAGCCAGTCTTGCAAAGGACATTTACCCTAAAGTGCTTGAAAAGTGGGAACGAGCAAACAGTTCTTTTGTAGCCCCCGTTGTAAATTCACGAGTCACAATCTTAAACAAGATCCAAGAGAGCTGGGAGCAGGCCAAAAACATATCTCTTGGGAGAGGAAAGCTACATGTCAAAGAGGCTTTCATTGCAAAACTTAACAAGCTTTTTGACATCCTCAGTTGCAAGTGTAAAATTGTTCTCTGCTCTGAATTTGGCTGCCTTGCAGATGCTGGTTGCAAAAACGAAACTCACATTAACTGTACATGCCCTAGGGAGATGAAGATCCCTGTGAAGGAACTTGCTTTCATTAAAGGTCAGAGAGACAAGTCTGGTTCTATTGGACCACATCAGATTGGCTTGCCAGATCAACCTGAGCACAACAGACAAGTCAAAAAGCAGAAGCGGCAAGAAGACGAAAGAAGAAGGCTTGCTGAATATAAGCAGACAAGTAAGCAGGATGTTTCAATGCCATCAAATGAAATAATTTTCTCCGATGATGAAAATGAAGAACAAATAGCTGATGCTCAAGATGGAAAGGATGGAAGTTATGAAGTGACATTAGAAATACCAAGCACGTGTTCAACTTCCAATAAAAAGCCAGAGTACAACACATTAGAAATACCTAATGTTGCTATGCATAGCATCAGATATGGTGTTGGCCTGCGTGCCACAGCTGCCATCACCACTGCTGCCTTTATGGATGCTGGCTTGATCATTGAAGAAGACAAGAGACTTGTAGTTGATCACAATAAAGTCAAGAGGGCCCAATAAAAAGTTATGAGATCCCTGGATCAGGAATTTGATGATCTTTGTAAGAAGGGTGAAATTGACTGCATCTTCTTTGACGGCCGTCAAGATACAACTAAAGTTATGCTGAAAGCAGACAATTTAGATCGTCAGTTCCCCAGCATCATCAAAGAAGAGCATTATTCTGTGTGCAGTTAGCCAGGTGGAAGATATCTCTACCACTTCACTCCTGAGAAAGGCTCAACGAGAAAAAAACCTGCTGAAGTTATTGCTGATAATCTTGTAGATTTCATGAAGAAGAAGGGCATTGATAAAAGCCTGCAGGCCATTGGAGGTGATTCTACAAATGTTAACACTGGCTGGGAGGGTGGTTCCATGCATTGGGTAGAGGTCAAGCTTTGCCGTAAGCTGATCTGGTTGGTTTGTGCCCTCCACACTAACGAGTTACCTCTGCGACACTTGATCACAGCACTGGATGGGAAGACCTTGTCTAACAACAAGTGGACAGGTAACATTGGCAAGATGCTAGACACTGCAACCGAACTTGAAATTGATCCTTCATTCACCAAACTCTCAATTGGAGAGCTCTTACTTCACTGAGTGACAATGTCGTAAAGGATCTCTCTACTGATCAAGCGTACGGGTATAGGATCACACAGGCCATAAGGACAGGAGAACTTCCCACAGATCTGGCCCTTCTTGAAATTGGTCCAGTGAGCCATTCAAGGTGGTTGACAACAGCAAACAGGCTTTGTCGCATATGGGTTTCAAAACATGGCCTTAAAGACAAAACCCCCAACAACTTAAGACTGATAGTGGAATACATTGTTGGTGTGTACTACCCCTGTTGGTTCAACATCAAAGTAAAACACTCTTGGGTGGAAGGCCCACGCCACATCTTGTTTCAGCTGCGGCTAGTTAGGCTGCAAAAGAAGGCTGTAGTGGATGCTGTTTTGCCAACCATCAACCGCTCAGCATGGTATGCATTCAGCGAAATGATAATCCAGACACTCTTGTGCTCAGATGACAGTGAGGAGAGGAGAGCTGGTGTCCAAAAGATTGTTGACATGAGGGGTGGAGATGATGACACACTTGGAGATCTTTCTGTACGTCCCAGGAAGACACCTTCCATCAACCCCAGTGCTTCTTCCGTGTTGGAGCTGACAGACTGGTCTGACGGGGTATTTGAACCTCCTTTGACATGTAAACTGACTACAGCGGAAGTAAAGAAGTTCTTTGACAAGCCTATGCAAGTTCCACAGTGGCCCTGTCATGCTCAGTCAATAGAGAGGTGTGTGAAACAAGTCACAGAGGCAGCAGGCAGGGTGTATACACATGAGAAACGTGAGGGCTATATCAGAGGCCAAGAAGCAAGTCGGCGGCTGATGTCCAAGTACGAATCAAAGCAAGACTTGATGAAACTTGTTGTTTAAATATTTTTTTTTACTGATGTCATTACTTTCTAATGTTGTTTTATGATTACAAGGATATGTTTTATGATTACTAGGATATGTTTTATGCAGAGAAACTAACATTTTTATAGCATTACCTGACATTTTGAGAAGCTAAAATTAATAAATGTTGTTTTCCGAGAGCAATTTATTTGCTTTTTAATCAAACGTAGATTTACCAAGCTAAGTGTTGAGCAATCACAAAAATAATAGCAGATTTGAATTCTTCACATCCAAAAACATATTTTTAAAACCCCTCAGTGAAGGAATTGGCAAAAATTAATTTTCACCTCCCAAATTGACACACCCTACTGGTATAAGTACCATGATATTGTTATAAACACCAGCACTTTATGCTTTATCATAATTATTTAATGAAACATACCTCATGTATGTGGAGTCACAGTGTCAAGTGAACGAGACTTCGAATGTCAGTTGCAGCCAGCTGACTATGCTCAACAAACTGATGACTAAAACGTCAACAAACGTTCGCCTTTCGATGTAATTTTTATCAAATATTTAATTTTTCGTTTGTAAATTTTGTATTGCCAATAAAAATAAAAAATTATTTTATAGTGGAAATTAACATTAAGCTGTTGTAATAGTTTGAACATTTTTTTTTTTTCTTACTTTGCCGAATTTTTCATTTGGTTTGAAAACTTGTACTGGTATTTCAACTCTCCCGATGGCACCCCCCTCCTGGCTGTCACCCTGGGCGGGCCGCCCCCTCTCGCATCCCCCTTTGTACGCCACTGGGTACATGAACAGTTCTACAATGACTAGCCACATGGAGTTAATATGCCTGTTTTGGTTTACTCATCTGTTTCATCAACTCTGTTGTATCTTGTTTGTTCGTTGCAACATTCTTGCAAGCCCTGACATCCACAGAACATAGAACAGGACAATTTTGCAGCAGAGCAGCTGCACCTGGTGGTAGCGCATGGACGTGTAGCAGAACAGCCGCATCGTATCATCTTTAGAACTTCCACAGGAGCTGATGATACATCTGGTGATAAGGGTACAGGAGATAACACACCAGATGCTGTCTTGAGACCATCCATAATGAATGGGTTCCAATGAGGGTGGGTCTGAAAGTAACGCGGATCTCCAGATGGCTGTCTGGTAATAAGCACGATAGACATGTTCCTCGAAGGTCTCGGATGTTAGTGGGAGTGACTTCAACTCAGGAGCTGATGTGAGTTTTGGGTTTGACATCTTCAAAGACCATACCTTGTACCTAACATCAGATAGTTCATTGCATTCTTTGAAACCATACCAGGCAGCAATAAAGGTGGTGACCTCATTGATCACGTCTAGCATCTGTGAATCAATAACCCCTAACTTAGACAGAGAGTAGTGATTCTTCAACATTTTGACAATTTTTCCTTTGCCTATACCCCATAGAGATGAAACAGAATCACAGCCAGATAAGACATGTGCAGGGAGAACCTGAGAGATGTATTCAGCATGTTCACGGACTGTCGATTGGATGCCAACAGAGGATCGGCCTTGACTAGTGCCAACCATGATTAATGCACAATCAAGATCTTGTGAATGATAGAAATAAAATAAGAGTACGAAGACATCAGTGTCATCAGAAACTACTTTGATGCTTCGTTTTCCATGAGTGGCTGCAAAGAGCATCTGTTGTGCAATTATCACATCAGCTTCTTCGTGGGTGGTTCTCATATCCATTCGTTTCACAACGCGAGATTCATGTAATTCCACTGGTTCAGCATCGGGCTCAGTTATGATCAGCTGTGATGAAGCAAGAGGCAGGAAGTCTGAGTGCTCTCTGAGGTAGGTACATATCAGCTGAATAAGTTGTACCTTATTCTCTGTTACACTTAGGGTCACTTTCTGGGTGGGAAGAAGTGTGCTCAAACTCAGCTTATGTTGTCTACTGGCTTCCTTTCCTGCTCTGGCACAACGTGTCACGGATTTGATACTGTCAGTGTTGTATCGATCAAAGATCAGGTAAGTGTCACACACTTTCATTTTCTAAATGATGTAGGTCATGAAGGACTTGATGAAATCTTCAACAGTACCACTAGCTGGCCAAGGAACCACCCATAAAATGGCGCAACCGTCAAGAATGATAGCATCGGGAGTAGGACACTGTCGATCAGAAAGCTCAACTTGCAGGTTTTTCTTCAAGACGGACTTAGATTTGGTAATGCGCATATCGCCATTACATTATCTTCAAGCATGGATGTTGGAATTGGTGAGAGCTCGTACTTCAGAACCTTCTCCAGGTTGATATTTCGTACTTTCTGGATACCTAGGACTCTTGAGTATATTAATATCGTGTCATATACTGGTGTCTCTGCTACTTTAATCTGTCGTCGCATTTCAGACATTGTAACCACTCCTTTCTTCAGGCTGTCATGGAATCCTTCAGGCTACTGAGATTCATATGCCTTCATCTGATCTAGACCAATGGATACTGATTCATCAACGTTGACTGAAGCTGGAGATAACTGGCCAGTTACGATGTTCACCAGGCCATCATGAAGATTATCTTGGTCAAGCGGATCCATATAACTAGTCAGGTGATTTTGTAGCTTTGCCCTGTCTGCAGAATCCGATTTTATCCGGGATGACATCTCTTCTTTGTGGATGGTTACAGCCACCTGTTGATTTCCCTCTCTCATGGCAGCTATGTCTCTCTTCAGTGTACTACATAGGTGAAGTCCTAGTGCCCAACGCTTCATAGTTGATGGCTTCAAAGTGATCCCAATGATCCCTTCAGGACCATGGCCATACCGCATGAAGGTAGACTCTATATACATATCTGACCATATCCCATTCCAGAAACCAGGACCGTGACGCATTACATGTTGGTCTTTCAAGAACTGATCGAGGACTGGCCTTGGCAGTCGTTCCATGGACCGGAGATAAAACAGGCAGTACCTGGAATACAAACATATATTATCCACCATCAGTACCATCACCAAGTTAGAATACGAAAATAGTATAGCCTGATAATATATGACCATCACCAAGATTTTCATATTGTTAGAAAAGTGAAAACTAACGCATTTACTAACCTTGCATAGTTATAATGTCCAGCAGCAAAGAAGTACGGCATCATCAGTTCAACAGCTAGCAGGTGTAGAGGCCAGTCACCTTCCCTCTCTGCCCTTGTAAACATCATCATGATGAAGACTGGCTTGATAAGGTTTTGGACCCAGAGCTTGGTTGTTCGGGTTCATCTGAGATCGAGATTCAAGTATTGCCATGAGATCATCAAAGCTTGGAGCACCATACTTCCTTAGTAACTCTTCTACCACCATCCTCAAGGCCCGAATGTTCTGTGGAAAATTCTTACCAGAGAGGAGCTTTGGAACCCCAGCAAAAGCTGACTGCAGGATATTTTCCAGTCCTGTATCTGCCATCAGTACTCCATTTGCACCAGCGAAGTTCATCAAGGTGTGCATCCTTCCCAAACGTGGAATGAAATTGGTGAAGAGATCTATATAAGCCCATTTCATGTTGATGGCCACTTTGTAGAGTTGCTGATCAATCGTGAATATGGTGTATTCCTGTCCCATTGCAGTTGTATGTCGTTGAGCTTCCATCATGGCAGTAAGCAGACCCGGATCTAGGGGTGGGCTATGTGGGCTGCAGCCACGGGCCCCCAAATTTTCTACATTATTTATTTTAATTTTAGGTTTTTACATCTATTATTACATTCAATATGCTTATGCAGCATCAGCTTGAAGTTTTCCCCAATGTCTTAAATGCATACAGAATGTACTTGTCATTGATGGTGACCAATTGTACCGACGAACGGAGTTTTTCTAAGTTAAAGCGACTGAAATGTTGCACACGTTCAACAATGAAGCAAAAGCGATTACAGTCACTGGCAATTGTCTATGTTGAACATGCTCTGGCCAAAGAAGTCGATTTTCGAAATATTATTAATGAATTTGCACAAAAAAAGGCTCGTCGGTTCAATCGGTTGCCAGCTCATAATCAGTAGGTAGGTGTGTATAAAATTATTAATTCAGGAAAATATAATATGTAAAATATTTGTAAAGTAATATGTTTGTTCTGAAAACTAAATAAATAAAGTAAAGTAATATGTTTGTTCTGAAAACCTTTAATTTTCCTCGTAAACAAAGCTTATAATCCTTATATAATAAAAATTGTAGCCAAGGGGGCCCCCAAAAAAATAATTAGCCACGGGCCCCCATTCTTCTAGATCCGGGCCTGGCAGTAAGCATGGTGTCAGATTCTGCAGGAGGCATGTCTAGAAGTGGTAAATACACAGCTTTAATTGCAGGGCAGATGGTGTCCTTGCTCACGAGATAATCTGGTATTAAATCTATTGTACTCTCGGGTGTCATTGTCTGATAGGATCGATTGGAAGAAACTCATATCAAGTTCATGGGCACGATTCACTAATATTTGTTGCATAACGAGAACCTTAAGAGATAGAGGAGATCTCAAGGCCTCAGAAGCTGGCATCACAGGTTTCTTGGGTCCATCATATCTATGGATCGGTATGTCAGGTAATATATCGGATGAAAACCATAATCCTTTGTATATTCATTCTGGTACTGTTGGGCCTGGGTGAGAAGAATTGCTAGTGCATGGGTGGTTTGCAAACCGTTCTGTGAGGAAATGGTTGCATCAAAATTATCAGCAACTACTTGAACCATACCTCCACCGGGTGACAGGCCCATGTGTTCTTGGCTCTTGGAAGCTGCATTGGCTGCAGATGCACGAAATCGGAGCACCTCATCATATGAAGAGAAAACACCAAAATCATATAATAGTTCAATGATCAACCTGTCTCTAACAGCTATGCCCAAAGCAGTTTGTAGTGCTGTAGGACTTCTGTTAACGACACCAGTAGCCATGTTTCCAATCATTGCTGCCTCCAGAGAAGAGTTGAACTTGTCAGATACTAAAGACAGCAGATGTAGAAGAGTGGAACTGGCATCATTACTGATATCCTCAATGTCCAACCTTGTTTTGTAACGAGACTTGCCCTGCTTCGAGGATTTGGATTCATCTGCTATGCGTTTAGCTACTTTACACACGGCAGCTTCATCATCGTCATCAGACACCAATTTCAGGAGACTTGTTGATGCCTTGCTCCGGAAAACTAAATGGCTTTCAAATCTCTCTCCAAAGTGGTCAGATAAGCATTTGATCAATTGTCTCCGGCTATATTGATCACCTCCGTAGCGATGGTATAATTCATGGACTTCAACAGAGTTCCAGATTATGGACTGATCATCAGTGAGATAATTCACAACATATTGAAAGGGTTCATCTGTCTTTTCATTTGGTGTTTTTGATGTTGATGCCTGAATGTTTCTGTATCCTCTGAAGATAGACATACAGTCCTTGTGATATTGCCCATCTGCCGCATGTAAATCACTCACGGCACCGTCAATTCTCAAGCTTACCTCACTGGCCCACTCGTCATTTCTCAGATGGCAAACATCCAATATTACATCTTTGAAGCTTTTCTGGTTGGTACCTCGATCAGCAATTCTACACTGAACAACCCTTTTCCAACGTTCAGGATGACGGTGATCTGGAGCAGAAGAGCATTTTTCTCCACATATCAGGCAATTTTCTTTGAAGTTGAAAGGAGGTTCAGTGGAACGACGAGTCCTTTCAGTGGCAGGTTTCTCTGAAGTCTTTTTCTGTCGGGCCAAGTAGGGATCTATATGTGTCTTTGATGTGTAAGTAGATGCACAATTTCTCTAATTCCACATGCAACCCATCACCTCTACATTTAATAGCAGCTAAAATACTTGTAAGTCGTTCTTGGCTAGCAGGCATCAAAGGGTTTTTGTTTCTTTTACAGTTTATATGGTTAGGAGAAGGCATGCAGGTGATGATTCTGCCATTGTTAACCATTACCTGTAAAGAGAAAAGAAATACACATATAGTATCATGCTTGAATAGTATTGAGGGGGATTCACATGCTTTATAGCTGCAAAGATTGTTTGTAAAATAGTAGCTTATATACAGACGTTCAAGTAGATTAGCAAATAAGTGAGAAATGGTTCATTTTACTGCTTCACACCGGATAGATCATAATTGTATAGCTACCAACTATTTATTTAACCTCGAAAATGTGCAGTTTAACACCAAAAGCAAGTCTCTCCGACTATTTTTAGAGAAAATATCGCAAAAATTTAGTTTCGGTGTCGGCCATTTTGGATTTCTGCCCTTGAAATTTCAACCCAATGGCTAAAAAGTGATATCTATTGATTTCATGACCTAACGAGATATACTATGCATGGTATCTACTGATTTATTCCCACTTTTTATTTTGTTAAGTTATTTTTTAGCCATGTTTAGAGAAAAAATGCTTTTTTCGGTGGCGGCCATTTTGAATTTTTGCTCATAAAAAATTCCCCCTGGGGTTAGAAAGTGCCATCAATTGGTTTCATGTTCTGGAGAGCGTACCCTACCAGAATCAACAATAAAATATTGTATGTACTCTAAAACACACAGGTATATATCACCACTCTGCTGCAGGACTAATATAAAGTTTTATTTCCCAAACAAAACGTATCTCTCTCTCTCTCTCTCTCTCTCTCTCTCTCTCTCTCTCTCTCTCTCTCTCAACGAATCATTTCTGGAAGAAATCTATGGAATGGGTAAGTTATATCTGACACGCCCCAGAATTCACGGATCACCAATTACACCCCAGTGGGGGGAGCTCCAGGACCTCTGGTTGGTGGATCGTAGCACTTACACGTTATCTCCCGCCCAAATTTCACCGACGGCCAATAGGAAACTCGTGATTCGGCTATTGGGGGACGTTTACAATTAGGTTCGCCTATATAAAAGAGGGCTTTTTCATCTCGAATCCACAACAGTTGTATTTATCAACCAGTAGTTACAGAAATATCTCGTCATGAACTAATCACAAAAACTTTACGGCTACCCGCAGTTGTTTGAAGATGGAGATGCCGCAGCGCTGTCTACAATTCATCTTTTCGCAGCGGCAGACAGGAGTGATCTTCTCTCCACACAAAGCATTGCAGATGGAATGCAAGAATCATCCGTTGAAGACGACACTGAAATGTAAGTAACTAATTTAATTTGTGATTCGGGCTTTATACTTCGGTTCATTCAGTGCCTGTGTTAGTTAATTTATAAAAAGCCATAATAAATGCGTTTTGAAAAACTAGTTTGTGATTTTAGCGGAAGGCCGAGCTATGTATATACACACACACACACACACACACACACACATCGCTTTATTCAGTACAAGTGTTATAATTTATAAAAACTCGTAATAAAACGAAGTGAAAGGATATCTGCCCAGGGTTCGAGGCCCCTGGGGAGGCAGACGATGCGTAGCACATCCAGCTAATCTTACTTTTGAAAACTGTCAGGATATCTGCTTTGTGATTATAATTTGCTGGGCGCCCTAATCGGCGTCTTCTCTTATTGTAACTCTCTCCCCTATATATATATATATATATATATATATATATATATATATATGGATGGATGTATGTGTTAACAACCGGGCTCGTTACCCGGTGCTGGCAGATGATGCGTAGCACATCCAGCTAATCTTACTTTTAAAACCTGTCAGGATATCTGCTTTGTGATTATAATTTGCCGGGCACCCTAATCGCATTTTCTCTTATTGTAACTCTTTAATTAGACTTTAATTTAATTTAACTTTAATTAAAAAAGATTCAGTATGAATTATCATGTTAATTTCTCCTTAAAGGACCGATGCGGAACTTGATTGTGTTATAGCTACTTTTCACGACAGCTTTGATGAAAGGCAAATAAATGACGACAATTTGGAGGCTTAATAGTGCAGCCAACCCAGTGACCTGAATACCGAGGCCGAGGTATTGACTCACATCCGGTCCAACGAATGCCAGGTCATCGAGGAACAAATGTAAGTTTTTTTTTTGTTAAGAACAAAACACATTGTATTTTCATTCAATTTATTAAATGGTAGAAAGCCTGTTTTAGTACACTTCGGTTTACAGAATTAGCGTTCATTAAATAAGACTAACATTAATGGAGACATTTTACAGTTATAATTATATATATACACACGTAAAACTTTACACAATATAGTTACAATTATGTATACACACGTAAAACTTTACACAATATAACGAGTGCATACAAATGAGAACCTTTTTTTATCTGTCTGCATACCGATTCATCATTCATCTCAGTGTCGCACAAATCGAATAATTTAAAAAAAATTATAAATCTCTTCCCACGTGAAATGTGCAGGAGAAATGAAAGACAGTACATGGCACAATTATTATTAAAATATCCTTGGAAACGGTAAGGATTCCAGACAATTTCAGGGACATCTAGCTGTTCGATAAATTGTACAACCACAGGGTCACTCCAGGGCTGAGTGCCGAGTGAATGAAAATAGTACATTCTTTCCCTATTTTTAAAATAGATTGCAAACCAATGAATCCCCTCACCCCCCACAATGTCCGTATTAACGATAAGGCTATACCAATCTCTCGTAGTTGGCAATTTCAATGTTTCATTCTTCGCAAACACACCGATAAATTTGGAGCGTGTGACTCGGTCACTCTTCATTACTCTCTGGAGTGTATACGCGTCCATTTTAAAAGTCTGTGACAACGTTCCTGAAACGGTCGAGCTCTATTAGAGCTTGTGATTCGAGGTATACTAGTACACTAATAGGCGCGTCTATAGGATCGGCGAACTCCAATCTGACTGAAATGTTCCCACTTTGTTGTGGACTTAAGTGTGTATTTACACTAGCAGATAAGTCGGGGATAATATCAAATAGGTAAAGGTTAAATTGATCGACAAATTCTTTCTGCGTTACGCCAAACCCAAGCTCGTCACAGCAACCGGCAATATGGGCCAGATTGTTATAAGCTCTCGTGCAGAGCGGGAACACCGCGTCTGATGAGTAGTCCGTAACCATAGTCCCGCCCAATGCAACGCCATTTACGTATAGAGTTATATTTTTAAGGCCGAAATTCTCGAATTTAAAGGCGCTCTTTTTATATTTTCCATTCGTCGAAGCGTGATCCTGCATTCCAAATAATATCCTTTTAGGTAGAACTCCCAGGGCCACTTTTTCTAGCTGCTTCGAGGCCAACCCGGCGGGCACCGTGTATAGTTTGATCTGTACTCTGTTAATTGGGTATTTTACTGTTGCGTGTATTAAGGTTTTTTCAATTTCTACATATTTCGGCGAACTTAATTTCACTCGCCGTACGCGCAGATATGTTTCCATGATGTGACTCACAACGGGCTTCGCGCCCTCTTCTTAATCAGATCCCAGGTTTATGCAGATCTCAGGATTCGTGAGGTTGAGTTTTAGCTTCATATCCACCCATTCATAAGCAGTTTCTCCTGGAACGTGAAGTCTTTATGCAGACGTCCAAAACACTCGTATATCTTCTTTGAATTTGTAAATTTATCCTTTATACTACTTTCGTCTTTAGTCTGATAATAACCCTCGACACTTAAAAAGGTGTCCTTCGCTTCTTTTGAAAAGTTGAGGACATTTTCCCGATAGGCTCGTAGGTGATAATAACCCGTTCCAGCCGAGATGTTAACCTGATTTAAATACACCTTACACTGGCTGAATATGGAGTGTAGAAAGTTGGTTTCAGGGTATGCAGAGTAACTATCATCGAAGTCCGTTCCATCTGAATGGGCTATACGCAGTTTAGCGTAGATGTTCATACAGCTTGGATCAAAAAAGTATGGGCCTGAGCTGGGTATTACGAATTCTATAGGGGCACTCGGTGAACTAATTGTGTTTAATGGATTAATTATAATAAAGTCGCTATGCTCAATAGAAACCTGTGTAGGGGGCATATCAGAGAGCGACAGTTCCGATTTACAACATTGTAAGCTACACGGATGGATGAAACGCGCCATGACGAGTCAGAAATAGTGCCACCTCTCTCGACAAGTAGTAATCAGCCTATGATTCGTGAGAGCAATGTCCTCAGCTTATATCAGTTAAAAAAATGATCAGCCATAGGCTTCATACGCTTAGAACACTTCTTTTTTTATGTCCTTTTACGTTTAGCGCCACGTGATGGTAACCCCTTCCTCTTGACAGCCCTCTTCATCTTCTTTCCGCCACCACGCATTTTTCTCTTTGCATCTTTGATGATTTCGTCCCGTGTGTTTTAAATGTTTTTCTAGGGCTTCTTTTAAGTTTAGTTCCATCCATTATGTCTTCTACCGCGTTAAAATCTGATTGTAACGCGTTCCTCCCGAGGTATCTAGCACCCCTCTTCAACACTGAGACAGCCGTGCGTAGTATGGTTTAAAAAATGGATCCAAGCCCACTCCCACGCTGATATCTCACTCCTCGATAGATTGTGAAAGGCCTTCGGGTCATTATAACTGAATGCGACGAAAGTGTAGCTTCAATGTTAAGCTCCCATCACCGAATGGTAAATTTTTTCCCTCAATCGTTCTTATATATATTGAGATATTGGTTAATAGATTAGTCGCAACATTCACATAATGGGGCTTGTCATATGTAATGCTCAAACTCTTACCTCTATGGTTGGGGATGTGTACAATGCGCAGCAGGCGCGCCTGGGTGTCCCCAACAAATTGCTGCTCCATGATATTGCTGTAAATATTGCACGTCTGGGGATGGGTAGCTTTCACCCAATTTCTCCAACTTCAACTGATACATTAAGCTGGACAAGTCATATTGTGCCTCGTGAAAGGTATCTCTTTGGAGGGTTGCACCATATCGACCCTCGGCAACAATTGTGAACAGCTCTTTGTCTTTAATATTTCTACTAAGCGTTGATTTTAACTTGAACGTGCGTGCAGGCGTGTCTACAGTATGTTTATGACTTTAAAAAGTAAGTCGTTTGTCAGGTACGACTTTTCAAGACTTGTTTAACCCCGTCACAAAGTCCGTGCTGTGTCATATTGACCGATTCCTAGTGCTACATTTGTACTATAGTACTGCACCTCTCCGAAGAGGACTGATCGCATAGTGTTGTCTAAGGTTATGCCTAACTTTTCACACTCATCGACTCTTCTAAGGATCAGAAATATGATCTGTTCATTTTCAAGAGTTAAAAATTTGGTGGCTAGCTGGAATTCACAAACACCAACTTCGTACGAATTACGTTCCAACTCAATGGGCCCATGGAATTCTGTTATAAAGTTGGCCAGGGTGTTGTTAGGATGTACAGACAGAGAAGAAGAGGACGGGAGTGTGACATAGAAGTGGTTAGGCGCCATATTGCATACTATTTAAGCTTCATTATTGCAGCAGCTTTTATATAGGTGTTGAAGCTTTCTGGGTAACCTAGCCATTTCACCAGGTACATTTTCCTCTTTCCTGAACCTTTGCTGCCAAATTTTTTTTCAATTTTGAACACTTTTTTTCTAAATTAAATGCCACTTTCTGCAACTCCTCGCGGTAAAAGCCTCCTGTGATTTCCTCCCCATTCAAATCTTCAACGTAATACATCATTATCTTGCCTTTAGGTCTCATAATACTAACTTTAAAAATCTCACGTGTCCATCCTTGCTCAAATCCCTTCGCGAATTTATTTCCCGAACGCGATAGCCTTACATAATCATTGATTTTGAAACGTGTAGAGTGTGGTGGCGGTGTTCCACCTCTTCTCACATCAGTCTCTGGGCGCGTACCTCTTTCTAAAACTTCGTTAGGTGTTGTGCCAATCGTACGGTGGTGTGAACGGTTGTATGATGAGGCCAATGTTCCCAGAATGTTTATATATCTGTATGTGTTTTTATGGGTAAAATAGCGATGCATGCGTTCCTTGGTACGTTGAACTCTTTCTTAATTGCTAGTGTAGTAACTGATACTAAACTCTGTCAGCATGTTCTAAAAAGCACGGCCTATAAATTCTTTCCCCATTTCCGTACAAAAATAGCCAGGAACCCTGTTTTCTTTCAAAATCAGCGTTTTGGTAGCTTTAGCAATTGTTTCAGGCGATTTATATTTCAGTGGAATTAGCCACAGACATCTAGAGAATACATCTATTATGAATAGGATGTAGCGGTAGCCATCATTATATATTGAATATCTTTGCATGTCTGTTAAATCTGCTTGCCAAATAGAGTCAATCAAAGCCGCTGTTGTCCTGGCCGTTTTAAACCTTTTTCTCATCGGCTTATGAAGTGTATAAGCATCCTGCTCCCGCAAAAACCTCTCAACATTTTTTTCCCTACTCCATCATTGTAAACACCTCTGTACAGTCTATTAACACCGCCATAGGAGGCGGGTTATAAATGTCATAATAGCGTTTTCTTAATATGTTAGCCATTTGCGTATTTTAGAGACACGTGGATAAGGTTGGCCGTTTGTCTCTTCTTTCTCCTCTTCAGAGATGCTACTGTTGGGGGTGATGGCGTACTCAGTTGTGACACATGCGAGACTTGCTCCAAGTCTTTTAACCTATTCAGATTTCCTATCAATGTTTTGGGGACATTTATTTGTTGTAGTCTTGTTTTAATATGCTTCCATCCTGTTGGTGAGGGCCTGTCCCACTTTCTCACCAGATCATGGACAATGTCGACGATATTGGATCCCTGTACTTGTTCCTTCAACAATGACCTCGCCTGTATCGGTCCACTGTATGATGGGGTCCTCACTCAATAGATTATAAAGACTTAAGCCTTTATTCCTCAATGTATGTGGGAGACTGCTTTTTAATACATGCTCGATGTGTTGCGTTCCGTTATTCTTTGGCTGGTCATCTCTAACGTCGGGCCCAGGTCCTATGTCCATGCTCATCGTTGCTAGCGCTGTGCCTAATAACCACGGGGAGCTCTGTCGGATTCTTATAATCTTCGTACTCATGAAGAAATTTCTGCAGAGCCTCTTGGTACAAGATCCTTTTCTCATCAGGTGACTTTTCACTGTTTAATAGGGCTAACAATTCGCTTTCCATTCTTTTAAGCCTACTTTTACGGGGTTCTAGAACCGTGTCTGGATTCTTTGAACTTTGCAGTGAAGCATACACCTCGTGCGGAATCACTACCACTTTCTTCATATATTAATCTAGTCAGTAAAGGTCCCAAAACTGAAAATAAGATGGGAGGAATGACCCCTCTTTGTACAATAAATTTTTTTCTTCCCACAGTTTGACTTTTACGAGCGAGCGCACGTATTATGTTCTTGTAACGACGTAGCGAGCCTTCTGAGGGGTTTCATTGGCACATTACATTTTATAACATTAAGACAGATTTCACAGATGCATTTTAAAAAGTCGGAGTCGATATTTTTAACAAACATCTGCTGCAATGCCCGGGGCAATCGTTGATAGATTTTTATTAATTCACGATATTTCTTCAGCCTATTTGTCATTCTGGAATATACACCGTTTCAGGCTCGTTTGGGAATATATTCGTTCTTAGAAGCACCCTAAACGTGTTTCGCGGTGAAGGTCACAAAGCAAATATCCGTAACGCTGACTTGTGGCTTCTTTATAAACTCCAAAAACTCCTTACGCTGATTCGGGAACATTTGATTGGCTAATACCCCAATTTGTGACACATCTCTACGTTGCGCGAATAAGACTAGATATTGTGTATTTAACGACACATCGCGCATGTATCTATTTTTGAAAAATAGATTCTGATTGATGAAGAATACGCTTATGTTAAGATGGTGGGAGAACACTGTAAATGTCTCGGCAAACGTTTTATCCATTTCCAACTTGAGATCGTCAATTACAATGACTGTATGCTCATTTCCCTTTAACGAATTAACGTCATATACACCTTTGTGGAACAAAATATCATCTTGTACTCGTTGAACATTGATTGGTAATAGCGCCATATTATTTTATGCACAAATTTTGAGAACATCTCCCCTTATCTTTAATGATTTTAAGCATAAACACAGTTTTACCACATCCTGTAGGGCCAGATATAATACATGTGGAGGGCTTGTGAACCTGAATTTTTCTACAGATTCCATCTCTAACACGTCACACCCCTAAGTGGGTCATTTACAAAATATAACAAAATTTAAGTGCTGCTCCTTATATTCTTGTTTTTCTTCTTCCACAGAACCGTGAATGACGACGATGTACAGCCCCCATCATCGATATTACAGATGACCCCGACCCGTGACCGTGTGCTACAGACTCCACCCCGCTGACGAACCCTCACCAGCGATACCTGTAGCACGCAATTCAAAGCGGAAGCATGATGAAGAACCCTCCACGTCAGTATAAAGCGTGCCAGGATTGCGCCGGTTGTTAGACCCCAGTATAGAGCCCCAACCCTCTACGTCTTACGACACAACCCCACAATAGTACCTTCCTCAAATATACCCCTTATTCCTGTTCAATTCCGGGTACTTCCTCCACACCAGCAGCAGCAGCTTCGTGCTGTGGAGGAAGGTATAACATTCGAGTTGGTGCGCACCGCTACCCCACCCCTGCCCTGACTAGAAATCGGTACGTGGTCAGGGTTGACCTGGATCCCTGTATAGCAACGGTGTTGGACTGCGACGCGTAGTTGAACGTATTGTGGAGTTTGCCCTTCAGAACCGCGACGAACGTGAAGTCCGGACGAGGTTGTCCTTCAGGTTCGGGTCAGATGACGGGGATGTAGATGATTTTTGGGTAGTAATACCGTTCAGACGCTTGGCAGCTGTAGACATAGAATATATCTTGGGCCGTATAATGCAGGCCTCTCAAAGTAGTACAGCCTTCAATATGGACAACTTCACGTAGATATTGACAGAGTATTCCGGGTTGCGGGTCATAGTGCCACACCTTATACTCTTAATTTCAATTCTCGGTTATTTACAGAAAGCATTTAAACGTCGATCGTGGTTGCGGCTTTATAGCAATAGTCTTAGCTCATATGTTCACTGTGCTAAATACAATCGCGTATAATATCTGGCTGCCTACGGTTGTGCAGCGTGCCCGTAAACTGGCTTCAGATTGTAAGCTTGAGTTTGAGTGTAATATGGGTCCTGAAGAGCTGAGAAGGGTCGAGCAGGAAATGAATGTTCGTATAGTTGTATTTGGAATGGATGATCGTCGTGGACTGTGTATGTTTTTAAAAGCTGTGTGAGAGATCGTACAAGACCTCTACTTATTTTAGGATTGTCAGGAACATCGTATCTCCCCATCCGTAATATAAGGACTCTCTACGCTAGTTATGATAAAAGTCGAAAATATGGAAGGCATCATGATTTGTGTAAGGGATGTCTCGAGTTTGCGGATGATATAGTGAAACATTGTAAGGAGTGCTACATGGTATGTGAGCAGTGTAAAAGCCCCAAATGTGAAAGTCGTGTAGTTGAAACTGAGAGAGGAATGTAATGTGTGTAGACGTACATTTTTCAATAATAAATGCTTTGAGCTCCATAAATCAATTGGCACTTGCAGGAAAATGAGAATCTGTGAATGTGGCATGTTTCATATGATGGATAATTGGGGTAAGTTTGTGCATAAATGCGATGAAATTCA
This sequence comes from Bathynomus jamesi, assembly GCA_023014485.1. Lineage (NCBI taxonomy): Eukaryota > Metazoa > Arthropoda > Malacostraca > Isopoda > Cirolanidae > Bathynomus > Bathynomus jamesi. The sequence continues at coordinate 90,124 of JAJOZX010001031.1, read as the reverse complement.
CTGTTCTACATGTCATGAAAAATATAAGGCGGATGGAGTGAAGCATGTATTATATGAAAGATGCTAAGCCTAAAAATAGCCCTTGTATAATGTACTACGATATAGAAACATACACGAACGCTGAAACCAAAGAGGTTATTCCACATTTACTCGTAAGTCAGACTATCTGTGATGAGTGCATGGATGTCGAGTGTGATGAGTGTCACAAATGTGGTAAACGGACAAACGTTTTTAAAACGATTGCACACGACAGCCTGTGAAACTTTGTATCCTATATTGTCAAGTTAGCGGACAAGTTAAAAAATGACTGTATATTCTTGCATAACGGAGCAAAATTTGACACACAGTTCCTTTATAAGGAGTTGCTTGAACACGAGTCATCGGAGATATTTACAGGCGACCCTTGAAAAGAGGCAACAAACTAATACAAATGCAGATAAGAGGTAATGTTCAGTTTAAAGACACCCTGCTGTTCACACCTTGTAAATTAGCCAAGCTACCCAAGGTCATGGGCGTAGCCGCTGAAGTTTCAAAAAGGTATTTCCCTTACACTTTCCTCACTAACGAAACTTTAAATTACGTAGGACTGCCTCCCCCAAACATTACTTTAACTACACCAACATGAGTGATAGTGAGCGTGAAGATTTTGACCGCTACTACAACAGTTTTAATGAAACTAGTCCATACAATATAGCTGATGAATGTGAGCGTTATTGCGTGAATGATGTGCGCGTGCTTAGAGTATGTTTCCAGGCCTTTAGAAGGATGATGTACATAGCCCGTTTCAAATGCGATCCGCTGCAAGTCGCAACCACGATCGCCTCATTATGTTTTACAGTGTTCAAGAATAACTTCATGCCTAAAGACACCATAGCCGTCATTCACAGAAACAATCCCCGCAGTTATGGGCACAAGGCTATTTACTGGCTCATACACCTACAGCAACAGACCGGAGTATACATAAAACACGCCCGCAACACGGGGGAAGTACCCATTAAAGTCAATGGTCGTGTTTTTGGGGTTGATGGTCTAAGTGAGGATCCAACCACTGGTGAGAAGACTATGTACTCCTTCAACGGCTGCTGGTGGCATGGATGCCCACCCCCTGAGTATGTCGTCACAGGGGACCTCCATGGAAGATCCCCCGCCGACAGCCTCACATTGACCCGTAACCGCGATCAACTTATAGGCTCCACGTTCACTCACAAGATCGTATGGGAGCATGAGTATGATGCGCGGATGGAAACAGATGGCCTGTACCGTGAAGAAATAAGGGCTAGCAAACGTTCAATGGTGTTGGACCCTTTCAAATGCGGTGACAGCTTGTTTGGAGGGCGTACAAACCCATTCAAGCTATACTTTGCGCCTCCGGAGGGCGTGAAACTCCATTACTACGACTTCTGTTCTTTATATCCCTACGTAATGAAGAACAATCCGTACCCCGTAGGTGCACCTGAAAAACTGGTGGGCCCCGCCATGCCAACACTCGAGGAATTCTCAGCTAATTTGAGTGAGCGCTACTTTGGGCTCTCTTTCGTAGACGTGCTCCCCCCTCGCGATTTATGGATGCCGATCTTACCCGTCGTTATAGGTCACAAGCTCATGTTTCCCCTGTACGTGAAGTGCGCAGAGGAGAACAGCGGGGATTGTAATCATACAACCAATCAGCGTAAGATCAGAGGTGTATATAGAAGCCCTGAGCTGGACCTAGCCCTTCGCTATGGCTACAGAATATTGGAAATTCATGAGGTGTGGAGGTTTCAGAAGCTGCCCAACCTTTAGACGCCATATATAAACGCTTTTTTGAAGGATAAGGTAGAAGCATCGGGGTATACGCGAGGAGTTGATACCGAAGATGGAAAATCGGCTTATATTCAGCGTTACCGTGCCCGTGAAGCTTGACTTTTCCAAAATCGTCAAGAATCCTGGCAAGCGCCTAGACAGTCTTTGGGGAAAATTTGTACAGAATACTGGCAGAGGGAACGTTCATTTGGCACGAAGTTATAGTGAAGTTTGAGATTATGCCAACGCTCCCGATAAAGAGTTATGGAGATCGTGAATGTATGTAATATTTACATAATAAAGTACATCACCGAACTGGCCACAGATACCTCACGGGTTACAAACATACCTGTAGCCAGCTTCACAACGGCCTACGCCCGCATCAAGCTTTGGGGACTACTGCACTCTCTTGGGCGGAGAGTGCTGTACGCTGACACAGCGTAATATTCACAGCGAGGGAGGGTGAAGGCATGCCTCCTATTGGGGAATTCCTCGGAGAGTTAATTGACGAGATCAAGGATGAGTATGGTGATGGTGCATACACTGATTCATTTGTATCAACAGGACCAAAAACTTATTGGTACGGGTGAGGGTGGGGGAGGATATAAAATATATCGTGAAGGCTAAGGGTATCACGCTTAACCATGCGAACTGACGAGTCGTTAACTTTGACTCGTTGAGGGATCTGGTGTGCTTAGAAGATGAGGACAACCATCCACCCCAACTGACTGTGGGGACCCACAATTTTCGGGCGCAGAAACTCGGGTGTGTGAAGGAACTTAGGGGCACGAAGGTATGCCGTAACACCTATAGGAAAAATTACCAGGTGCCTGGTACCTATGATATCGTACCCTTTGGATACCTTAATCCTTGATTGTTTATATATACACACACACACACACACACACACATATATAATATATATATATATATATATATGTATTGTTAACGATATGTTTATTTATTATGTATATTTGTTTCAATTAGGGTTTCATTTTCTCCTTTGTGTGCGTGCGTGTGTACAATTCTAAGCTCCGCCCACTGTGAGCTCGGTCATGTGACTCCTGCTACTACCTGGGCATATCTCTACCCCGGCGTGCTCAGTTGACCTCTGCAAACCCTGGAGCTCAGAGGTGTATTTTCTCACGTAGACGAAAAAAATAGTGACGGCTACTTTTGATATTGCGTGTTCGACGTTTATGAAGTAGTATTCGGTAAAGTCGGAAGATGTGGTGAATACTGAAAGACGACCCACCCCAGTCTAGGGCGGGTCATACTAGGCATTTTTTTTAAATCAATGGAGAGGGGTGTTCAAATGACATATTTTGGTGTATAGAACACAATTCTGAAGAAAATATTTAATTCTGATAACCCTAACCTACATCATTTTGCAGTTGATTATTATTAAATTGTTGATTATTTTACTATTGTAGTTACCCCAGAATATGTCTTCTCACGTTTTCTATCATGGCTGCTCACGTTATCTCTCATAGAGCATTGTTCTAACTAATTCATATAAACACATATAATGTAATTCATATAATAATAATAATATTTAAATACTCAAATAAAAAGGTGTGCCATTCCACTTAATTGTAATTATCATACAGTTTGGTATAGTGCAGCAGAGAGAAAAAGATTCCTGTGAAAGATCTTGCCTACATCAAGGGACAGAAAGAGAAGGTTGGAAGTAAGGGACCCCACCAAATAGGGGGTCCTGATCTACCAGAGCACAAGAGACAGGTGAGGACATTGAAAAGGCAGTGGATGGAAAGGAAGGCAGAGAAAAGGAGAAGGAGCAAGGAGGAAAGTGCTGCAGTAGCAGAGAAGGCAGCCAGGAAGGATGTTAAGAGATTTTTGGCAGATGGTGATGAGGATCTGGAATTGGAGAGAAGTGGTGATGAAGATGAGTTTGTTCCTGAAGTTGAGCTCTTCCCTCAAACTGACCCTGAGCCAGCAGCTTCGGCAAAGGTACAGAAAAACTATGATGAGATTCAAAACATTGCCCTTGCTAGTGTAAGGTATGACATAGGGCTGAGGCCAACTGCAGCGATAGCAACAGCAGCTCTGATTGACGCAGGAATCATCACAGAAGACAATGCAAGTAAAGTGATTGATAAGAGCAAGGTCAAGAAAGCACAGGAGAAGTTGATGAGAGAGCTGGGGGAACAGTTCGAGAAGAAGTGCAGGGAGGAGGGGGGGATCTCTTGCATCCTCTTTGATGGGCGGATTGACCTGACCAATGTGATGATGGAAGCTGAGGGCAGTGACCAGTCTTTTCCCGCAAAGATCAAGGAAGAACACTATAGTGTTGTTAGTGAGCCTGGCAGCTACTATCTGTTCCACTTTACCCCAGAGAAAGCAACTAAAGAGGAGTCACATGCGGAGAAGATTGCTAAGGTCCTGTTTGCCTGGCTGAAAGAGAGGGGTTACGATAAGACCTTGTTGGCCATTGGAGGAGCCTCAACAAATGTCAACACTGGTGTGAAAGCTGGAGTAATGCGGAAGCTGGAGCTGCACCTGGGGAGAAAGCTGGTCTGGTTGGTGTGCAACCTGCACACTGTTGAACTTCCCCTGCGCCATCTCATTGTTGACCTTGATGGCCCTACTCTGTCAGACAAAAAATTATCCGGGCCAATAGGAAAGCTCCTTGATTCTGCTACAGACTTTGATATCAATCCGAACTTCACCCGAATCTCTGTTGGCCCTCCACTGATCAAGCTTCCTGACAAGGTCATTCAAGATCTCTCAACTGATCAATACTATGGCTATAAAATTGTCTGTGCAGTCAGGGATGGAGTACTTCCTGCAGGGCTGGCTCTGTTAGAGATAGGACCAGTAAACCACAGCCGCTGGCTCACCACAGCGAACAGACTTCTCATGCTCTGGGTGTCAAAGCACGGACTTAAAGGAAAGAACCTGGAGATTCTGCAATTCATTGTGGAATTCATCATTGGAGTGTATTACCCATGTTGGTTCAACGTGAAGGTCAAGCACTCCTGGATCGAAGGGCCTAGGCACATCCTCTTTCAGCTGGACTGCCTCAAGTCCCAGAGAAAGGAGGTGCTGGATATTGTGATGCCAACTGTGAGAAGATCTGCTTGGTATGCCCACAGTGAAGTCATCCTCCAAACACTACTCTGCTCTGAGGATCAGAAGGAGAGGATTGAAGGGGTGGAGAGAATCCTGGCCATCAGGGGAGAGGGGGACCCGGACACTCAGCTGGGGGACTCCTCTGTTAGGAGCAGAAGGACACCTGACATCAATTGTGATGCTTCTAGCATCGGTGACTTGATCAGCTGGTCAGAAGGTGTGTCAGAGCCACCTCTCACCTGCTCTCTAAGCACCTCAGAGGTGAAAAACTTCATCAACACCCCCCTAGATCCATGTCCCAAAGCTGGATCCTGTCTGCTTTGCAGATAGCTGGTGAGGGAAGCTATATTTATGGGACCTCTTTGCGAGTGACCCGTTGCCCACGTCGGGCTAGCATCATGAAAAAGAAAAACTATGGTATTTGTCATTTACCATTACTTATTCGGACTATAGTGGATTTAATTATCCCAGAAGAGTTCCTTGTTCCATGCACTGTCTGTGTGTATCATATATATATATATATATATATATAATGTTTCATGTACTAATATGTTGATGATTATACTCCATCGTTTTTTATATTATTATTTTTATTTTCAATATATTTAATATTATTATTTTTATTTTCAATATATTTAATTATTTAGTATAACTGTATACCTTACAACTTTACAAAGGTTCCGCGTGATGATTCCTCATTTCGCGAAGGTCAAGTTTGTTGCCCCTCCTGTACTAATATGTTGATGATTACACTCCATCATTTTGTATATTATTATTTTTTATTTTCAATATATTTAATTATTTAATATAACTGTATATATATATATATATATATATATATATATATATATATATATATATATATACAGTTATATTAAATAAGTAAATATATTGAAATAAAAAATAATAGTATACAAAATGATGGAGTATAATCATCAACATATTAGTACAGGAGGGGCAACAAACTTGACCTTCGCGAAATGAGGAATCATCACGCGGAACCTTTGTAAAGTTGTAAGGTATACAGTTATACTAAATAATTAAATATATTGAAAATAAAAATAATATTAAATATATTGAAAATAAAAATAATAATATTAAATATATTGAAAATAAAAAAAAAATATATATGTGTGTGTGTGTGTGTGTGTGTGTGTGTGTGTGTGTATATATAAATATATATATATGTTAACCCCTCTGTCTATGGCCTGGGTTGGTTCGAAATTGACGGGGGTTCTAGTTAGGTGGCAGCAACGGATTTGTTACTTACAGTAGTTTCTTCTATACTACTCTCCGAGTTCTTCTATAGTGACTCGGAGGATTCTGGGAGGCTTGCTAAATTCTATGAAGATTTCCGGATTCTTCTTATAACGTATCGGGAAATTTTAATGACTAAGTTCTCTGAAGAGAGCAAAGCTCGAAGGAGAAGATAAAGACTATTTCTTACTTTAATTTACTGCTAAAATGTACAGGCAGTGCTCAGCCTTCGAATATGATTCTGAATGAACATGGAAGAAATTATTGGGGTTTATATACCCCGATTCTACTAACATCATCATTATTAAATGTTGAAGAGGCTGTATTATTTTTGCACAATAGTTAAAAATAAAGTAAATTTTTTGTTGTGATAATGGTTAAACAGATAAAGAAGATATAGGAATAGGAAGCCATATTTTTATCTTAAACCGCGTATTTTCAGATCTGCTGTTCTCCTGATCCGCCGAGTTAATTAGAAACGGAAATTGAACTATGCATCTTTATACTAAGATATGCATATGAGTAAAAATTAAAGGTTTAAGATTTAAAATTAAATGCTTAGGCAAGTCATGACTTCATCTTTTATAACGAAGAGAGAATGTATACAAAACATGAACACGGCAACTTTTAATCGGGATTCATTATTAAGCTAAATCTAAGAAAATTATTAAGAAATTTTAAAAAGAACAAGCCACCAATTATTTGGCAAAGTCGAAAGCACATCAAAAATTTATCCCAACGAAAAATAATAATAAAAAAATAACAATATCGCCGCGTATACATTCCTAATGGCGACATAATGTCGGGTCGGACATTGAGTACATTGTAATTTTGGTCTACTATGATTATAATTACCAATTAATTCACATTCCTTTATTATCATTAACTCGTTAACTACAGTTTCATTAAAGTACATTAATTACATCATATTAAATCATTAGAGTTAATTACAATTGACCACAGTTAACTATAGTTTACAGTGTTTCATATTTACATTAGGATAATTCTTATTTTGAGATTTAACACAAAGTATATGGGCACATATATATATACATAACACGCATAACGATATATAACATAATCATGCTTTTGAATTAGAATTAAACAAGAGAGGAGATTTCGTAATTAGATGCCCGCCTTCCGTGTTGGTCAGCAGAATTCGAACACGGGTCAGCATGACGAGTATCTTGCGAGGGAACAATTAAAAAAAATATAACACAAGATAAAGGTCAAGAAAAGACATGGACGTATGAATTGAATAACAGATAACTTGCGTTATACGAGTTTGGTCCTTATGTAAAAATTAATAATTGAATATAAAGATTATATAGGAATTATTCATTGTTCTTTTTTACAGGGCTCCTCCCTCTAGAATGATATTACTATGATAACACTGCCCAACAAAAAAATTTTTTGCTGCTGATTTAATTCTAAGACCTCCTTCTGGATAATATTGATGTGCTGATTTAAAAAATCACCTTAGATTTTGTCCATCACATCAGGTTTTCGTGCAATCCAATATGCCTATTTTGGGTGATCCGTGAACTTGTAGGGCGCTTATCAAAATTGATGATTTTTGAGACCTGTTAACAGCTGTTTTGCTGTTAAAATTTTATCTGTGGAATACGCAAATCTGTGCATTAAATCTAAAGGTCATGTACAACATATTAAAATCTTGGGTATCTGTGATTTCCCCAGGTGTGAGCGTGACGTCATGATCATGGGTTCATTTTTTGCTTATTTAAACACTTTTAATCACTTTATGTGTCAATATTACCATTGTATATTAAAGTTCACTCCCTGCACAATTGTTTACTTTTCCATGCTGATTCTGAGTATGTAAAAACTTATTTTTTGAAGAGAAAAAAATTGGGCATAACCCTGCCAAAATGCGATATCTCCAAAATATCCGTATTTGATTGCTCGAAAACCTGACGTGATAGGCAAAAACTAAGGTGATTTTTGAAATCAGCACACCAAAGTTACCTAAAAACAGGTGTTAGAATTAAATCAGCAAAATTGGTGTTGGGCAGTGTAATATAACATCCTAACTAATGCTAACTAGGTGATAACCATTGGTTTTATAATATAGATTTATATACACAACATAAGTCGGGGTGGTTAAATCTAGTTCACGTGGTCTGGGTACGCACTCTTGGTCGTGCATAAATAGTTTCACGTGGCTCGGTGTCTCTTGTTTTCCTTTGTTCCAAGAACGATCTTTTTATCACAACTATACCGAGGATAATATCACATACAATAATGATACTAACGGCAGATGTTGAAAAAATTGTTACAGGTTGTAGTATTTGTAAGAGGTTATTTTGGTTATCATCTGAAATTTTAAACCGACTTAATTGATCATTCCATTCAGGGGCATGTAGCTCGGGTAGGATGGTTACAGGTTTAATGGAGAGATTTAAGATCTCTACAACGGGTTTAAATTTAATTTGCGACGAGAAGGGGTATGAATCATTAATGGTAACCTTGTAAGGGTTGTATATTTGGAAGGTTTTTGAACGCAAGGAGCAACCATTTGGTAGCAGAATAACCATAGGGATTGTGATGAGGGAATAATTTGACGGACACTCGAGAGTAGCGGCAGTCCTGTTCGCGAAAGAAACCCAGATGTCTGGTCCAATTCGAAGTCGGACGGTTTTAGAGGAATTAAATTTTGTAAATGAACATACCGGGGCATGACGGTCACGAATTAAGTCGATAAAGGAAGACCTAGTAGTTGGAAGAATGACTGGTTTGAGTGGAGGGCAAACGAGTTGTTTATTTGTTTGCGGGAATCGGCACTGCCGGACGTCGCTATCTGACATCATAGAATATACTGACAGATCTTTGGTGAGGAAAAGGTAAGGTAGTACGGTGAAGATACAATCGTTAGATATTAGAATCGTTTTGGTAGGGTGTTGGGAAAAGGTGAAATTTATATACGTCATAAGTGAGTACATCGAAAAATGGTACAATTATGATGTATGTGTAGGGGCGTGGTCCATGTACAGTCCAGGTGTATTTTAGAAATTGGGGGTAGTTAGTATGGTTGAGTGGGAATATCGGTGATAATTTTAATTGTGTCTGGGAGGTGTGAATCAAGGACTGAAGTGTTTCCCATGGTATTAGTGTGGAAAGAGTGATTTTTCCATGGGCTAGCTGGGTTGCACGCAAAACCTTGGAATGAATCGTGATTATTTGTTGTAAATACTTATCGATCAGGATTACTTGTAGGTTAATTGTTTTTATTAATTCTAGATATCTTTTGTGTTCTTTGTATTGAGCTAACCTCCGAAAGGGCGTGGAGGAAGCGATTGTTTTCGTGTAGTGACCTAATAGTTTGTTCTAACATGTGTCCATTGTATTGCTGATTCCTCTTGAAGAGATTCAATTTGAGTTCAATTCTTTTAATATCTTCTTCGGTTGCTAATCCGAATAAACCCTTGAATATTTTTCCTCCTATATCTATCAGTCCCTTTTACTTCTTTGATTAAATTTTTCCGAGTTTGAGTTCCAGTTTGTATCCATAGTAATGCTAATATTTCTGATAGGGTGCCTGCTGTAGTTTGAATATTTTAGAATGTATTTTCTAATAGAACGCGACTAATCTGGTCGTTTCCCGGGTCATTTTTAACAGAACCCTGAACTTTACTTCCAAACGTTTTTAATTGGGTTTTATCTGAAGGAGATTGATTTTAATTCTAGCAGGGGGTTGCAAATTGGTAAAAAGGTCCGCGTGTCCTTTCAAAAATTTACCCTCTGCAAGCTTTCCTATAACAACTCCGGTGGAAACTTTAATGCTAGGGCTACAAGAGTAAATAATTTGGAAAATTATAAGGGGGACAATTTTATTCATTTCTACGCCTTAGATTATACGGAGCTGGGGTGGTCATGTGGATACTTGTGTTGTGGACGAAGGGGTCGGCCTCGGTTTGGTGGCAATGGGGGTCGACCGTTGAGCTCGGATTCTGAGCGGGTTCGTTTCTTACGTGAATGTTTTAGTTCACGTGGTTGATGCATTTGCGGCCGGTATGTATAAGTCCGTGCGTTGATCATCAATCGGTGAGGGTGGTGACAGGAGATGGTGGAGTTGGAGGAGATGGTGGAGTTCCACTGAGTGATCCTCTCGAAGGGGTTTCTCCAGGGTCTGGATACGATGGGACTCTTGGTTCTGGGGTCTCCTCTTGTTCAGAGATTGGCTCGAGTACTGGTGGTATTACGAGGTACCAATCTTCGTCATGGGTAGTGGTTCCCGCGGTGACCACTTCAGTTTTTTGATCCCTGCTCGATTTGTTAATACCTTGACCTTTCGAAGGATAGGCGGCTCGAACGCCTGGCAGATGTTTTTTGGGAAGGTGTTGTTCGGCAGCTATCTTCAAATTATCAGCGTGAATGATCTTTAGTTTGGAATGATCCCGGAGGTCGAGGATTTCATAACGATTTTTTCCTAGGTTTTTCATAATCCTATATGGGCCATCCCATTTTGGGTATAATTTGCGATGAGCACTTGGCGGTTTCACGCTCTTCTGATAACATCGCATACCGACGATTATAGTTCGTTGACGGGGATGACGCCTATGTTGCTCTTGCTCCATCTGTTGGTTTCGTTGGTTTAGGGCAGGGGTCACCAACCTTTTTTTTGTTCACCGCCCACTTTTACGATTTTTTGAAAATTAAAAAAAGCTTATCGCCCACCTTAGATCAAAAAGAATAAATCAACATAATCGATAAAATAAATAATGAAATAAATGTTTGATTACCTTTAATGTGAGCCCACTAGTGTGCGCTACCCACCAGATTGGTGACCCCTGGTCTAGGGCATAGCGGATTATGTCAAAAATTTTGAAAGATCGTTCAGCCAGTTGCTGATTTGCTTCTGCCATTTCGGAAGTGTTAGAACTGCCGAGTCGATTTGGTCGGGCAAATCAAAAGGTAGACGCTTGTCGTAGTGATATAGGACGAAATGAGGGGTGTCCCCGATAGACACATTATCGCCATTCTTGATGGCTGTTTGTACCATGGGAAGGGAATCATCCCATGTCGGGAGGTTGCATCGACAACGTGGCGAAGGGCTTCTAAGATCTTCCGATTGTGCCTTTCCACTAAGCCGCTTGCCTGCGGATGGTATGCCACAATGTGTGTTTTTAATTTTACACATGTTACAGAGTGACTCGAAAAGTTTGGACGTGAAACTAAGAGCGTTATCCGAAATTAGGATGGAAGGAGTAGTATGATTCTGGATGACGCGTTCCACTAGGGCTCTTGCCACAGTTTCCGAGGTCTGGTCTGGAATTGCAGCTACTTCGCTGTAACGCGAGAAGTGGTCCGTAAACACAATGATGTACTGGTTTCCCTTGGATGTTTTGGGGAATGGTCCCAGTATGTCCATTCCAGTTCTTTGCCAGGGCCTTTGGCATACTGGATATTTATGTATGGGAGCTGTGGACGGTACGTTGCCTTTGTGTTTTAAACAAGACGGACATTCAGCGATGTATTCATGTACCTTGCTGTTCATTTCGAGAAAATGGTATCGCTCCAAAAGGCTCTTGATGGTGCGATCCGGCCCCATGTGACCATACAAAGGTGAGTCGTGACAAAGTCCAATGGCTATATCGACGAGATCCTTTGGTATTTCCACGAGGCCGTTTCCATCTTCGTTCCTAAAATGTACGAGCCCATCTTTGAGGTTGTACTGTTCTTTTACCTTCGATGGTTCCTTTTGTTCCAGGCACGCCCGAAGGTTTTGGGTGTGTTGGTCCTGTTGTTGGGAGTATTGCAGACACTCGTAGTCGAACACAGGAAGAATTCCTATTTTATTCACTTGGACGTCGGGCTTGAGACTTGACAATCCGTCTGGAATAATTTGAAGTTTTCCCAGTTTGTATACGATTTTTGCCGCAAAGTCCTGAATCAACAGAGCCCATCTACTCAACCGTCCTTCAAGAAGCTTGTCCTTGAAGAGATACGTGAGTGGCTTATGGTCATTTTTGATGGTTACATCGTAGCCATAGACGATATTTTCAGAATATTTTCAAAGCCCAATATACCGCTAGGGCCTCTCGGTCCGTAGTGGAATAATTCCGTTGAGGTGCAGAGAGAAGTTGACTGGCATAAGCAATGGGTAATTCCACACTATCTACGTCCTGTAATAGGAAGGCTCCTAGTCCATAGGAGGAAGTATCTGTGGCTATGACAAAGGGTTTTGTGTAATCATGATATTGGAGGATGGGATGACAGGTTAGTTTACCGATTAAAGTTTCAAAGGCATGTTGGTGATCAGATTCCCGGTTAAATTTAGCATTTTTCTGGAGCAAATTAGTAATGGGTTTAGCAATATCTGAAAATTGGGGGATAAAATTCCGATAGAATCCGACAAAACCAATAAATGCACGAGCGTTGTCGATGGTTTTGGGTACAGGGTACCTTTCCTGTGCTTCGAGTTTGGCTGGATCAGGTTTAATTCCTGTGGATGATAGTAGAAATCCTAGGTATACCAGGGACTCTTGTAAAAAGTTGCACTTTGCAAGTTTCAGTTTAAGGTGTGCTTTTCTCAAGCGTGATAGCACATTTGAAGACGTTGAAAGTGTGTTTTTATGTTCGAACTGTAAACGATAATATCGTCAAGATAAACGAGAGCTTCAACACCTAATAGGTCGGAAAGGACTATATTCATCAACCTAGAGAAATTAGCAGGCCCATTTCAGACTCCGAAAGGTAAAACCTGGAATTCGCAATGGCCTCGGTTAGTGGAGAAAGCAGTCAGTGCCCGAGATTCGGGACTGACCTCCATTCGCCAATAACCGGATGCTAAATCGAGGGATGAAATAAGTTAGCTTTCCCTACGTTCAGAATTGTTTCCTGCATGTTTGGAATAGGGAAACGGTCTGGGATGGTAATGTGGTTCAGGCGTCTAAAATCTATACAAGGGCGAGATGTTCCGTCCTTTTTGGAGACAAGAATCATAGGAGCGGACCAGGGACTAGCTGAAGGCTGAATGACATCCTGCACCAACATGTCCGTGATGTGTTCCTCAATAGTGACTAATTGGGAATGTGGAACCCGATAGGGAGGAATGAAAATGGGTTTGGAATTGGGTTCCAGCTTGATTTCAAAAGGGACCAAATTAGTTCGGCCCAGAGGATCTCCTTTTAGGGCAATCACACCTCTATTTCTTATTAGGAAATCGAGAAGTGATTCCACTAGTTTGGGATCTTGTAAGGCTGGTGACTCCTGAAGGGAGTGCTCCAGACATTTCTTATATTCTTCTTTCAATACTGAAGGGTTTAACTCTAAGGAACTGGAAACACGATTTATGGTACTGGTGGGGAAATCTGAATCTATTTCTACTGTGGAAACAGTTCCTATTTTCTGATTTGAAGTTAATTCGATAGGGCTTCTTCCTTTGTTTAAACAAACAACAGGGATAGCTGAATTCTGACTCTGACTAAGGACTTGGGCAATAAGAACATCTCTTTTGAAATTACTTTTCTCTGACTCTGACTCTAATAATTTTCTTTGACTGTCGACTACTTTTGCGAGGAAACAAATCTTCTCATAAGGTGCTACTGTTATATGCTCGGTAGGGCATATGAAAAATTGAGAATCTGTCTCTGGTTCGGCGACTAAAATTTGCCTTATGAGTTGAAGTGAAACTGACTGACTGGAAACTGACTGACTGACTGGAAACTGACTGACTGACTGGAAACTGACTGACTGACTGATGGAGACTGACTGACTGGCTGACTGACTGACTGGAAACTGACTGACTGACTGACTGACTGGAAACTGACTGACTGGAAACTGACTGACTGACTGACTGACTGACTGACTGGAAACTGACTGACTGGAAACTGACTGACTGACTGGAAACTGACTGACTGACTGACTGACTGGAAACTGACTGACTGGAAACTGACTGACTGACTGGAAACTGACTGACTGGAAACTGACTGACTGGAGCGGTTGTCCCTCTGGATGTAACCGACTGTCTTGAACTGCTATCAAGTGGAGGGGGTTTCCTATTTCTTTCGGAAATCTGAACTGAACTAATTCTATTAGCATTAAGCTGTCTGTTATTCTCATGGAGATGGTGTGTCCTATTTCTACACTTTACTAGCTTTCCGGCTGGGTAAATCTCCCATTGATTCCGGTTTAAAAAATCCATACCTAATCTGTCTGAAAGGTGGCGACTGTGTCCACTATACAACATTTCACGGGGTATACCGCGTTTCCAACTTCTAAATAATTCAATTTCTCCGTATGTAGGTATGGGTGTGCCCGTAACTCCTCTGAGTTGACAGGAGGGTGCCTTAATTTCATATTTGTAATCTGTACTCTCTAGTAATTCATCTACACATTGTTTCTTAATTCACGTCGCGTGTGCTCCTGTATTTAGAAGAGAGGTTAAATCTTGGTTAGCTATGCTACAATTTATTATTAAATCTAGGAGGTTTGCACCTATTATCCTGATGGGGAGTTGGTGTGTGTATTTGGGTACATTACTGCTGTTTAGGAGGGAGGTGGTTGAACTGCCGCCTCCAAAGTAGGGTCTAAAAAAGGGCTCGAATTGTCCTCTCTGGGAGAATCTGGGTCATATTCTATGGGATCACCAAACACTGGAGGGTTTTCTTGAAAACTGCACTCTGGGGAAAATGATTCCTCCGCGGGTACTTCTACATACCGAACTATCCGACCTTGTTGATTGTACTGGGGTTTGCACATTGGGTAATAGTGTGATTGACCCTGTGGTCGTAATCTATTTGGTTGGTGGTTCGACTGAGGCTGGGAATGGACTGGTTTTCGGGGATTGGAGGAATTTTGGGAATGTTGGTGGTTCGATTTCTGGAAGTGGGGCCTATACCCTGCAGGGGCTTTATCAGCACAATTTTGGCGATCGCCACGGCGATGACCATGTTCGTGACAGTGGGAGCAATAAGGGGGATAATTGCATTGACTTATCATGTGCCCAAAGCTATCGCAGTTAAAACACTGTGGAGGAGGGCGTGTATTCTGGGTTTGGGGGGGCTTGTTTCTGGGGTGGTGTTCCCTGCATTGGCCTCGATTTATAGGGTTGTTGTTGGTGGTGTTGTGGTTGCTGCTGCTGAATGTAATGTATAGGGGTTTCTCTACCCTTTCGGTAGTTCTGGTTTGCTAAATCTGGGTAATGTTCCCGTGTTTTAGTTATGGCTACACTTACTGGTTTGTCAACATTTAGAAACTCTTGAAACTTTTTTTAGGTGCTCCGGATAGGTTTTGGTAAATGTTCGTTGCTGCTATGAGGTTTCTTTGTTTTGACGTGAAAGTAATGCCACACGTATTTTCTGCAGCTCGGAGGGCTTCTCCTACGAGTTTGTGTTCGTGTAATAAAATTATTTAAATCTTCATGTTCCTCTTTCTTCCATTTAGCTTGGAAGACTGCTTCTAACGTGGCTAAGGGTTGTGCAAGTGTTATTTCTTTAAAAAATTCTAATAAGTTTTGTTTAAAATTGTCCCATGTTGTAGCTTCGCTAATGGATGGGACGTAGGTGACTGTATCATGAGCATTCCCTTCCTTAGGGTCGATAAACCATTTTGCTTCCCTAATCTTTATATCATCATCGGTGATGTTTTCGCGTAAGAAATGTTGTTCTAAAGACTCAATCCAAGGTCTTACGCGTGGTTCAACAAAGTGATTATCTATGGTCCCCTTGAAAATTAGGACAGTATGGGGAAGGTTTACTAGTCTACCTAAGTTAATGTACGCTGGGGCGGGGGTTTGAGACATATTGGCTTGTACTTGATCTGAAGTTTGTGTGGTTGGGAATATGTTTGAAGGGCGCGGGGTAGGTGGAAAAATGGGTGTAGTGAAATTTTCGATGTCAGAAAGCGCACCCTCTGAATCGCTCATATGTGAAGGTACTATTAATGTGTTCTAATTTGGTCTGCTTGACCGATCTTAATTATAGAACAATCACTTAAGGGGTTTTCCTAACTACTCTATCTAGAAAATACATTAAATAAATGCACAACAATTTGCCTAACTATGTGAAAATTTGAAAAGATTGCAAACAAAATAATAATAAAAAATGTAAACAAGATTTCACTCGAATGTACGTGAAGGTATGGTAATATTATGCTTGGTACATTAAATAAAATTATACTATACTAACTATAATAGTCGAAATAACTCGGTTTCACTAAAAAGAAATGTATCACTGGTGTATGGAATGTTCACTGTGTTTTTAGTTAATTCTGGTTTGATACTAATTATTAACTGTTAATAATACTGACTTTTCAAATGTTTAGAGATTATTTAAAAAAAAAGATTTTTGTACTTAACAAGGTTCCTACGGCGAAATCCTTGGAGACGTGTCCTGAAGACGTGTCTTGCTGGCCACTTGTTCTTGGATGAAAACTAGGCGTGGAGAACTTGGAGTCGTGACACACCGGTTCAAGTGTGGATGTGACGAACTGGAAGTCGTGACACGCCGGTCAACTGGATGTTGGTTCTAGTTCCAGGGTCTGGAAGACTGGAAGAATCCTGGATGCAGAAGTTGTCAGTCGTGAAGATCCTGGTTAAAGGGTCGCCAGTTGTTAACCCCTCCGTCTATGGCCTGGGTTGGTTTGAAGTCGACGATGGTTCTAGTTACGTGGCAGCAACGGATGTGTGACTTGCAGTAGTTTTCTTCTATATTACTCTCCGAGTTCTTCTATAGTGGCTCGGAGGACTCTGGTAGATTACTAAAAATTCTGAAGATTCCGGACTCTTCTTATAGCGTATCTGGAAAGTTTAATGACTAAGTTCTTCTGAAGAGAGCAAGGCTCGAAGGATAAGATAAAGACTATCTTTACTGTAATTTACTGCTAAAATGTACAGGTAGTGCTCAGCCTCTGAATTAGCTTCTGAATGCCAATGGAAGATTTTTACTGGGGTTTATATACCCCGAAAGTGCTAACATCATCATTATTAAATGTTGAAGAGGCTGTATTTGCACAATAGTTAAAAATAAAGTAAATTTTTTGTTGTGATAATGGTTAAACAGATAAACAGGATATAGGAAGAGGAAGCCATATTTTTATCTTAAACCGCGTATTTTCAGATCTGCTGTTTTCCTGATCCGCCGAGTTAATTAGAAACGGAAATTGAACTATGCATCTTTATACTAGGATATGCATATGAGTAAAAATTAAAGGTTTAAGATTTAAAATTAAATGCTTAGGCAAGTCATGACTTCATTTTTTATAATGAAGAGAGAATGTATACAAAACATGAACACGGTAACTTTTAATCGGGATTCATTATTAAGCTAAATCTAAAAAAATTATTAAGAAATTTTAAGAAGAACAAGCCACCAATTATTTGGCAAAGTCGAAAGCACATCAAAAATTTATCCCATCGAAAAATAATAATAAAAAAATAAATAATATCGCCGCGTATACATTCCTAATGGCGACATAATGTCGGGTCGGACATTGAGTACATTGTAATTTTGATCTACTATAACTATGATTATAATTACCAATTAATTCACATTCCTTTATTATCGTAAACTTGTTAACTACAGTTTCATTAAAGTACATTAATTACATCATATTAAATCATTAGAGTTAATTACAATTGACCACAGTTAACTATAGTTTACAGTGTTTCATATTTACATTAGGATAACTCTTATTTTGAGATTTAACACAAAGTATGATACATGGGCACATATATATATATATATATATATATATATATATATATATATATATATATATATATATATATATATATATGTAACACGCATAACGATATATAACATAATCATGCTTTTGAATTAGAATTAAACAAGAGAGGAAATTTCGTAATTAGATGCCCGCCTTCCGTGTTGGTCAGCAGAATTCGAACACGGGTTAGCATGACGAGTATCTTGCGAGGGAACAATTAAAAAAAATATAACACAAGATAAAGGTCAAGAAAGGACATGGACGTATGAATTGAATAACAGATGATAACTTGCGTTATGCGAGTTTGGTTCTTATGTGAAAATTAATAATTGAATATAAAGATTATATAGGAATTATTCATTGTTCATTTTTACACACACACACATATATATATATATATATATATATATATATATATATATATATATATATATATTTCTCCTGTACTGTTATATTGTATTAATATTTTGATGATTATACTCCATCGTTTTGTATATTATTATTTTTAATTTTTTGATTACCGTATTTTACGCCTCATAAGACGCTACTTTTTTCCTGAAAAACGTCTCCAAAAATCACTTCAGGACTCATATGTTATTGTTTTGCTTAATGTTCTTTTAAATAAAGTTATGGGAATATATTTTTTGTCAGGCTGATAAATCTTCGAAATATTTTTTTCCTAAATATTCTTTGATAATTGTAGGGTGCTTCTTACCACTTGTAGCGTCTTATGAGGCGTAGAATACGGTATATATACGGTGTCCATAAATGATTACCCTGATTAAAGCATGCTATAACTTTTAAATAAATACTTGTATTCAAACACAGTTTTAATCATAAGTAGATAAACATACAAAGTTTTGATACATAGTTAATGAAATTAATAAGCTTCCACATGTGCACCCTAGTGGCACGTAAAATGTCTAAACGGTATTCACACTCACGCCACGCATTTTCCAACATTTGTGGGTTAACTGTTGCAATTGCATCCGTAATGCGTTCTCGCAATGTCCTGATATCTGGAACAACTGTTGCATAAACCAAATCTTTAACATGACCCCAGAGAAAGAAATCCAGCGGGGTAATGTCTGGTGATCTTGGGGGCCATGGGATTGGCCCGTCCCTGCCAATCCATCGATTTGGAAATGTTGCGCCGAGAGTTTCACGAACGACATGCGCCTAATGAGGAGGTGCCCCATCTTTTTGGAGGATGACAGTTGGCTGCCTGTCCTGCAGCTGGGGGATGGCGTAATTGGTGAGCATATCCAGGTACACAGTTGCGGAAACAGAGACATTTTACGACATTTTACGACATTTTACGTGCCACTAGGGGTGCACATGTGGAAGCTTATTAAGTTCATTAACTACGTATCAAAACTTTGTATGTTTATCTAATTATGATTAAAACTGTGTTTGAATACAAGTGTTTATTTAAAAGTTATAGCATGCTTTAATCAGGGTAATCATTTATGGACACCCTGTATATATTCCTCGTTCGTATTTCTTATATTATTATTAATTTTTATTGCATATATTCCTCGTTTGTATATGATTGTATATTTATTTTCTATATATTTCGTGAAATTGATTCCAATAATTCGTCTAAATAAACAGAATGATGTAATGGTGTTTTATTTAATTCTTTTGGTTGTATATATAAACGATATTATTATTTAATTATATGCATACCAAATGGCTGGTTAGGCCTTCTAAACCGTCTGACGGATTTCTAAGCCAACTGTCAAGAATATCTGAATAGCGCAATCTGGCAGCTGAAAAGTTAATTAATATATACACCTGCCTTCTAAGTTTTCTACGTCATCTGGCGGGTTAAGCCAATTGGAGGATTAAGCCAACTGGTGGGCTAAGCCAACTGTCAAGAATATATGCTTTAATTAAATAGCGCAATCTGGCAACTCAACCCTAATAATGTACACCTGAACAAGCTATTTACGCCTTCTGAGAATCCTTCTAAGCCAACTGGCTGATTAGGATCTTATAAGACAGAGGGCGCTCGGATGAACTCTCATCATGCGTCTGACAGGAGCCAGGCGAACACCCCTCTATCCTTCTTAGGTTAGGGCTTAGGTTAGGTTTCCCTCTGGGGGGTGAGGCCGTCCCATTTCTCTCCCCCAAAGAGGTCAGGTGGATTCCCCCATCTTGCTGGGGGAGTTCCCCTTCATTGCAGCTTGGGGGATAACCCCCTTGTTGCATAATCCATCTCCTCCTTTATTGCATAACCTCTTGCAACATTCCCCTCCCAGTTGCAACATTGACCAATATTTGCAATTGCATTGCACTCTAACCTTTTGTGGTCATACTACTGTCCTACTCCGAAATCCTTGAAGACGTGTCTTGCTGGCCACTTGTTCCTCGAAGCAGAATGGGCGTGGAGAACTTGGAGTCGTGACACACCAGTCGAATGATGGACGTGAAGAACTGGAAGTTGTGATATGCTGGCAGGGCCGCCGAGAGGGTGGGGAAGCCGGGTTAAATCCCCGGGGCACGGGCCTCTAGGGGGCCCGGAAAGAGGGGGGGATAAAATCTAAAAATATTAATAAAACAATTGGTTAAATAACAGAGAGGAAATATAATTAATGAACATACATTTTATTGAGATTATCATACATTATGTTTTGAATAGTGATTTGGATATATAATCAGTGTGCTTGTTATGTACACAAACAACATTCATAATAAAATACTGAGTAAACAGAGGGCCCATATACCAATCCTTCCCCGTGGCAGCTCTAGCCGGCCCTGCACGCTGGTCAACTGATGTAGCCACAATTACTTGAATGTTGGTTCTAGCTCCAGTGTCTGGATGACTGGAAGAATTCTGGTTGCAGAGGTCGCCAGTTGTTAACCCCTCCGTCTATGGCGGTTCGAGGTTGACGGGGGTTCTGGTTAGGTAGCAGCAACGAATTTGTTACCTTGGAGTAGCTGGTACCGTGCAGGGAATCGCAGTAGTTTCTCTTATACTACTCTCCGATTTCTTTTTGTAGGGAATCGGCAAATTATTTTTCTCTATTTTAAGAGTAAGTCCTCTGAAGAAAGCAAGGCTCGAAGGAGAAGACAAAGATATTCTCTTACTGTAGTTTACCGCTAAAATGTTACAGGTAATGCTCAGCCTCTAAGTCAGATCAGACAAAATCAGAATGAGAATGAGAATCAGAATGATCACTGGAGAAATTCTACAAGTTTATATAAATAAATTTTGCTGACATCATTATTATTTAATGCTGACCTGTTTTGTTTTTTATTCTCAATAGGCTGAATTATTTTGCAAAATATTTAAAGATAAGGTAAATATTTTTGCTGTAGCAATGTCTAGACAGATAAGCAAGATATTTGAAGATGAAGCCATATTTTTATTTTAAACCGCTTATTGACAGATCTGATGTTCTACAGATCTACAGAAGCTAAGGCTAACAAAGACCCTAAGATCCACTCTAAGGTTAGCCCGAGAGAAAGGAAAGAGTAGGGGGTTAAGAGAAGAGAAGAGAATAAAGGGGTTAAGTAAGGAGCAACACCTATCACTCGTGGGTTAACATTCATTCAAAAAAGAGAAAAAAGACTCACCATCATCATCCGCCGGCCACTGCCGACAAGTCAGAAAAATAGTCGGAGAAAATAGGAGAGGGCTGAAAGATGAAAAGAAGTGAAATAAGAACAATTACAAACCATGCAAACACAGTCTTAACTGACTGTCATACCATGCAAACTACAAACATCCAAGAAAAGAGAGTTACAGACATGCAAAGTAAGGAGAGGTTAAGAAAAAAAAAAAAAGTAGGTAAGGTTAAACAAAAAGTGGGTTAGTTTACTCTACGAGCTACATCTACGTTCATGTTAGTCTAAAAATGGAAACTGAAACATGCATTTTATTATGGATTAAAATTAAACATGCATATGAGCCAAAATTAAATGCTTAAAATTTAAAATTAAGTGTTAAAGAAGACATGACTTCATCTTTTACAACGAAGAGAGACTGTATAAAGAAAATGAGCATTGCAGAATTTAACACGATTACATTATTAAGCTAAATCTAAAAAAATTATCAAGCAATAATTTAAAAAGAAATAATTCATTAATTATTTATTCAGCAAAAATATAATAGAAAGAAAATAAATTTTTTTATCCGAACTTGCGTTTCATATACAGACAGCGTTGCGCGATCCCATCCATTTTTACACGTTTTAGTATATAGGTCTGGAAAAAAGTTTAGGTACAATATTTACAGAAAACCCACTAATAATTGTTCCTATATACATTATTATTCGGCTCACCACATTAACGTAAAACGAACCGTTTTTCTACTTTGTTCCTTACATGCTTACGAATTTGTAGCTCAGAGTTCATTGATGATGAAATTAGTAAAATATATAAAACTGCGTTTGATTTAAAATATCCAAAGAACTGCATAGATAAATGGCCCAGAGCTGGGCACTTGCGTTTTTTTTTGCGGTACTGCGGTACTGCGGTACTACCGCACTACCAAACCGGTACCGCATAACGCAGTACCGCAAAGGATCGCTGAAAGTACAGCCTGTACTTTCAGCGATCCTTTGCGGTACTGCGTTATGCGGTACCGGTTTGGTAGTGCGGTAGTACCGCAGTACCGCAGTACCGCAAAAAAAACCGCAAGTGCCCAGCTCTGGATCATAAATCTTTAAAAATGGCAAAGAAAACCTTCTACGAGGTAAAAGACAAGACTCCTTATACCACAAAAAACGTCTCAGCATTACCATTTAAAGAAAATTTCCTTGATCTGCCGAAATTGCTGAGGACTTTTAACGGAAAAATCGCATTCAGAAATTTAAATGTAATTAAGAATTTATTGATTAAAAACTCCCCTTTAAGTGAACAGGGTTGTGTATATAAAATTTCATGCACAATATGTAATAAATTTTACATTGGTCAAACTGGCAAGACGCTAGAATTATGTATTAAGCAGCATAAATACAATATAAGAACCGGCCAGGAATCTAACGCCATTTTTATTCACGGAAGAGATATTAATCATTTCATTGACTGGAAAAATGCCTCCAAATTATGTTTCAGTAAATTTATTGTTAGTAGAAATATAATTGAATCGAGTGTGATCAAGAATAAATGTTGATTTTGTTCTTAATATTAGCCCTGGTCTTTACAAATTAGACTCATACATTGTTAGAAAGGTGTTGGAATATTCTGACCGCATTCTTGCCACTTAATTGTTTGTTTTAATTAAATAAATATATTTTAATAATTGTTATCATTTTTATGTGTACATTTTAATTATATAATTTCTTTCATATAGTTTTTATGTACTCGATATTTTAGTAGACTTTAGAACAAATTAATTATCTATTGGGGAAATTTTAGATTGTTTTTAGATTGAGTTGCCTATTGGGGAATTTTTTTCGCTTGTGTATTTAACTCATTTACTTTGTAAATTCTTCTTTATTTCTCTCTTGTCTCTGAAGATGTGAATATATCACGAAAGCGTTCGGATTTCGTGTTTCCTTTTCCTTTTCCCTGTGGTTCTCGCATATAATATATATATATATATATGTTAACCCCTCCGTCTATGGCCCTGGGTTGGTTCGGATCGACGGGGGTTCTAGTTACGGAGGCAAGCAACGGATATTTCTTCTAATACTTTTCTAATTCTTTCTCTGATACTTTATAACTTATCGACTTTACTAAGTTCCTCTGACGATAGCCCAACTCGACGGGGAAAATAAAAAGTTTCTCTTACTGTAAATTTACTTCTTAAAAATTTAAAGTTAGTGCTCTGAATATACAGGGGTAGAGGTTCGACCTCTTTCGACCATAGCTCAGTCCGGAATCTAAAAAATATTAAGGAGGCAAGGGGCCTCTGCCCCCCCTCCCCGCAGCGAGGCTGCTAACAAGGGAGTCTCTTAGCAGTGACCAAAGCAGAGAGCCGTAATGAAGTGTCTTTCATTTTACAAATACATGTATAAAATATGCCTGAATGTTGGGGGATGGCAGTTGGAGGTTAAGTTTCCCCCTTTTAAACACGATCAGGTGTTTGAAAGTTTCCAAATAAAAAAAAAATAAATAAATAAAAATAAAAACTAATCTTATTTTTTTTTGCCACGTCTTCATTTCTGAAGGCGATATCATTTCACGACTGAGTACATTTTTGTTTGGGTTTATTACAATTATGATTTCGATTATGGATTACTTCCCATTCGCTTATGATTGTCCCTTACAGTTCTATTAAAGTACATTCTTACATTATATATAAAGTCATTACATTCAATTATAGTTTCATTGAAGTACATTACGTCGTTACCATTCTTACAGTGTTTTTATATATATATATGGTTAGATTATATGGTTAGATTATATGGTTAGATTATATGGTTAGATTATATGGTCAGATTATATGGTTAGATTATATGGTTAGATTATATGGTTAGATTATATGGTCAGATTATATGGTCAGATTATATATGGTTATTAGTACAGCACAAGTACATGAGACATGACAAGATAATTTATATACAACATAATATGTTATATTACATTTTTAATATGTTATGAATTTGGATCAGAGCGAAAGATGTTGTTTATCTTAGAAACGTTCAATTCTGCTGTGATTCGCGAATTCGACCACTCAACTACTGTAAGCCTAATGAATGTCTTGTGAGGGTGAACGCACTTAAAATAAAAAAAAAAATACATGTGGACGTATTTTACATGTAAGTAACAGAATAGGTTGTGTGCGTAATATAGACGCGCTTAAAATATGGACTGATAGGTTGATAGGTATCAGTATTATTATTATGATTAAAGAATTTACCATACATTCAATACGGAAGATGTCCAAATACTAAAGACGTGATTCAGTGTTCAAGGTATGGAAAACGTGAAGAGAATTAAGTTACTTTATGACGTCATAGTTATTGAATTTTGTACGTATAATACAAATCATTATTAGGAAGATTTACAAGAACGAATTAGAGGCAAAGAGTGGGTATTAATGACTAAGAAGTACAACTACGGGTTCCAATCCTGTTATATGCAATGTGTATGCATAATCTAGGGTCGAGGGTGAGATGCAAGACAATCGTAATTAATTAATAACTTCTATAACAAATAAAAATGGATACGCCTAAACCATAGGTATGGTAGATCGTAGGGTTTTGACACGAACAAAAATAGGAAGCAACAAGTAAAATTATTATCCAAACTCGCGTTAAGCGTTTTTGGTTTTATGTAAAAATGAATATTGATTATTCATTGTCAATTTTTACATTGCTCTCCCCTTTTAAAAATTATATTTATACAATAATCTAATAGGGTACCATTAATACAATACAAATGAGAAAATAACATCCTAACTACTTCAAGTTAGATGACGAATTTTTTTCTTTACATTACAAATTTTTATACAGAACAAGTGAGTTATTATAATATAAAAAATTCAAAGATTAATACTTTAATTTATGCAAACAGAATAAAAGGATTAATACATTAATTTGGACAAACAATTAAGTTAGGCAAAGAATGGTATTGTTAATTTAAAAAAAAATTCTGTGGGGAAAATTACATACATACTGAATAGTAGGTAAAAGGGAAAAATATAAATTATTTTCCAAAGTTACCCTGATCGTGCAGTCTATAACTAATTTTATTGACTATTGTAGGTAAAAATCGAATTACGTAATGGATGATGTATAGACCTGTGGTCTAGTGTGTATGTGTGTGTATTAGATACAAAGTGTGTATCTTATAAATTTGAGGGAAAGATTAGCGGAGAGGATTCTTAAATTAACTGAATAAATGCCTGAGCAAAAATTTATATATAGTAAGCAAAAATGCTTAGGACTATATAAATAGCAGAGTTAGCACCTACACGCTATGAAATAGTTTGTGATATCGAATGATTTTAGAATAAGGTTTGTATATATAGTATATACAGTGTGTATACATGCGTGTGTATGTGTAGAGATTTGGAAGGTTTTTGAATTAACAAAGTTTAAAAATAATGTATAATAATTTAAGATGGGTTTAGGGTTATAAAATCTTTTGAGTCAATTATTGTTGTTATTATTATTATTATCATAAAATCCTTTAAGTTCAAGGTAGTATTTAAGTATTTAATTAAATCAGTTACACGTATTAAGGTAATAAAAAGAAATGTACTTAGAGGACTTACAATTGATGAAAGTAAATCTCACGGTTTAAAAATTGAATTTTTTTGAAGCTGGAATTAAATTCGACTAGTAACATTCCTAGCTATATATGAACTATACAACCATTAACATTAACCAGAAGTATCGGTACGATAATTGAATTAAGAAAATTAAGAATACAAATTAACAATAGAAACCAATTTATGCATTTTAATGAGCTAAACATAATTTTATAATATTCTTAAAAATAAAAGTAAATCGAACCTTAGATGAGTTTCGGCCAAGAATAAAAAAGTTATTGAAATGGAAGGAAAGCATTTCGAACAATCTTTTCTTTTAATAATTTCAGGTAAATTTTACATTAAAAATTATTTTTATATACTAAAAAAAATATTAAAAAGGTTTAATAATTTTTGCATTTTAAGTAGAAAAATTATACTCTTGTGTTAAATGTTGATAGACTGAATTATTTGATATTTTAGTCTGAAAACTTGTTTGCATATGATAAATACATATGTTTTATTGTGTAGAAGTTTTATTAAAATTAAATGACAAAAAAGAATAAACACAACTGAAATTTAGGGTATGTGCGGTCCTACGATTAAATTTCCCGACCATACAGAGCAAGATAAATTAGGTAAATGATCGATTAATTATTACACTATTTCTGTCATCATATAATCGCAATAATTATAAAACTCGTTACCAACATTTGTAAAACGGTTTTGGTTGCCAACAATAAAATATGTCATTTTACCTATATATTTTTATACGCAACAATGGCATGAAAAAGAAAAGACAAATCGGTCCATTTCCTTCTTACAACAAAACAAAGAAAGGTTAACTAAAGACGCAACCCGGTCAATTCAGGTTGAATTAAATTCTCTTTACAACACAAAAAAGGTTGAATTAAATTCTTAAATTAACTTTTCTTAAATTAAATTCTCTTAACTTACAAAGAAAAAGTTGAATTCAATTGACTGCATTGAAATGACTTGGGACTTAAAAACTGACTTCTTAAAAACTAACTTCAAAAACTATCTGCTTCAAAACTAACTGCTTCAAAACTAACTGCTTCAAAACTAACTGCTTCAAACTAACTGCTTCAAAACTGGCTTCTTCAAAACTGGCTTCTTCAAAACTGGCTTCTTCAAACTGGCTTCTTCAAAACTGGCTTCTTCAAAACTGGCATCTTCAAAACTGGCTTCTTCAAAACTGGCTTCTTCAAAACTGGCTTCTTCAAAACTGACTCCTGTAATCTCTGGGGCGGTTGTCCCTCTTGGCGCAACCTTCTGACTTGACCTCTTGTCAAGTATTTCTATAAATCTCTGGGGCGGTTGTCCCTTTTGGCGCAACCTTCTGACTTGACCTCTTATCAAGTATTTCTATAAATCTCTGGGGCGGTTGTCCCTTTTGGCGCAACCTTCTGACTTGACCTCTTGTCAAGTATTTCTATAAATCTCTGGCGGCGGTTGTCCAGCTTGGCGCAACCTTCTGACTTGACCTCTTTTCAAGTATTTTTATAAATCTCTGGGGGCGGTTGTCCCTTTTGGCGCAACCTTCTGACTTGACCTCTTTTCAATATTTCTATAAATCTCTGGGGGCGGTTGTCCATCTTGGCGCAACCTTCTGACTTGAACTCTTGTCAAGTATTTCTATAAATCTCTGGGGGCGGTTGTCCATCTTGGCGCAACCTTCTGACTTCACATCTTGTCAAGTATTTCTATAAATCTCTGGGGCGGGTGTCCATCTTGGCGCAACCTTCTGACTTCAAAACTTATTTGCAACTTATTTGCAACGAAAACTGACTTGCAACTTATTTGCAACGAAAACTGACTTGCAACTTATTTGCAATGAAAACTGACTTGCAACTTGTTTGCAACGAAAACTGACTTACAACTTATTTGCAACGAAAACTGACTTGCAACTTATTTGCAACGAAAACTGACTTGCAACTTATTTTGAACTAAAACTTACTTCAAAACTGACTTGCAACTTATTTGCAACTAAAACTTACTTCAAAACTGTCTTGCAACTTCTTTGCAACTAAAACTGACTTCAAAACTGACTTCAATACTGACTTGCAACTTCTTTGCAACTAAAACTGACTTCAAAACTGACTTACAACTTCTTTGCAACTAAAACTGACTTCAAAACTGACTTGCAACTTATTTGCAACGAAAACTGACTTCAAAACTGACTTGCAACTTCTTTGCAACTAAAACTGACTTCAAAACTGACTTGCAACTTCTTTGCAACTAAAACTGACTTCAAAACTGACTTCAAAACTGACTTGCAACTTCTTTGCAACTAAAACTGACTTCAAAACTTCTTTGCAACTAAAACTGACTTCAAAACTGACTTGCAACTTCTTTGCAACTAAAACTGACTTCAAAACTTCTTTGCAACTTCTTTGCAACTAAAACTGACTTCAAAACTGACTTCAAATATCTCTCTAAATCTATAAACTCTCTATAAACACTCTCTCTCTTAATTTGCAAGTCAATTCAATTCAATAAATTGAAAAAAATTGTAAACAAAAATAAAAAATGTAAACAACATTTCACTCGAACGTACGTGAAGGTACGGTACTATTATGTTTGGTACATAAATAAAATTATTCTATACTGAATATAATAGTGAAAATAACTCTGAAATTAACTCTGAAATTAACTCTCTCTGAAATTAACTCTCTCTGAAATTAACTCTCTCTGAAATTAACTCCCTCTGAAATTAACTCCCTCTGAAATTAACTCTCTCTGAAATTAACTCTCTCTGAAATTAACTCTCTCTGAAATTAACTCTCTCTGAAATTAACTCTCTTGAAATTAACTCTCTTTGAAATTAACTCTCTTTGAAATTAACTCTCTTTGAAATTAACTCTCTTTGAAATTAACTCTCTCTTACATTTAACTTCTCTTACATTTAACTCTGTTACAATTACTGTTTCACTAAAAAAATGTATCACTGGTGTCTGAAATGTTCACTGTGTTTTGTGTAAATTCTGACTTGATACTCATTATTAACTGTTAATAATACTGACTTTTCAAGTGTTTATAAATTACTTAAAAAAACAAAATGTACTTAACAAAAGTTCTACTGGCAAAATCCTCAGAGACGTGTCCTGAAGACGTCTTGCTGGCTACTTCTTCTTGGATGAAAACTAGGCGTGGAGAACTTGGAGTCGTGACACACGGTCAAGGGTGGATGTTACGAACTAGAAGTCGTGACACGCCGGTCAAATGGTTTTATCCTGATGCAGGGTAATTTCTATCTTGGCCAAAGAGTGGCCTCTTCTTAAAATCATCTTCTTCTTAAAATAATCTTCTCATCCTGATGCAGGGTAATTTCTATCTTGGCCAAAGAGTGGCCTCTTCTTAAAATAATCTTCTTAAAATCTTCTTTTTATCCTGATGCAGGGTAATTTCTATCTTGGCCAAAGAGTGGCCTCTTCTTAAAATAATCTTCTTAAAATCTTCTTTTTATCCTGATGCAGGGTCGCCAGCTGTTAACCCCTCCGTCTATGGCCCTGGGTTGGTTCGGATCGACGGGGGTTCTAGTTACGGAGGCAAGCAACGGATATTTCTTCTGATACTTTTCTAATTCTTTCTCTGATACTTTAAACTTATCGACTTTACTAAGTTCCTCTGACGATAGCCCAACTCGACGGGGAAAATAAAAAGTTTCTCTTACTGTAAATTTACTTCTTAAAAATTTACAGTTAGTGCTCTGAATATACAGGGGTAGAGGTTCGACCTCTTTCGACCATAGCTCAGGCCGGAATCTAAAAAATATTAAGGAGGCAAGGGGCCTCTGCCCCCCTCCCCGCAGCGAGGCTGCTAACAAGGGGAGTCTCTTAGCAGTGACCAAAGCAGAGAGCCGTAATGAAGTGTCCTTCATTTTACAAATACATGTATAAAATATGCCTGAATGTTGGGGGATGGCAGTTGGAGGTTAAGTTTCCCCCCTTTTAAACACGATCAGGTGTTTGAAAGTTTCCAAATAAAAAAATAAATAAATAAATAAAAATAAAAACTAATCTTTTTTTTTTTGCCACGTCTTCATTTCTGAAGGCGATATCATTTCACGACTGAGTACATTTTTGTTTGGGTTTATTACAATTATGATTTCGATTATGGATTACTTCCCATTCGCTTATGATTGTCCCTTTATGTTCTATTAAAGTACATTCTTACATTATATATAAAGTCATTACATTCAATTATAGTTTCATTAAAGTACATTACGTCGTTACCATTCTTACAGTGTTTATATATATATATATATATGGTTAGATTATATGGTTAGATTATATGGTTAGATTGTATGGTTAGATTATATGGTTAGATTATATGGTTAGATTATATGGTCAGATTATATGGTCAGATTATATATGGTTATTAGTACAGCACAAGTACATGAGACATGACAAGATAATTTATATACAACATAATATGTTATATTACATTTTTAATATGTTATGAATTTGGATCAGAGCGAAAGATGTTGTTTATCTTAGAAACGTTCAATTCTGCTGTGATTCGCGAATTCGACCACTCAACTACTGTAAGCCTAATGAATGTCTTGTGAGGGTGAACGCACTTAAAAGAAAAAAAAAATACATGTGGACGTATTTTACATGTAAGTAACAGAATAGGTTGTGTGCGTAATATAGACGCGCTTAAAATATGGACTGATAGGTTGATAGGTATCAGTATTATTATTATGATTAAAGAATTTACCATACATTCAATACGGAAGATGTCCAAATACTAAACACGTGATTCAGTGTTCAAGGTATGGAAAACGTGAAGAGAATTAAGTTACTTTATGACGTCATAGTTATTGAGTTTTGTACGTATAATACAAATCATTATTAGGAAGATTTACAAGAACGAATTAGAGGCAAAGAGTGGGCATTAATGACTAAGAAGTACAACTACGGGTTCCAATCCTGTTATATGCAATGTGTATGCATAATCTAGGGACGAGGGTGAGATGCAAGACAATCATAATTAATTAATAACTTCTATAACAAATAAAAATGGATACGCCTAAACCATAGGTATGGTAGATCGTAGGGTTTTGACACGAACAAAAATAGGAAGCCACAAGTAAAATTATTATCGAAACTCGCGTTAAGCGATTTTGGTTCTTATGTAAAAATGAATATTGATTATTCATTGTCAATTTTTACATTGCTCTCCCCTTTTAAAAACTATATTTATACAATAATCTAATAGGGTACCATTAATACAATACAAATGAGAAAATAACATCCTAACTACTTCAAGTTAGATGAATTTTTTTCTTTACATTACAAATTTTTATACAGAACAAGTGAGTTATTATATAATATAAAAAATTCAAAGATTAATACTTTAATTTATGCAAACAGAATAAAAGGATTAATACATTAATTTGGACAAACAATTAAGTTAGGCAAAGAATGGTATTGTTAATTTAAAAAAAAATTTCTGTGGGGAAAATTACATACATACTGAATAGTAGGTAAAAGGGAAAAATATAAATTATTTTCCAAAGTTACCCTGATCGTGCAGTCTATAACTAATTTTATTGACTATTGTAGGTAAAAATCGAATTACGTAATGGATGATGTATAGACCTGTGGTCTAGTGTGTATGTGTGTGTATTAGATACAAAGTGTGTATCTTATAAATTTGAGGGATAGATTAGCGGAGAGGATTCTTAAATTAACTGAATAAATGCCTGAGCAAAAATTTATATATAGTAAGCAAAAATGCTTAGGACTATATAAATAGCAGAGTTACACCTACACGCTATGAAATAGTTTGTGATATCGAATGATTTTAGAATAAGGTTTGTATATATAGTATATATAGTGTGCATACATGCGTGTGTATGTGTAGAGATTTGGAAGGTTTTTGAATTAACAAAGTTTAAAAATAATGTATAATAATTTAAGATGGGTTTAGGGTTATAAAATCTTTTGAGTCAATTATTGTTGTTATTATTATTATTATCATAAAATCCTTTAAGTTCAAGGTAGTATTTAAGTATTTAATTAAATCAGTTACACGTATTAAGGTAATAAAAAGAAATGTACTTAGAGGACTTACAATTGATGAAAGTAAATCTCACGGTTTAAAAATTGAATTTTTTGAAGCTGGAATTAAATTCGACTAGTAACATTCGTAGCTATATATGAACTATATAACCATTAACATTAACCAGAAGTATCGGTACGATAATTGAATTAAGAAAATTAAGAATACAAATTAACAATAGAAACCAATTTATGCATTTTAATGAGCTAAACATAATTTTATAATATTCTTAAAAATAAAAGTAAATCGAACCTTAGATGAGTTTCGGCCAAGAATAAAAAAGTTATTGAAATGGAAGGAAAGCATTTCGAACAATCTTTTCTTTTAATAATTTCAGGTAAATTTTACATTAAAAATTATTTTTATATACTAAAAAAAATATTAAAAAGGTTTAATAATTTTTGCATGTTAAGTAGAAAAATTATACTCTTTCGTTAAATGTTGATAGACTGAATTATTTGATATTTTAGTCTGAAAACTTGTTTGCATATGATAAATACATATGTTTTATTGTGTAGAAGTTTTATTAAAATTAAATGACAAAAAAGAATAAACACAACTGAAATTTAGGGTATGTGCGGTCCTACGGGTAAATTTCCCGACCATACAGAGCAAATAAATTAGGTACATGATCGATTAATTATTACACTATTTCTGTCATCATATAATCGCAATAATTATAAAACTCTTTACCAACATTTGTAAAACGGTTTTGGTTGCCAACAATAAAATATGTCATTTTACCTATATATTTTTATACGCAACAATGGCATGAAAAAGAAAAGACAAATCGGTCCATTTCCTTCTTACAACAAAACAAAGAAAGGTTAACTAAAGACGCAACCCGGTCAATTCAGGTTGAATTAAATTCTCTTTACAACACACAAAAAAGGTTGAATTAAATTCTTAAATTACCTTTTCTTAAATTAAATTCTCTTAACTTACAAAGAAAAAGTTGAATTCAATTGACTGCATTGAAATGACTTGGGACTTAAAAACTGACTTCTTAAAAACTAACTTCTTAAAAACTAACTGCTTCAAAACTAACTGCTTCAAACTAACTGCTTCAAAACTATCTGCTTCAAAACTGGCTTCTTCAAAACTGGCTTCTTCAAAACTGGCTTCAAACTGGCTTCTTCAAAACTGGCTTCTTCAAAACTGGCTTCTTCAAAACTGACTTCTGTAATTTCTGGGGCGGTTGTCCCTCTTGGCGCAACCTTCTGACTTGACCTCTTGTCAAGTATTTCTATAAATCTCTGGGGGCGGTTGTCCATCTTGGCGCAACCTTCTGACTTGACCTCTTTTCAAGTATTTCTGTAAATCTCTGGGGGCGGTTGTCCCTTTTGGCGCAACCTTCTGACTTGACCTCTTGTCAAGTATTTCTATAAATCTCTGGGGGCGGTTGTCCATCTTGGCGCAACCTTCTGACTTGACCTCTTTTCAAGTATTTCAATAAATCTCTGGGGGCGGTTGTCCCTTTTGGCGCAACCTTCTGACTTGACCTCTTGTCAAGTATTTCTATAAATCTCTGGGGGCGGTTGTCCATCTTGGCGCAACCTTCTGACTTGAACTCTTGTCAAGTATTTCTATAAATCTCTGGGGGCGGTTGTCCATCTTGGCGCAACCTTCTGACTTGACCTCTTGTCAAGTATTTCTATAAATCTCTGGGGCGGTTGTCCATCTTGGCGCAACCTTCTGACTTCAAAACTTATTTGCAACTTATTTGCAACGAAAACTGACTTGCACTTAATTGCAATGAAAACTGACTTGCAACTTATTTGCAACGAAAACTGAATTGCAACTTATTTGCAACGAAAACTGACTTGCAACTTATTTGCAACGAAAACTGACTTGCAACTTATTTTGAACTAAAACTTACTTCAAAACTGACTTGCAACTTATTTGCAACTAAAACTTACTTCAAAACTGTCTTGCAACTTCTTTGCAACTAAAACTGACTTCAAAACTGTCTTGCAACTTCTTTGCAACTAAAACTGACTTCAAAACTGACTTCAATACTGACTTGCAACTTCTTTGCAACTAAAACTGACTTCAAAACTGACTTGCAACTTCTTTGCAACTAAAACTGACTTCAAAACTGACTTCAAAACTGACTTGCAACTTATTTGCAACGAAAACTGACTTCAAAACTGACTTGCAACTTCTTTGCAACTAAAACTGACTTCAAAACTGACTTGCAACTTCTTTGCAACTAAAACTGACTTCAAAACTGACTTCAAAACTGACTTGCAACTTCTTTGCAACTAAAACTGACTTCAAAACTTCTTTGCAACTAAAACTGACTTCAAAACTGACTTGCAACTTCTTTGCAACTAAAACTGACTTCAAAACCTCTTTGCAACTTCTTTGCAACTAAAACTGACTTCAAAACTGACTTCAAATATCTCTCTAAATCTATAAACTCTCTATAAACACTCTCTCTCTCTTAATTTGCAAGTCAATTCAATTCAATAAATTGAAAAAAATTGTAAACAAAAATAAAAAATGTAAACAACATTTCACTCGAACGTACGTGAAGGTACGGTACTATTATGTTTGGTACATAAATAAAATTATTCTATACTGAATATAATAGTGAAAATAACTGAAATTAACTCTGAAATTAACTCTCTCTGAAATTAACTCTCTCTGAAATTAACTCTCTCTGAAATTAACTCTCTCTGAAATTAACTCTCTTTGAAATTAACTCTCTTTGAAATTAACTCTCTTTGAAATTAACTCTCTTTGAAATTAACTCTCTCTTACATTTAACTTCTCTTACATTTAACTCTGTTACAATTACTGTTTCACTAAAAAAATGTATCACTGGTGTCTGAAATGTTCACTGTGTTTTGTGTAAATTCTGACTTGATACTCATTATTAACTGTTAATAATACTGACTTTTCAAGTGTTTATAAATTACTTAAAAAAACAAAATGTACTTAACAAAAGTTCTACTGGCAAAATCCTCAGAGACGTGTCCTGAAGACGTCTTGCTGGCTACTTCTTCTTGGATGAAAACTAGGCGTGGAGAACTTGGAGTCGTGACACACCGGTCAAGGGTGGATGTTACGAACTAGAAGTCGTGACACGCCGGTCAAATGGTTTTATCCTGATGCAGGGTAATTTCTATCTTGGCCAAAGAGTGGCCTCTTCTTAAAATCATCTTCTTAAAATAATCTTCTCATCCTGATGCAGGGTAATTTCTATCTTGGCCAAAGAGTGGCCTCTTCTTAAAATAATCTTCTTAAAATCTTCTTTTTATCCTGATGCAGGGTAATTTCTATCTTGGCCAAAGAGTGGCCTCTTCTTAAAATAATCTTCTTAAAATCTTCTTTTTATCCTGATGCAGGGTCGCCAGCTGTTAACCCCTCCGTCTATGGCCCTGGGTTGGTTCGGATCGACGGGGGTTTAGTTACGGAGGCAAGCAACGGATATTTCTTCTGATACTTTTCTAATTCTTTCTCTGATACTTTATAACTTATCGACTTTACTAAGTTCCTCTGACGATAGCCCAACTCGACGGGGAAATAAAAAGTTTCTCTTACTGTAAATTTACTTCTTAAAAATTTACAGTTAGTGCTCTGAATATACAGGGGTAGAGGTTCGACCTCTTTCGACCATAGCTCAGGCCGGAATCTAAAAAATATTAAGGAGGCAAGGGGCCTCTGCCCCCCTCCCCGCAGCGAGGCTGCTAACAAGGGGAGTCTCTTAGCAGTGACCAAAGCAGAGAGCCGTAATGAAGTGTCCTTCATTTTACAAATACATGTATAAAATATGCCTGAATGTTGGGGGATGGCAGTTGGAGGTTAAGTTTCCCCCCTTTTAAACACGATCAGGTGTTTGAAAGTTTCCAAATAAAAAAATAAATAAATAAATAAAAATAAAAACTAATCTTATTTTTTTTGCCACGTCTTCATTTCTGAAGGCGATATCATTTCACGACTGAGTACATTTTTGTTTGAGTTTATTACAATTATGATTTCGATTATGGATTACTTCCCATTCGCTTATGATTGTCCCTTACAGTTCTATTAAAGTACATTCTTACATTATATATAAAGTCATTACATTCAATTATAGTTTCATTAAAGTACATTACGTCGTTACCATTCTTACAGTGTTTTTATATATATATATATATATGGTTAGATTATATGGTTAGATTATATGGTTAGATTGTATGGTTAGATTATATGGTTAGATTATATGGTTAGATTATATGGTCAGATTATATGGTCAGATTATATATGGTTATTAGTACAGCACAAGTACATGAGACATGACAAGATAATTTATATACAACATAATATGTTATATTACATTTTTAATATGTTATGAATTTGGATCAGAGCGAAAGATGTGTTTATCTTAGAAACGTTCAATTCTGCTGTGATTCGCGAATTCGACCACTCAACTACTGTAAGCCTAATGAATGTCTTGTGAGGGTGAACGCACTTAAAAAAAAAAAAAATACATGTGGACGTATTTTACATGTAAGTAACAGAATAGGTTGAGTGCGTAATATAGGCGCGCTTAAAATATGGACTGATCGGTTGATAGGTATCAGTATTATTATTATGATTAAAGAATTTACCATACATTCAATACGGAAGATGTCCAAATACTAAACACGTGATTCAGTGTTCAAGGTATGGAAAACGTGAAGAGAATTAAGTTACTTTATGACGTCATAGTTATTGAGTTTTGTACGTATAATACAAATCATTATTAGGAAGATTTACAAGAACGAATTAGAGGCAAAGAGTGGGCATTAATGACTAAGAAGTACAACTAAGGGTTCCAATCCTGTTATATGCAATGTGTATGCATAATCTAGGGACGAGGGTGAGATGCAAGACAATCATAATTAATTAATAACTTCTATAACAAATAAAAATGGATACGCCTAAACCATAGGTATGGTAGATCGTAGGGTTTTGACACGAACAAAAATAGGAAACCACAAGTAAAATTATTATCGAAACTCGCGTTAAGCGATTTTGGTTCTTATGTAAAAATGAATATTGATTATTCATTGTCAATTTTTACATTGCTCTCCCCTTTTAAAAATTATATTTATACAATAATCTAATAGGGTACCATTAATACAATACAAATGAGAAAATAACATCCTAACTACTTCAAGTTAGATGACGAATTTTTTTCTTTACATTACAAATTTTTATACAGACCAAGTGAGTTATTATATAATATAAAAAATTCAAAGATTAATACTTTAATTTATGCAAACAGAATAAAAGGATTAATACATTAATTTGGACAAACAATTAAGTTAGGCAAAGAATGGTATTGTTAATTTAAAAAAAAATTTCTGTGGGGAAAATTACATACATACTGAATACTAGGTAAAAGGGAAAAATATAAATTATTTTCCAAAGTTACCCTGATCGTGCAGTCTATAACTAATTTTATTGACTATTGTAGGTAAAAATCGAATTACGTAATGGATGATGTATAGACCTGTGGTCTAGTGTGTATGTGTGTGTATTAGATACAAAGTGTGTATCTTATAAATTTGAGGGATAGATTAGCGGAGAGGATTCTTAAATTAACTGAATGAATGCCTGAGCAAAAATTTATATATAGTAAGCAAAAATGCTTAGGACTATATAAATAGCAGAGTTAGCACCTACACGCTATGAAATAGTTTGTGATATCGAATGATTTTAGAATAAGGTTTGTATATATAGTATATATAGTGTGCATACATGCGTGTGTATGTGAAGAGATTTGGAAGGTTTTTGAATTAACAAAGTTTAAAAATAATGTATAATAATTTAAGATGGGTTTAAGGTTATAAAATCTTTTGAGTCAATTATTGTTGTTATTATTATTATTATCATAAAATCCTTTAAGTTCAAGGTAGTATTTAAGTATTTAATTAAATCAGTTACACGTATTAAGGTAATAAAAAGAAATGTACTTAGATGACTTACAATTGATGAAAGTAAATCTCACGGTTTAAAAATTGAATTTTTTGAAGCTGGAATTAAATTCGACTAGTAACATTCGTAGCTATATATGAACTATATAACCATTAACATTAACCAGAAGTATCGGTACGATAATTGAATTAAGAAAATTAAGAATACAAATTAACAATAGAAACCAATTTATGCATTTTAATGAGCTAAACATAATTTTATAATATTCTTAAAATAAAAGTAAATCGAACCTTAGATGAGTTTCGGCCAAGAATAAAAAAGTTATTGAAATGGAAGGAAAGCATTTCGAACAATCTTTTCTTTTAATAATTTCAGGTAAATTTTACATTAAAAATTATTTTTATATACTAAAAAAAATATTAAAAAGGTTTAATAATTTTTGCATGTTAAGTAGAAAAATTATACTCTTTCGTTAAATGTTGATAGACTGAATTATTTGATATTTTAGTCTGAAAACTTGTTTGCATATGATAAATACATATGTTTTATTGTGTAGAAGTTTTATTAAAATTAAATGACAAAAAAGAATAAACACAACTGAAATTTAGGGTATGTGCGGTCCTACGGGTAAATTTCCCGACCATACAGAGCAAGATAAATTAGGTACATGATCGATTAATTATTACACTATTTCTGTCATCATATAATCGCAATAATTATAAAACTCTTTACCAACATTTGTAAAACGGTTTTGGTTGCCAACAATAAAATATGTCATTTTACCTATATATTTTTATACGCAACAATGGCATGAAAAAGAAAAGACAAATCGGTCCATTTCCTTCTTACAACAAAACAAAGAAAGGTTAACTAAAGACGCAACCCGGTCAATTCAGGTTGAATTAAATTCTCTTTACAACACACAAAAAAGGTTGAATTAAATTCTTAAATTACCTTTTCTTAAATTAAATTCTCTTAACTTACAAAGAAAAAGTTGAATTCAATTGACTGCATTGAAATGACTTGGGACTTAAAAACTGACTTCTTAAAAACTAACTTCTTAAAAACTAACTGCTTCAAAACTAACTGCTTCAAAACTAACTGCTTCAAAACTGGCTTCTTCAAAACTGGCTTCTTCAAAACTGGCTTCTTCAAAACTGGCTTCTTCAAAACTGACTTCTGTAATTTCTGGGGCGGTTGTCCCTCTTGGCGCAACCTTCTGACTTGACCTCTTGTCAAGTATTTCTATAAATCTCTGGGTGCGGTTGTCCATCTTGGCGCAACCTTCTGACTTGACCTCTTTTCAAGTATTTCTATAAATCTCTGGGGGCGGTTGTCCCTTTTGGCGCAACCTTCTGACTTGACCTCTTGTCAAGTATTTCTATAAATCTCTGGGGGCGGTTGTCCATCTTGGCGCAACCTTCTGACTTGACCTCTTGTCAAGTATTTCTATAAATCTCTGGGGGCGGTTGTCCATCTTGGCGCAACCTTCTGACTTGACCTCTTGTCAAGTATTTCTATAAATCTCTGGGGCGGTTGTCCATCTTGGCGCAACCTTCTGACTTCAAAACTTATTTGCAACTTATTTGCAACGAAAACTGACTTGCAACTTATTTGAAATGAAAACTGATTTGCAACTTATTTGCAACGAAAACTGACTTGCAACGTATTTGCAACGAAAACTGACTTGCAACTTATTTGCAACGAAAACTGACTTGCAACTTATTTGCAACGAAAACTGACTTGCAACTTATTTGCAACTAAAACTACTTCAAAACTGACTTGCAACTTATTTGCAACTAAAACTTACTTCAAAACTGACTTGCAATTTCTTTGCAACTAAAACTGACTTCAAAACTGACTTGCAACTTCTTTGCAACTAAAACTGACTTCAAAACTTCTTTGCAACTTCTTTGCAACTAAAACTGACTTCAAAACTGACTTGCAACTTCTTTGCAACTAAAACTGACTTCAAAACTTTGCAACTTCTTTGCAACTAAAACTGACTTCAAAACTGACTTCAAATATCTCTCTAAATCTATAAACTCTCTATAAACACTCTCTCTCTTAATTTGCAAGTCAATTCAATTCAATAA
The DNA here is from genome assembly GCA_023014485.1 of Bathynomus jamesi. Classification (NCBI taxonomy): domain Eukaryota; kingdom Metazoa; phylum Arthropoda; class Malacostraca; order Isopoda; family Cirolanidae; genus Bathynomus; species Bathynomus jamesi. The sequence goes on along the minus strand of JAJOZX010001031.1, from coordinate 50,059 downwards.
ATTGAAAAAAATTGTAAACAAAAATAAAAAACGTAAACAACATTTCACTCGAACGTACGTGAAGGTACGGTACTATTATGTTTGGTACATAAATAAAATTATTCTATACTGAATATAATAGTGAAAATAACTCTGAAATTAACTCTGAAATTAACTCTCTCTGAAATTGAAATTAACTCTGAAATTAACTCTCTCTGAAATTAACTCTCTCTGAAATTAACTCCCTCTGAAATTAACTCTCTCTGAAATTAACTCTCTCTGAAATTAACTCTCTTTGAAATTAACTCTCTTTGAAATTAACTCTCTTTGAAATTAACTCTCTTTGAAATTAACTCTCTCTTACATTTAACTTCTCTTACATTTAACTCTGTTACAATTACTGTTTCACTAAAAAAATGTATCACTGGTGTCTGAAATGTTCACTGTGTTTTGTGTAAATTCTGACTTGATACTCATTATTAACTGTTAATAATACTGACTTTTCAAGTGTTTATAAATTACTTAAAAAAACAAAATGTACTTAACAAAAGTTCTACTGGCAAAATCCTCAGAGACGTGTCCTGAAGACGTCTTGCTGGCTACTTCTTCTTGGATGAAAACTAGGCGTGGAGAACTTGGAGTCGTGACACACCGGTCAAGGGTGGATGTTACGAACTAGAAGTCGTGACACGCCGGTCAAATGGTTTTATCCTGATGCAGGGTAATTTCTATCTTGGCCAAAGAGTGGCCTCTTCTTAAAATCATCTTCTTCTTAAAATAATCTTCTCATCCTGATGCAGGGTAATTTCTATCTTGGCCAAAGAGTGGCCTCTTCTTAAAATAATCTTCTTAAAATCTTCTTTTTATCCTGATGCAGGGTAATTTCTATCTTGGCCAAAGAGTGGCCTCTTCTTAAAATAATCTTCTTAAAATCTTCTTTTTATCCTGATGCAGGGTCGCCAGCTGTTAACCCCTCCGTCTATGGCCCTGGGTTGGTTCGGATCGACGGGGGTTCTAGTTACGGAGGCAAGCAACGGATATTTCTTCTGATACTTTTCTAATTCTTTCTCTGATACTTTATAACTTATCGACTTTACTAAGTTCCTCTGACGATAGCCCAACTCGACGGGGAAAATAAAAAGTTTCTCTTACTGTAAATTTACTTCTTAAAAATTTACAGTTAGTGCTCTGAATATACAGGGGTAGAGGTTCGACCTCTTTCGACCATAGCTCAGGCCGGAATCTAAAAAATATTAAGGAGGCAAGGGGCCTCTGCCCCCCTCCCCGCAGCGAGGCTGCTAACAAGGGGAGTCTCTTAGCAGTGACCAAAGCAGAGAGCCGTAATGAAGTGTCCTTCATTTTACAAATACATGTATAAAATATGCCTGAATGTTGGGGGATGGCAGTTGGAGGTTAAGTTTCCCCCCTTTTAAACACGATCAGGTGTTTGAAAGTTTCCAAATAAAAAAAAAAAAATAAATAAAAAAAAAAAATAATCTTTTTTTTTTTGCCACGTCTTCATTTCTGAAGGCGATATCATTTCACGACTGAGTACATTTTTGTTTGGGTTTATTACAATTATGATTTCGATTATGGATTACTTCCCATTCGCTTATGATTGTCCCTTACAGTTCTATTAAAGTACATTCTTACATTATATATAAAGTCATTACATTCAATTATAGTTTCATTAAAGTACATTACGTCGTTACCATTCTTACAGTGTTTTTATATATATATATATATATGGTTAGATTATATGGTTAGATTATATGGTTAGATTGTATGGTTAGATTATATGGTTAGATTATATGGTTAGATTATATGGTCAGATTATATGGTCAGATTATATATGGTTATTAGTACAGCACAAGTACATGAGACATGACAAGATAATTTATATACAACATAATATGTTATATTACATTTTTAATATGTTATGAATTTGGATCAGAGCGAAAGATGTTGTTTATCTTAGAAACGTTCAATTCTGCTGTGATTCGCGAATTCGACCACTCAACTACTGTAAGCCTAATGAATGTCTTGTGAGGGTGAACGCACTTAAAAGAAAAAAAAAATACATGTGGACGTATTTTACATGTAAGTAACAGAATAGGTTGTGTGCGTAATATAGACGCGCTTAAAATATGGACTGATAGGTTGATAGGTATCAGTATTATTATTATGATTAAAGAATTTACCATACATTCAATACGGAAGATGTCCAAATACTAAACACGTGATTCAGTGTTCAAGGTATGGAAAACGTGAAGAGAATTAAGTTACTTTATGACGTCATAGTTATTGAGTTTTGTACGTATAATACAAATCATTATTAGGAAGATTTACAAGAACGAATTAGAGGCAAAGAGTGGGCATTAATGACTAAGAAGTACAACTACGCATTCCAATCCTGTTATATGCAATGTGTATGCATAATCTAGGGACGAGGGTGAGATGCAAGACAATCATAATTAATTAATAACTTCTATAACAAATAAAAATGGATACGCCTAAACCATAGGTATGGTAGATCGTAGGGTTTTGACACGAACAAAAATAGGAAGCCACAAGTAAAATTATTATCGAAACTCGCGTTAAGCGATTTTGGTTCTTATGTAAAAATGAATATTGATTATTCATTGTCAATTTTTACATTGCTCTCCCCTTTTAAAAATTATATTTATACAATAATCTAATAGGGTACCATTAATACAATACAAATGAGAAAATAACATCCTAACTACTTCAAGTTAGATGACGAATTTTTTTCTTTACATTACAAATTTTTATACAGAACAAGTGAGTTATTATATAATATAAAAAATTCAAAGATTAATACTTTAATTTATGCAAACAGAATAAAAGGATTAATACATTAATTTGGACAAACAATTAAGTTAGGCAAAGAATGGTATTGTTAATTTAAAAAAAAATTTCTGTGGGGAAAATTACATACATACTGAATAGTAGGTAAAAGGGAAAAATATAAATTATTTTCCAAAGTTACCCTGATCGTGCAGTCTATAACTAATTTTATTGACTATTGTAGGTAAAAATCGAATTACGTAATGGATGATGTATAGACCTGTGGTCTAGTGTGTATGTGTGTGTATTAGATACAAAGTGTGTATCTTATAAATTTGAGGGATAGATTAGCGGAGAGGATTCTTAAATTAACTGAATAAATGCCTGAGCAAAAATTTATATATAGTAAGCAAAAATGCTTAGGACTATATAAATAGCAGAGTTAGCACCTACACGCTATGAAATAGTTTGTGATATCGAATGATTTTAGAATAAGGTTTGTATATATAGTATATATAGTGTGCATACATGCGTGTGTATGTGTAGAGATTTGGAAGGTTTTTGAATTAACAAAGTTTAAAAATAATGTATAATAATTTAAGATGGGTTTAGGGTTATAAAATCTTTTGAGTCAATTATTGTTGTTATTATTATTATCATAAAATCCTTTAAGTTCAAGGTAGTATTTAAGTATTTAATTAAATCAGTTACACGTATTAAGGTAATAAAAAGAAATGTACTTAGAGGACTTACAATTGATGAAAGTAAATCTCACGGTTTAAAAATTGAATTTTTTGAAGCTGGAATTAAATTCGACTAGTAACATTCTAGCTATATATGAACTATATAACCATTAACATTAACCAGAAGTATCGGTACGATAATTGAATTAAAAAATTAAGAATACAAATTAACAATAGAAACCAATTTATGCATTTTAATGAGCTAAACATAATTTTATAATATTCTTAAAAATAAAAGTAAATCGAACCTTAGATGAGTTTCGGCCAAGAATAAAAAAGTTATTGAAATGGAAGGAAAGCATTTCGAACAATCTTTTCTTTTAATAATTTCAGGTAAATTTTACATTAAAAATTATTTTTATATACTAAAAAAAATATTAAAAAGGTTTAATAATTTTTGCATGTTAAGTAGAAAAATTATACTCTTTCGTTAAATGTTGATAGACTGAATTATTTGATATTTTAGTCTGAAAACTTGTTTGCATATGATAAATACATATGTTTTATTGTGTAGAAGTTTTATTAAAATTAAATGACAAAAAAGAATAAACACAACTGAAATTTAGGGTATGTGCGGTCCTACGGGTAAATTTCCCGACCATACAGAGCAAGATAAATTAGGTACATGATCGATTAATTATTACACTATTTCTGTCATCATATAATCGCAATAATTATAAAACTCTTTACCAACATTTGTAAAACGGTTTTGGTTGCCAACAATAAAATATGTCATTTTACCTATATATTTTTATACGCAACAATGGCATGAAAAAGAAAAGACAAATCGGTCCATTTCCTTCTTACAACAAAACAAAGAAAGGTTAACTAAAGACGCAACCCGGTCAATTCAGGTTGAATTAAATTCTCTTTACAACACACAAAAAAGGTTGAATTAAATTCTTAAATTACCTTTTCTTAAATTAAATTCTCTTAACTTACAAAGAAAAAGTTGAATTCAATTGACTGCATTGAAATGACTTGGGACTTAAAAACTGACTTCTTAAAAACTAACTTCTTAAAAACTGCTTAAAAACTAACTGCTTCAAAACTAACTGCTTCAAAACTAACTGCTTCAAAACTGGCCTTCAAAACTGGCTTCTTCAAAACTGGCTTCTTCAAAACTGGCTTCTTCAAAACTGGCTTCTTCAAAACTGACTTCTGTAATTTCTGGGGCGGTTGTCCCTCTTGGCGCAACCTTCTGACTTGACCTCTTGTCAAGTATTTCTATAAATCTCTGGGGCGGTTGTCCATCTTGGCGCAACCTTCTGACTTGACCCTTTTCAAGTATTTCTATAAATCTCTGGGGCGGTTGTCCCTTTTGGCGCAACCTTCTGACTTGACCTCTTGTCAAGTATTTCTATAAATCTCTGGGGGCGGTTGTCCATCTTGGCGCAACCTTCTGACTTGACCTCTTTTCAAGTATTTCTATAAATCTCTGGGGGCGGTTGTCCCTTTTGGCGCAACCTTCTGACTTGACCTCTTGTCAAGTATTTCTATAAATCTCTGGGGCGGTTGTCCATCTTGGCGCAACCTTCTGACTTCAAAACTTATTTGCAACTTATTTGCAACGAAAACTGACTTGCAACTTATTTGCAACGAAAACTGACTTGCAACTTATTTGCAACGAAAACTGACTTGCAACTTATTTGCAACGAAAACTGACTTGCAACTTATTTGCAACTAAAACTACTTCGAAAACTGACTTGCAACTTATTTGCAACTAAAACTACTTCAAACTGACTTGCAACTTCTTTGCAACTAAAACTGACTTCAAAACTGACTTGCAACTTCTTTGCAACTAAAACTGACTTCAAAACTGACTTCAAAACTGACTTGCAACTTTTGCAACTAAAACTGACTTCAAAACTGACTTGCAACTTCTTTGCAACTAAAACTGACTTCAAAACTGACTTCAAAACTGACTTGCAACTTATTTGGAACGAAAACTGACTTCAAAACTGACTTGCAACTTCTTTGCAACTAAAACTGACTTCAAAACTCTTGCAACTTCTTTGCAACTAAAACTGACTTCAAAACTGACTTGCAACTTCTTTGCAACTAAAACTGACTTCAAAACTCTTGCAACTTCTTTGCAACTAAAACTGACTTCAAAACTGACTTCAAATATCTCTCTAAATCTATAAACTCTCTATAAACACTCTCTCTCTTAATTTGCAAGTCAATTCAATTCAATAAATTGAAAAAAATTGTAAACAAAAATAAAAAACGTAAACAACATTTCACTCGAACGTACGTGAAGGTACGGTACTATTATGTTTGGTACATAAATAAAATTATTCTATACTGAATATAATAGTGAAAATAACTGAAATTAACTCTGAAATTAACTCTCTCTGAAATTAACTCTCTCTGAAATTAACTCTCTCTGAAATTAACTCTCTCTGAAATTAACTCTCTCTGAAATTAACTCCTCTGAAATTAACTCCCTCTGAAATTAACTCTCTCTGAAATTAACTCTCTCTGAAATTAACTCTCTTGAAATTAACTCTCTTTGAAATTAACTCTCTTTGAAATTAACTCTCTTTGAAATTAACTCTCTTTGAAATTAACTCTCTCTTACATTTAACTTCTCTTACATTTAACTCTGTTACAATTACTGTTTCACTAAAAAAATGTATCACTGGTGTCTGAAATGTTCACTGTGTTTTGTGTAAATTCTGACTTGATACTCATTATTAACTGTTAATAATACTGACTTTTCAAGTGTTTATAAATTACTTAAAAAAACAAAATGTACTTAACAAAAGTTCTACTGGCAAAATCCTCAGAGACGTGTCCTGAAGACGTCTTGCTGGCTACTTCTTCTTGGATGAAAACTAGGCGTGGAGAACTTGGAGTCGTGACACACCGGTCAAGGGTGGATGTTACGAACTAGAAGTCGTGACACGCCGGTCAAATGGTTTTATCCTGATGCAGGGTAATTTCTATCTTGGCCAAAGAGTGGCCTCTTCTTAAAATCATCTTCTTCTTAAAATAATCTTCTCATCCTGATGCAGGGTAATTTCTATCTTGGCCAAAGAGTGGCCTCTTCTTAAAATAATCTTCTTAAAATCTTCTTTTTATCCTGATGCAGGGTAATTTCTATCTTGGCCAAAGAGTGGCCTCTTCTTAAAATAATCTTCTTAAAATCTTCTTTTTATCCTGATGCAGGGTCGCCAGCTGTTAACCCCTCCGTCTATGGCCCTGGGTTGGTTCGGATCGACGGGGGTTCTAGTTACGGAGGCAAGCAACGGATATTTCTTCTGATACTTTTCTAATTCTTTCTCTGATACTTTATAACTTATCGACTTTACTAAGTTCCTCTGACGATAGCCCAACTCGACGGGGAAAATAAAAAGTTTCTCTTACTGTAAATTTACTTCTTAAAAATTTACAGTTAGTGCTCTGAATATACAGGGGTAGAGGTTCGACCTCTTTCGACCATAGCTCAGGCCGGAATCTAAAAAATATTAAGGAGGCAAGGGGCCTCTGCCCCCCTCCCCGCAGCGAGGCTGCTAACAAGGGGAGTCTCTTAGCAGTGACCAAAGCAGAGAGCCGTAATGAAGTGTCCTTCATTTTACAAATACATGTATAAAATATGCCTGAATGTTGGGGGATGGCAGTTGGAGGTTAAGTTTCCCCCCTTTTAAACACGATCAGGTGTTTGAAAGTTTCCAAAAAAAAAAAAATAAATAAATAAAAATAAAAACTATCTTTTTTTTTTGCCACGTCTTCATTTCTGAAGGCGATATCATTTCACGACTGAGTACATTTTTGTTTGGGTTTATTACAATTATGATTTCGATTATGGATTACTTCCCATTCGCTTATGATTGTCCCTTACAGTTCTATTAAAGTACATTCTTACATTATATATAAAGTCATTACATTCAATTATAGTTTCATTAAAGTACATTACGTCGTTACCATTCTTACAGTGTTTTATATATATATATATATATATGGTTAGATTATATGGTTAGATTATATGGTTAGATTGTATGGTTAGATTATATGGTTAGATTATATGGTTAGATTATATGGTCAGATTATATGGTCAGATTATATATGGTTATTAGTACAGCACAAGTACATGAGACATGACAAGATAATTTATATACAACATAATATGTTATATTACATTTTTAATATGTTATGAATTTGGATCAGAGCGAAAGATGTTGTTTATCTTAGAAACGTTCAATTCTGCTGTGATTCGCGAATTCGACCACTCAACTACTGTAAGCCTAATGAATGTCTTGTGAGGGTGAACGCACTTAAAAGAAAAAAAAAATACATGTGGACGTATTTTACATGTAAGTAACAGAATAGGTTGTGTGCGTAATATAGACGCGCTTAAAATATGGACTGATAGGTTGATAGGTATCAGTATTTTATTATGATTAAAGAATTTACCATACATTCAATACGGAAGATGTCCAAATACTAAACACGTGATTCAGTGTTCAAGGTATGGAAAACGTGAAGAGAATTAAGTTACTTTATGACGTCATAGTTATTGAATTTTGTACGTATAATACAAATCATTATTAGGAAGATTTACAAGAACGAATTAGAGGCAAAGAGTGGGCATTAATGACTAAGAAGTACAACTACGGGTTCCAATCCTGTTATATGCAATGTGTATGCATAATCTAGGGACGAGGGTGAGATGCAAGACAATCATAATTAATTAATAACTTCTATAACAAATAAAAATGGATACGCCTAAACCATAGGTATGGTAGATCGTAGGGTTTTGACACGAACAAAAATAGGAAGCCACAAGTAAAATTATTATCGAAACTCGCGTTAAGCGATTTTGGTTCTTATGTAAAAATGAATATTGATTATTCATTGTCAATTTTTACATTGCTCTCCCCTTTTAAAAATTATATTTATACAATAATCTAATAGGGTACCATTAATACAATACAAATGAGAAAATAACATCCTAACTACTTCAAGTTAGATGACGAATTTTTTTCTTTACATTACAAATTTTTATACAGAACAAGTGAGTTATTATATAATATAAAAAATTCAAAGATTAATACTTTAATTTATGCAAACAGAATAAAAGGATTAATACATTAATTTGGACAAACAATTAAGTTAGGCAAAGAATGGTATTGTTAATTTAAAAAAAAATTTCTGTGGGGAAAATTACATACATACTGAATAGTAGGTAAAAGGGAAAAATATAAATTATTTTCCAAAGTTACCCTGATCGTGCAGTCTATAACTAATTTTATTGACTATTGTAGGTAAAAATCGAATTACGTAATGGATGATGTATAGACCTGTGGTCTAGTGTGTATGTGTGTGTATTAGATACAAAGTGTGTATCTTATAAATTTGAGGGATAGATTAGCGGAGAGGATTCTTAAATTAACTGAATAAATGCCTGAGCAAAAATTTATATATAGTAAGCAAAAATGCTTAGGACTATATAAATAGCAGAGTTAGCACCTACACGCTATGAAATAGTTTGTGATATCGAATGATTTTAGAATAAGGTTTGTATATATAGTATATATAGTGTGCATACATGCGTGTGTATGTGTAGAGATTTGGAAGGTTTTTGAATTAACAAAGTTTAAAAATAATGTATAATAATTTAAGATGGGTTTAGGGTTATAAAATCTTTTGAGTCAATTATTGTTGTTATTATTATTATTATCATAAAATCCTTTAAGTTCAAGGTAGTATTTAAGTATTTAATTAAATCAGTTACACGTATTAAGGTAATAAAAAGAAATGTACTTAGAGGACTTACAATTGATGAAAGTAAATCTCACGGTTTAAAAATTGAATTTTTTGAAGCTGGAATTAAATTCGACTAGTAACATTCCTAGCTATATATGAACTATATAACCATTAACATTAACCAGAAGTATCGGTACGATAATTGAATTAAAAAATTAAGAATACAAATTAACAATAGAAACCAATTTATGCATTTTAATGAGCTAAACATAATTTTATAATATTCTTAAAAATAAAAGTAAATCGAACCTTAGATGAGTTTCGGCCAAGAATAAAAAAGTTATTGAAATGGAAGGAAAGCATTTCGAACAATCTTTTCTTTTAATAATTTCAGGTAAATTTTACATTAAAAATTATTTTTATATACTAAAAAAAATATTAAAAAGGTTTAATAATTTTTGCATGTTAAGTAGAAAAATTATACTCTTTCGTTAAATGTTGATAGACTGAATTATTTGATATTTTAGTCTGAAAACTTGTTTGCATATGATAAATACATATGTTTTATTGTGTAGAAGTTTTATTAAAATTAAATGACAAAAAAGAATAAACACAACTGAAATTTAGGGTATGTGCGGTCCTACGGGTAAATTTCCCGACCATACAGAGCAAGATAAATTAGGTACATGATCGATTAATTATTACACTATTTCTGTCATCATATAATCGCAATAATTATAAAACTCTTTACCAACATTTGTAAAACGGTTTTGGTTGCCAACAATAAAATATGTCATTTTACCTATATATTTTTATACGCAACAATGGCATGAAAAAGAAAAGACAAATCGGTCCATTTCCTTCTTACAACAAAACAAAGAAAGGTTAACTAAAGACGCAACCCGGTCAATTCAGGTTGAATTAAATTCTCTTTACAACACACAAAAAAGGTTGAATTAAATTCTTAAATTACCTTTTCTTAAATTAAATTCTCTTAACTTACAAAGAAAAAGTTGAATTCAATTGACTGCATTGAAATGACTTGGGACTTAAAAACTGACTTCTTAAAAACACTTCTTAAAAACTAACTCTTAAAAACTAACTGCTTCAAAACTAACTGCTTCAAAACTAACTGCTTCAAAACTGGCTTCTTCAAAACTGGCTTCTTCAAAACTGGCTCAAAACTGCTTTCAAAACTGGCTTCTTCAAAACTGACTTCTGTAACTGGCTTCTTCAAAACTGCTGTCTTCAAAACTGGCTTGTTCTTCAACTGACTTCTCAAGTATTTCTGGGGCGGTTGTCCCTTTGGCGCAACCTTCTGACTTGACCTCTTGTCAAGTATTTCTATAAATCTCTGGGGGCGGTTGTCCATCTTGGCGCAACCTTCTGACTTGACCTCTTTTCAAGTATTTCTATAAATCTCTGGGGGCGGTTGTCCTTTTGGCGCAACCTTCTGACTTGACCTCTTGTCAAGTATTTCTATAAATCTCTGGGCGTTTGAAACTGAAAACTGACTTGCAATTATTTGCAACGAAAACTGACTTGCAACTTATTTGCAACAAAACTGACTTGCAACTTCTTGCAACGAAAACTGACTTGCAACTTATTTGCAACTAAAACTGATGCAACTATTTGCAACGAAAACTGACTTGCAACTTATTTTGAACTAAAACTGACTTCAAAAACTGACTTGCAACTTATTTGCAACTAAAACTTGACTTCAAAACTGACTTGCAACTTCTTTGCAACTAAAACTGACTTCAAAACTGACTTGACTGACTTGCAACTTCTTTGCAACTAAAACTGACTTCAAAACTGACTTGCAACTTCTTTGCAACTAAAACTGACTTCAAAACTGACTTGCAACTTCTTTGCAACTAAAACTGACTTAAAAACTGACTTCAAAACTGACTTGCAACTTATTTGGAACGAAAACTGACTTCAAAAATGACTTGCAACTTCTTTGCAACTAAAACTGACTTCAAAACTGACTTGCAACTTCTTTGCAACTAAAACTGACTTCAAAACTTCTTTGCAACTTCTTTGCAACTAAAATTGACTTCAAAACTGACTTGCAACTTCTTTGCAACTAAAACTGACTTCAAAACTGACTTCAAATATCTCTCTAAATCTATAAACTCTCTATAAACACTCTCTCTCTTAATTTGCAAGTCAATTCAATTCAATAAATTGAAAAAAATTGTAAACAAAAATAAAAAACGTAAACAACATTTCACTCGAACGTACGTGAAGGTACGGTACTATTATGTTTGGTACATAAATAAAATTATTCTATACTGAATATAATAGTGAAAATAACTCTGAAATTAACTCTGAAATTAACTCTCTCTGAAATTAACTCTCTCTGAAATTAACTCTCTCTGAAATTAACTCTCTCTGAAATTAACTCACTCTGAAATTAACTCTCTCTGAAATTAACTCCCTCTGAAATTAACTCCCTCTGAAATTAAAAATTAACTCTCTGAAATTAACTCTCTTTGAAATTAACTCTCTTTGAAATTAACTCTCTTTGAAATTAACTCTCTTTGAAATTAACTCTCTCTTACATTTAACTTCTCTTACATTTAACTCTGTTACAATTACTGTTTCACTAAAAAAATGTATCACTGGTGTCTGAAATGTTCACTGTGTTTGTGTAAATTCTGACTTGATACTCATTATTAACTGTTAATAATACTGACTTTTCAAGTGTTTATAAATTACTTAAAAAAACAAAATGTACTTAAGAAAAGTTCTACTGGCAAAATCCTCAGAGACGTGTCCTGAAGACGTCTTGCTGGCTACTTCTTGGATGAAAACTAGGCGTGGAGAACTTGGAGTCGTGACACACCGGTCAAGGGTGGATGTTACGAACTAGAAGTCGTGACACGCCGGTCAAATGGTTTTATCCTGATGCAGGGTAATTTCTATCTTGGCCAAAGAGTGGCCTCTTCTTAAAATCATCTTCTTCTTAAAATAATCTTCTCATCCTGATGCAGGGTAATTTCTATCTTGGCCAAAGAGTGGCCTCTTCTTAAAATAATCTTCTTAAAATCTTCTTTTTATCCTGATGCAGGGTAATTTCTATCTTGGCCAAAGAGTGGCCTCTTCTTAAAATAATCTTCTTAAAATCTTCTTTTTATCCTGATGCAGGGTCGCCAGCTGTTAACCCCTCCGTCTATGGCCCTGGGTTGGTTCGGATCGACGGGGGTTCTAGTTACGGAGGCAAGCAACGGATATTTCTTCTGATACTTTTCTAATTCTTTCTCTGATACTTTATAACTTATCGACTTTACTAAGTTCCTCTGACGATAGCCCAACTCGACGGGGAAAATAAAAAGTTTCTCTTACTGTAAATTTACTTCTTAAAAATTTACAGTTAGTGCTCTGAATATACAGGGGTAGAGGTTCGACCTCTTTCGACCATAGCTCAGGCCGGAATCTAAAAAATATTAAGGAGGCAAGGGGCCTCTGCCCCCCTCCCCGCAGCGAGGCTGCTAACAAGGGGAGTCTCTTAGCAGTGACCAAAGCAGAGAGCCGTAATGAAGTGTCCTTCATTTTACAAATACATGTATAAAATATGCCTGAATGTTGGGGGATGGCAGTTGGAGGTTAAGTTTCCCCCCTTTTAAACACGATCAGGTGTTTGAAAGTTTCCAAATAAAAAAAAAAAAAATAAATAAAAAAAAAACTAATCTTATTTTTTTTTGCCACGTCTTCATTTCTGAAGGCGATATCATTTCACGACTGAGTACATTTTTGTTTGGGTTTATTACAATTATGATTTCGATTATGGATTACTTCCCATTCGCTTATGATTGTCCCTTACAGTTCTATTAAAGTACATTCTTACATTATATATAAAGTCATTACATTCAATTATAGTTTCATTAAAGTACATTACGTCGTTACCATTCTTACAGTGTTTTTATATATATATATATATATGGTTAGATTATATGGTTAGATTATATGGTTAGATTGTATGGTTAGATTATATGGTTAGATTATATGGTTAGATTATATGGTCAGATTATATGGTCAGATTATATATGGTTATTAGTACAGCACAAGTACATGAGACATGACAAGATAATTTATATACAACATAATATGTTATATTACATTTTTAATATGTTATGAATTTGGATCAGAGCGAAAGATGTTGTTTATCTTAGAAACGTTCAATTCTGCTGTGATTCGCGAATTCGACCACTCAACTACTGTAAGCCTAATGAATGTCTTGTGAGGGTGAACGCACTTAAAAGAAAAAAAAAATACATGTGGACGTATTTTACATGTAAGTAACAGAATAGGTTGTGTGCGTAATATAGACGCGCTTAAAATATGGACTGATAGGTTGATAGGTATCAGTATTATTATTATGATTAAAGAATTTACCATACATTCAATACGGAAGATGTCCAAATACTAAACACGTGATTCAGTGTTCAAGGTATGGAAAACGTGAAGAGAATTAAGTTACTTTATGACGTCATAGTTATTGAATTTTGTACGTATAATACAAATCATTATTAGGAAGATTTACAAGAACGAATTAGAGGCAAAGAGTGGGCATTAATGACTAAGAAGTACAACTACGGGTTCCAATCCTGTTATATGCAATGTGTATGCATAATCTAGGGACGAGGGTGAGATGCAAGACAATCATAATTAATTAATAACTTCTATAACAAATAAAAATGGATACGCCTAAACCATAGGTATGGTAGATCGTAGGGTTTTGACACGAACAAAAATAGGAAGCCACAAGTAAAATTATTATCGAAACTCGCGTTAAGCGATTTTGGTTCTTATGTAAAAATGAATATTGATTATTCATTGTCAATTTTTACATTGCTCTCCCCTTTTAAAAATTATATTTATACAATAATCTAATGGGGTACCATTAATACAATACAAATGAGAAAAAACATCCTAACTACTTCAAGTTAGATGACGAATTTTTTTCTTTACATTACAAATTTTTATACAGAACAAGTGAGTTATTATATAATATAAAAAATTCAAAGATTAATACTTTAATTTATGCAAACAGAATAAAAGGATTAATACATTAATTTGGACAAACAATTAAGTTAGGCAAAGAATGGTATTGTTAATTTAAAAAAAAATTTCTGTGGGGAAAATTACATACATACTGAATAGTAGGTAAAAGGGAAAAATATAAATTATTTTCCAAAGTTACCCTGATCGTGCAGTCTATAACTAATTTTATTGACTATTGTAGGTAAAAATCGAATTACGTAATGGATGATGTATAGACCTGTGGTCTAGTGTGTATGTGTGTGTATTAGATACAAAGTGTGTATCTTATAAATTTGAGGGATAGATTAGCGGAGAGGATTCTTAAATTAACTGAATAAATGCCTGAGCAAAAATTTATATATAGTAAGCAAAAATGCTTAGGACTATATAAATAGCAGAGTTAGCACCTACACGCTATGAAATAGTTTGTGATATCGAATGATTTTAGAATAAGGTTTGTATATATAGTATATATAGTGTGCATACATGCGTGTGTATGTGTAGAGATTTGGAAGGTTTTTGAATTAACAAAGTTTAAAAATAATGTATAATAATTTAAGATGGGTTTAGGGTTATAAAATCTTTTGAGTCAATTATTGTTGTTATTATTATTATTATCATAAAATCCTTTAAGTTCAAGGTAGTATTTAAGTATTTAATTAAATCAGTTACACGTATTAAGGTAATAAAAAGAAATGTACTTAGAGGACTTACAATTGATGAAAGTAAATCTCACGGTTTAAAAATTGAATTTTTTGAAGCTGGAATTAAATTCGACTAGTAACATTCCTAGCTATATATGAACTATATAACCATTAACATTAACCAGAAGTATCGGTACGATAATTGAATTAAAAAATTAAGAATACAAATTAACAATAGAAACCAATTTATGCATTTTAATGAGCTAAACATAATTTTATAATATTCTTAAAAATAAAAGTAAATCGAACCTTAGATGAGTTTCGGCCAAGAATAAAAAAGTTATTGAAATGGAAGGAAAGCATTTCGAACAATCTTTTCTTTTAATAATTTCAGGTAAATTTTACATTAAAAATTATTTTTATATACTAAAAAAAATATTAAAAAGGTTTAATAATTTTTGCATGTTAAGTAGAAAAATTATACTCTTTCGTTAAATGTTGATAGACTGAATTATTTGATATTTTAGTCTGAAAACTTGTTTGCATATGATAAATACATATGTTTTATTGTGTAGAAGTTTTATTAAAATTAAATGACAAAAAAGAATAAACACAACTGAAATTTAGGGTATGTGCGGTCCTACGGGTAAATTTCCCGACCATACAGAGCAAGATAAATTAGGTACATGATCGATTAATTATTACACTATTTCTGTCATCATATAATCGCAATAATTATAAAACTCTTTACCAACATTTGTAAAACGGTTTTGGTTGCCAACAATAAAATATGTCATTTTACCTATATATTTTTATACGCAACAATGGCATGAAAAAGAAAAGACAAATCGGTCCATTTCCTTCTTACAACAAAACAAAGAAAGGTTAACTAAAGACGCAACCCGGTCAATTCAGGTTGAATTAAATTCTCTTTACAACACACAAAAAAGGTTGAATTAAATTCTTAAATTACCTTTTCTTAAATTAAATTCTCTTAACTTACAAAGAAAAAGTTGAATTCAATTGACTGCATTGAAATGACTTGGGACTTAAAAACTGACTTCTTAAAAACTAACTTCTTAAAAACTAACTGCTTAAAAACTAACTGCTTCAAAACTAACTGCTTCAAAACTGGCTTCTTCAAAACTGGCTTCTTCAAAACTGGCTTCTTCAAAACTGGCTTCTTCAAAACTGGCTTCTTCAAAACTGGCTTCTTCAAAACTGACTTCTGTAATTTCTGGGGCGGTTGTCCCTCTTGGCGCAACCTTCTGACTTGACCTCTTGTCAAGTATTTCTATAAATCTCTGGGGGCGGTTGTCCATCTTGGCGCAACCTTCTGACTTGACCTCTTTTCAAGTATTTCTATAAATCTCTGGGGGCGGTTGTCCTTTTGGCGCAACCTTCTGACTTGACCTCTTGTCAAGTATTTCTATAAATCTCTGGGGGCGGTTGTCCATCTTGGCGCAACCTTCTGACTTGACCTCTTGTCAAGTATTTCTATAAATCTCTGGGGGCGGTTGTCCATCTTGGCGCAACCTTCTGACTTGACCTCTTGTCAAGTATTTCTATAAATCTCTGGGGCGGTTGTCCATCTTGGCGCAACCTTCTGACTTCAAAACTTATTTGCAACTTATTTGCAACGAAAACTGACTTGCAACTTATTTGCAATGAAAACTGACTTGCAACTTATTTGCAACGAAAACTGATTGCAACTTATTTGCAACGAAAACTGACTTGCAACTTATTTGCAACGAAAACTGACTTGCAACTTATTTGCAACGAAAACTGACTTGCAACTTATTTGCAACGAAAACTGACTTGCAACTTATTGCAACGAAAACTGACTTGCAACTTATTTGAACTAAAACTTACTTCAAAACTGACTTGCAACTTATTTGCAACTAAAACTTACTTCAAAACTGACTTGCAACTTCTTTGCAACTAAAACTGACTTCAAAACTGACTTCAAAACTGACTTGCAACTTCTTTGCAACTAAAACTGACTTCAAAACTGACTTGCAACTTCTTTGCAACTAAAACTGACTTCAAAACTGACTTGCAACTTCTTTGCAACTAAAACTGACTTCAAAACTGACTTCAAAACTGACTTGCAACTTATTTGGAAAAACTGACTTCAAAACTGACTTGCAACTTCTTTGCAACTAAAACTGACTTCAAAACTTTGCAACTTCTTTGCAACTAAAACTGACTTCAAAACTTCTTTGCAACTTCTTTGCAACTAAAACTGACTTCAAAACTGACTTGCAACTTCTTTGCAACTAAAACTGACTTCAAAACTGACTTCAAATATCTCTCTAAATCTATAAACTCTCTATAAACACTCTCTCTCTTAATTTGCAAGTCAATTCAATTCAATAAATTGAAAAAATTGTAAACAAAAATAAAAAACGTAAACAACATTTCACTCGAACGTACGTGAAGGTACGGTACTATTATGTTTGGTACATAAATAAAATTATTCTATACTGAATATAATAGTGAAAATAACTCTGAAATTAACTCTGAAATTAACTCTCTCTGAAATTAACTCTCTCTGAAATTAACTCTCTCTGAAATTAACTCTCTCTGAAATTAACTCACTCTGAAATTAACTCCTCTGAAATTAACTCCCTCTGAAATTAACTCCCTCTGAAATTAACTCTCTCTGAAATTAACTCTCTTTGAAATTAACTCTCTTTGAAATTAACTCTCTTTGAAATTAACTCTCTTTGAAATTAACTCTCTCTTACATTTAACTTCTCTTACATTTAACTCTGTTACAATTACTGTTTCACTAAAAAAATGTATCACTGGTGTCTGAAATGTTCACTGTGTTTGTGTAAATTCTGACTTGATACTCATTATTAACTGTTAATAATACTGACTTTTCAAGTGTTTATAAATTACTTAAAAAAACAAAATGTACTTAAGAAAAGTTCTACTGGCAAAATCCTCAGAGACGTGTCCTGAAGACGTCTTGCTGGCTACTTCTTGGATGAAAACTAGGCGTGGAGAACTTGGAGTCGTGACACACCGGTCAAGGGTGGATGTTACGAACTAGAAGTCGTGACACGCCGGTCAAATGGTTTTATCCTGATGCAGGGTAATTTCTATCTTGGCCAAAGAGTGGCCTCTTCTTAAAATCATCTTCTTCTTAAAATAATCTTCTCATCCTGATGCAGGGTAATTTCTATCTTGGCCAAAGAGTGGCCTCTTCTTAAAATAATCTTCTTAAAATCTTCTTTTTATCCTGATGCAGGGTAATTTCTATCTTGGCCAAAGAGTGGCCTCTTCTTAAAATAATCTTCTTAAAATCTTCTTTTTATCCTGATGCAGGGTCGCCAGCTGTTAACCCCTCCGTCTATGGCCCTGGGTTGGTTCGGATCGACGGGGGTTCTAGTTACGGAGGCAAGCAACGGATATTTCTTCTGATACTTTTCTAATTCTTTCTCTGATACTTTATAACTTATCGACTTTACTAAGTTCCTCTGACGATAGCCCAACTCGACGGGGAAAATAAAAAGTTTCTCTTACTGTAAATTTACTTCTTAAAAATTTACAGTTAGTGCTCTGAATATACAGGGGTAGAGGTTCGACCTCTTTCGACCATAGCTCAGGCCGGAATCTAAAAAATATTAAGGAGGCAAGGGGCCTCTGCCCCCCTCCCCGCAGCGAGGCTGCTAACAAGGGGAGTCTCTTAGCAGTGACCAAAGCAGAGAGCCGTAATGAAGTGTCCTTCATTTTACAAATACATGTATAAAATATGCCTGAATGTTGGGGGATGGCAGTTGGAGGTTAAGTTTCCCCCTTTTAAACACGATCAGGTGTTTGAAAGTTTCCAAATAAAAAAAAAATAAATAAATAAAAATAAAAATAATCTTATTTTTTTTTGCCACGTCTTCATTTCTGAAGGCGATATCATTTCACGACTGAGTACATTTTTGTTTGGGTTTATTACAATTATGATTTCGATTATGGATTACTTCCCATTCGCTTATGATTGTCCCTTACAGTTCTATTAAAGTACATTCTTACATTATATATAAAGTCATTACATTCAATTATAGTTTCATTAAAGTACATTACGTCGTTACCATTCTTACAGTGTTTTTATATATAATATATATATGGTTAGATTATATGGTTAGATTATATGGTTAGATTGTATGGTTAGATTATATGGTTAGATTATATGGTTAGATTATATGGTCAGATTATATGGTCAGATTATATATGGTTATTAGTACAGCACAAGTACATGAGACATGACAAGATAATTTATATCAACATAATATGTTATATTACATTTTTAATATGTTATGAATTTGGATCAGAGCGAAAGATGTTGTTTATCTTAGAAACGTTCAATTCTGCTGTGATTCGCGAATTCGACCACTCAACTACTGTAAGCCTAATGAATGTCTTGTGAGGGTGAACGCACTTAAAAAAAAAAAAAAATACATGTGGACGTATTTTACATGTAAGTAACAGAATAGGTTGTGTGCGTAATATAGACGCGCTTAAAATATGGACTGATAGGTTGATAGGTATCAGTATTATTATTATGATTAAAGAATTTACCATACATTCAATACGGAAGATGTCCAAATACTAAACACGTGATTCAGTGTTCAAGGTATGGAAAACGTGAAGAGAATTAAGTTACTTTATGACGTCATAGTTATTGAATTTTGTACGTATAATACAAATCATTATTAGGAAGATTTACAAGAACGAATTAGAGGCAAAGAGTGGGCATTAATGACTAAGAAGTACAACTACGGGTTCCAATCCTGTTATATGCAATGTGTATGCATAATCTAGGGACGAGGGTGAGATGCAAGACAATCATAATTAATTAATAACTTCTATAACAAATAAAAATGGATACGCCTAAACCATAGGTATGGTAGATCGTAGGGTTTTGACACGAACAAAAATAGGAAGCCACAAGTAAAATTATTATCGAAACTCGCGTTAAGCGATTTTGGTTCTTATGTAAAAATGAATATTGATTATTCATTGTCAATTTTTACATTGCTCTCCCCTTTTAAAAATTATATTTATACAATAATCTAATGGGTACCATTAATACAATACAAATGAGAAAATAACATCCTAACTACTTCAAGTTAGATGACGAATTTTTTTCTTTACATTACAAATTTTTATACAGAACAAGTGAGTTATTATATAATATAAAAAATTCAAAGATTAATACTTTAATTTATGCAAACAGAATAAAAGGATTAATACATTAATTTGGACAAACAATTAAGTTAGGCAAAGAATGGTATTGTTAATTTAAAAAAAAATTTCTGTGGGGAAAATTACATACATACTGAATAGTAGGTAAAAGGGAAAAATATAAATTATTTTCCAAAGTTACCCTGATCGTGCAGTCTATAACTAATTTTATTGACTATTGTAGGTAAAAATCGAATTACGTAATGGATGATGTATAGACCTGTGGTCTAGTGTGTATGTGTGTGTATTAGATACAAAGTGTGTATCTTATAAATTTGAGGGATAGATTAGCGGAGAGGATTCTTAAATTAACTGAATAAATGCCTGAGCAAAAATTTATATATAGTAAGCAAAAATGCTTAGGACTATATAAATAGCAGAGTTAGCACCTACACGCTATGAAATAGTTTGTGATATCGAATGATTTTAGAATAAGGTTTGTATATATAGTATATATAGTGTGCATACATGCGTGTGTATGTGTAGAGATTTGGAAGGTTTTTGAATTAACAAAGTTTAAAAATAATGTATAATAATTTAAGATGGGTTTAGGGTTATAAAATCTTTTGAGTCAATTATTGTTGTTATTATTATTATTATCATAAAATCCTTTAAGTTCAAGGTAGTATTTAAGTATTTAATTAAATCAGTTACACGTATTAAGGTAATAAAAAGAAATGTACTTAGAGGACTTACAATTGATGAAAGTAAATCTCACGGTTTAAAAATTGAATTTTTTGAAGCTGGAATTAAATTCGACTAGTAACATTCCTAGCTATATATGAACTATATAACCATTAACATTAACCAGAAGTATCGGTACGATAATTGAATTAAAAAAATTAAGAATACAAATTAACAATAGAAACCAATTTATGCATTTTAATGAGCTAAACATAATTTTATAATATTCTTAAAAATAAAAGTAAATCGAACCTTAGATGAGTTTCGGCCAAGAATAAAAAAGTTATTGAAATGGAAGGAAAGCATTTCGAACAATCTTTTCTTTTAATAATTTCAGGTAAATTTTACATTAAAAATTATTTTTATATACTAAAAAAAATATTAAAAAGGTTTAATAATTTTTGCATGTTAAGTAGAAAAATTATACTCTTTCGTTAAATGTTGATAGACTGAATTATTTGATATTTTAGTCTGAAAACTTGTTTGCATATGATAAATACATATGTTTTATTGTGTAGAAGTTTTATTAAAATTAAATGACAAAAAAGAATAAACACAACTGAAATTTAGGGTATGTGCGGTCCTACGGGTAAATTTCCCGACCATACAGAGCAAGATAAATTAGGTACATGATCGATTAATTATTACACTATTTCTGTCATCATATAATCGCAATAATTATAAAACTCTTTACCAACATTTGTAAAACGGTTTTGGTTGCCAACAATAAAATATGTCATTTTACCTATATATTTTTATACGCAACAATGGCATGAAAAAGAAAAGACAAATCGGTCCATTTCCTTCTTACAACAAAACAAAGAAAGGTTAACTAAAGACGCAACCCGGTCAATTCAGGTTGAATTAAATTCTCTTTACAACACACAAAAAAGGTTGAATTAAATTCTTAAATTACCTTTTCTTAAATTAAATTCTCTTAACTTACAAAGAAAAAGTTGAATTCAATTGACTGCATTGAAATGACTTGGGACTTAAAAACTGACTTCTTAAAAACTAACTTCTTAAAAACAACTGCTTCAAAACTAACTGCTTCAAAACTAACTGCTTCAAAACTAACTGCTTCAAAACTAACTGCTTCAAAACTGCTTCAAAACGCTTCTTCAAAACTGGCTTCTTCAAAACTGGCTTCTTCAAAACTGGCTTCTTCAAAACTGACTTCTGTAATTTCTGGGGCGGTTGTCCCTCTTGGCGCAACCTTCTGATGACCTGTCAAGTATTTCTATAAATGGGGGCGGTTGTCCATCTTGGCGCAACCTTCTGACTTGACCTCTTTCAAGTATTTCTATAAATCTCTGGGGGCGGTTGTCCCTTTGGCGCAACCTTCTGACTTGACCTCTTGTCAAGTATTTCTATAAATCTCTGGGGGCGGTTGTCCATCTTGGCGCAACCTTCTGACTTGACCTCTTGTCAAGTATTTCTATAAATCTCTGGGGGCGGTTGTCCATCTTGGCGCAACCTTCTGACTTGACCTC
The DNA here is from genome assembly GCA_023014485.1 of Bathynomus jamesi. Classification (NCBI taxonomy): domain Eukaryota; kingdom Metazoa; phylum Arthropoda; class Malacostraca; order Isopoda; family Cirolanidae; genus Bathynomus; species Bathynomus jamesi. The sequence goes on along the minus strand of JAJOZX010001031.1, from coordinate 27,700 downwards.
TTGTGAAGTATTTCTATAAATCTCTGGGGGCGGTTGTCCATCTTGGCGCAACTTCTGACTTGACCTCTTGTCAAGTATTTCTATAAATCTCTGGGGCGGTTGTCCATCTTGGCGCAACCTTCTGACTTCAAAACTTATTTGCAACTTATTTGACGAAAACTGACTTGCAACTTATTTGCAATGAAAATGACTTGCTTGCAACTTGACTTGCAACTTTTGCAACGAAAACTGACTTGCAACTTATTTGCAACGAAAACTGACTTGCAACTTATTTGCAATGAAAACTGACTTGCAACTTATTTGCAACGAAAACTGACTTGCAACTTATTTGCAACGAAAACTGACTTGCAACTTATTTGCAACGAAACTGACTTGCAACTTATTTGCAACGAAAACTGACTTGCAACTTATTTTGAACTAAAACTTACTTCAAAACTGACTTGCAACTTATTTGCAACTAAAACTTACTTCAAAACTGACTTGCAACTTATTTGCAACTAAAACTTACTTCAAAACTGACTTGCAACTTCTTTGCAACTAAAACTGACTTCAAAACTGACTTCAGAACTGACTTGCAACTTCTTTGCAACTAAAACTGACTTCAAAACTGACTTCAAAACTGACTTGCAACTTCTTTGCAACTAAAACTGACTTCAAAACTGACTTGCAACTTTTTCAACTAAAACTGACTTCAAAACTGACTTGCAACTTATTTGGAACGAAAACTGACTTCAAAACTGACTTGCAACTTCTTTGCAACTAAAACTGACTTCAAAACTGACTTAAAACTTCTTTGCAACTAAAACTACTTCAAACTGACTTGCAACTTCTTTGCAACTAAAACTGACTTCAAAACTGACTTCAAACTGACTTGCAACTTATTTGGAACGAAAACTGACTTCAAAACTGACTTGCAACTTCTTTGCAACTAAAACTGACTTCAAAACTGACTTGCAACTTCTTTGCAACTAAAACTGACTTCAAAACTTCTTTGCAACTTCTTTGCAACTAAAACTTACTTCAAAACTGACTTGCAACTTCTTTGCAACTAAAACTGACTTCAAAACTGACTTCAAATATCTCTCTAAATCTATAAACTCTCTATAAACACTCTCTCTCTTAATTTGCAAGTCAATTCAATTCAATAAATTGAAAAAAATTGTAAACAAAAATAAAAACGTAAACAAAATTTCACTCGAACGTACGTGAAGGTACGGTACTATTATGTTTTACATAAATAAAATTATTCTATACTGAATATAATAGTGAAAATAACTGAAATTAACTCTGAAATTAACTCTCTCTGAAATTAACTCTCTCTGAAATTAACTCTCTCTGAAATTAACTCTCTCTGAAATTAACTCTCTCTGAAATTAACTCTCTGAAATTAACTCCTCTGAAATTAACTCCTCTGAAATTAACTCTCTCTGAAATTAACTCTCTCTGAAATTAACTCTCTCTGAAATTAACTCTCTTGAAATTAACTCTCTTGAAATTAACTCTCTTTGAAATTAACTCTCTTTGAAATTAACTCTCTTTGAAATTAACTCTCTCTTACATTTAACTTCTCTTACATTTAACTCTGTTACAATTACTGTTTCACTAAAAAAATGTATCACTGGTGTCTGAAATGTTCACTGTGTTTTGTGTAAATTCTGACTTGATACTCATTATTAACTGTTAATAATACTGACTTTTCAAGTGTTTATAAATTACTTAAAAAAACAAAATGTACTTAACAAAAGTTCTACTGGCAAAATCCTCAGAGACGTGTCCTGAAGACGTCTTGCTGGCTACTTCTTCTTGGATGAAAACTAGGCGTGGAGAACTTGGAGTCGTGACACACCGGTCAAGGGTGGATGTTACGAACTAGAAGTCGTGACACGCCGGTCAAATGGTTTTATCCTGATGCAGGGTAATTTCTATCTTGGCCAAAGAGTGGCCTCTTCTTAAAATCATCTTCTTCTTAAAATAATCTTCTCATCCTGATGCAGGGTAATTTCTATCTTGGCCAAAGAGTGGCCTCTTCTTAAAATAATCTTCTTAAAATCTTCTTTTTATCCTGATGCAGGGTAATTTCTATCTTGGCCAAAGAGTGGCCTCTTCTTAAAATAATCTTCTTAAAATCTTCTTTTTATCCTGATGCAGGGTCGCCAGCTGTTAACCCCTCCGTCTATGGCCCTGGGTTGGTTCGGATCGACGGGGGTTCTAGTTACGGAGGCAAGCAACGGATATTTCTTCTGATACTTTTCTAATTCTTTCTCTGATACTTTATAACTTATCGACTTTACTAAGTTCCTCTGACGATAGCCCAACTCGACGGGGAAAATAAAAAGTTTCTCTTACTGTAAATTTACTTCTTAAAAATTTACAGTTAGTGCTCTGAATATACAGGGGTAGAGGTTCGACCTCTTTCGACCATAGCTCAGGCCGGAATCTAAAAAATATTAAGGAGGCAAGGGGCCTCTGCCCCCCTCCCCGCAGCGAGGCTGCTAACAAGGGGAGTCTCTTAGCAGTGACCAAAGCAGAGAGCCGTAATGAAGTGTCCTTCATTTTACAAATACATGTATAAAATATGCCTGAATGTTGGGGGATGGCAGTTGGAGGTTAAGTTTCCCCCCTTTTAAACACGATCAGGTGTTTGAAAGTTTCCAAATAAAAAAAAAAAAATAAATAAAAATAAAAAATAATCTTTTTTTTTTGCCACGTCTTCATTTCTGAAGGCGATATCATTTCACGACTGAGTACATTTTTGTTTGGGTTTATTACAATTATGATTTCGATTATGGATTACTTCCCATTCGCTTATGATTGTCCCTTACAGTTCTATTAAAGTACATTCTTACATTATATATAAAGTCATTACATTCAATTATAGTTTCATTAAAGTACATTACGTCGTTACCATTCTTACAGTGTTTTTATATATATATATATATATATGGTTAGATTATATGGTTAGATTATATGGTTAGATTGTATGGTTAGATTATATGGTTAGATTATATGGTTAGATTATATGGTCAGATTATATGGTCAGATTATATATGGTTATTAGTACAGCACAAGTACATGAGACATGACAAGATAATTTATATACAACATAATATGTTATATTACATTTTTAATATGTTATGAATTTGGATCAGAGCGAAAGATGTTGTTTATCTTAGAAACGTTCAATTCTGCTGTGATTCGCGAATTCGACCACTCAACTACTGTAAGCCTAATGAATGTCTTGTGAGGGTGAACGCACTTAAAAGAAAAAAAAAATACATGTGGACGTATTTTACATGTAAGTAACAGAATAGGTTGTGTGCGTAATATAGACGCGCTTAAAATATGGACTGATAGGTTGATAGGTATCAGTATTATTATATGATTAAAGAATTTACCATACATTCAATACGGAAGATGTCCAAATACTAAACACGTGATTCAGTGTTCAAGGTATGGAAAACGTGAAGAGAATTAAGTTACTTTATGACGTCATAGTTATTGAATTTTGTACGTATAATACAAATCATTATTAGGAAGATTTACAAGAACGAATTAGAGGCAAAGAGTGGGCATTAATGACTAAGAAGTACAACTACGGGTTCCAATCCTGTTATATGCAATGTGTATGCATAATCTAGGGACGAGGGTGAGATGCAAGACAATCATAATTAATTAATAACTTCTATAACAAATAAAAATGGATACGCCTAAACCATAGGTATGGTAGATCGTAGGGTTTTGACACGAACAAAAATAGGAAGCCACAAGTAAAATTATTATCGAAACTCGCGTTAAGCGATTTTGGTTCTTATGTAAAAATGAATATTGATTATTCATTGTCAATTTTTACATTGCTCTCCCCTTTTAAAAATTATATTTATACAATAATCTAATAGGGTACCATTAATACAATACAAATGAGAAAATAACATCCTAACTACTTCAAGTTAGATGACGAATTTTTTTCTTTACATTACAAATTTTTATACAGAACAAGTGTTATTATATAATATAAAAAATTCAAAGATTAATACTTTAATTTATGCAAACAGAATAAAAGGATTAATACATTAATTTGGACAAACAATTAAGTTAGGCAAAGAATGGTATTGTTAATTTAAAAAAAAATTTCTGTGGGGAAAATTACATACATACTGAATAGTAGGTAAAAGGGAAAAATATAAATTATTTTCCAAAGTTACCCTGATCGTGCAGTCTATAACTAATTTTATTGACTATTGTAGGTAAAAATCGAATTACGTAATGGATGATGTATAGACCTGTGGTCTAGTGTGTATGTGTGTGTATTAGATACAAAGTGTGTATCTTATAAATTTGAGGGATAGATTAGCGGAGAGGATTCTTAAATTAACTGAATAAATGCCTGAGCAAAAATTTATATATAGTAAGCAAAAATGCTTAGGACTATATAAATAGCAGAGTTAGCACCTACACGCTATGAAATAGTTTGTGATATCGAATGATTTTAGAATAAGGTTTGTATATATAGTATATATAGTGTGCATACATGCGTGTGTATGTGTAGAGATTTGGAAGGTTTTTGAATTAACAAAGTTTAAAAATAATGTATAATAATTTAAGATGGGTTTAGGGTTATAAAATCTTTTGAGTCAATTATTGTTGTTATTATTATTATTATCATAAAATCCTTTAAGTTCAAGGTAGTATTTAAGTATTTAATTAAATCAGTTACACGTATTAAGGTAATAAAAAGAAATGTACTTAGAGGACTTACAATTGATGAAAGTAAATCTCACGGTTTAAAAATTGAATTTTTTGAAGCTGGAATTAAATTCGACTAGTAACATTCGTAGCTATATATGAACTATATAACCATTAACATTAACCAGAAGTATCGGTACGATAATTGAATTAAAAAAATTAAGAATACAAATTAACAATAGAAACCAATTTATGCATTTTAATGAGCTAAACATAATTTATAATATTCTTAAAAATAAAAGTAAATCGAACCTTAGATGAGTTTCGGCCAAGAATAAAAAAGTTATTGAAATGGAAGGAAAGCATTTCGAACAATCTTTTCTTTTAATAATTTCAGGTAAATTTTACATTAAAAATTATTTTTATATACTAAAAAAAATATTAAAAAGGTTTAATAATTTTTGCATGTTAAGTAGAAAAATTATACTCTTTCGTTAAATGTTGATAGACTGAATTATTTGATATTTTAGTCTGAAAACTTGTTTGCATATGATAAATACATATGTTTTATTGTGTAGAAGTTTTATTAAAATTAAATGACAAAAAAGAATAAACACAACTGAAATTTAGGGTATGTGCGGTCCTACGGGTAAATTTCCCGACCATACAGAGCAAGATAAATTAGGTACATGATCGATTAATTATTACACTATTTCTGTCATCATATAATCGCAATAATTATAAAACTCTTTACCAACATTTGTAAAACGGTTTTGGTTGCCAACAATAAAATATGTCATTTTACCTATATATTTTTATACGCAACAATGGCATGAAAAGAAAAGACAAATCGGTCCATTTCCTTCTTACAACAAAACAAAGAAAGGTTAACTAAAGACGCAACCCGGTCAATTCAGGTTGAATTAAATTCTCTTTACAACACACAAAAAAGGTTGAATTAAATTCTTAAATTACCTTTTCTTAAATTAAATTCTCTTAACTTACAAAGAAAAAGTTGAATTCAATTGACTGCATTGAAATGACTTGGGACTTAAAAACTGACTTCTTAAAAACTAACTTCTTAAAAACTAACTGCTTAAAACTAACTGCTTCAAAACTAACTGCTTCAAAACTAACTGCTTCAAAACTGGCTTCTTCAAAACTGGCTTCTTCAAAACTGGCTTCTTCAAAACTGGCTTCTTCAAAACTGACTTCTGTAATTTCTGGGGCGGTTGTCCCTCTTGGCGCAACCTTCTGACTTGACCTCTTGTCAAGTATTTCTATAAATCTCTGGGGGCGGTTGTCCATCTTGGCGCAACCTTCTGACTTGACCTCTTTTCAAGTATTTCTATAAATCTCTGGGGCGGTTGTCCCTTTTGGCGCAACCTTCTGACTTGACCTCTTGTCAAGTATTTCTATAAATCTCTGGGGGCGGTTGTCCATCTTGGCGCAACCTTCTGACTTGACCTCTTGTGAAGTATTTCTATAAATCTCTGGGGGCGGTTGTCCATCTTGGCGCAACCTTCTGACTTGCCTCTTGTGAAGTATTTCTATAAATCTCTGGGGGCGGTTGTCCATCTTGGCGCAACATTCTGACTTGACCTCTTGTCAAGTATTAAAATCTCTGGGGCGGTTGTCCATCTTGGCGCAACCTTCGACTTCAAAACTTATTTGCAACTTATTTGCAACGAAAACTGACTTGCAACTTATTTGCAATGAAAACTGACTTGCAACTTATTTGCAACGAAAACTGACTTGCAACTTATTTGCAACGAAAACTGACTTGCAACTTATTTGCAACGAAAACTGACTTGCAACTTATTTGCAACGAAAACTGACTTGCAACTTATTTGAACTAAAACTTACTTCAAAACTGACTTGCAACTTATTTGCAACTAAAACTTACTTCAAAACTGACTTGCAACTTATTTGCAACTAAAACTTACTTCAAAACTGACTTGCAACTTCTTTGCAACTAAAACTGACTTCAAAACTGACTTCAGAACTGACTTGCAACTTCTTTGCAACTAAAACTGACTTCAAAACTGACTTCAAAACTGACTTGCAACTTCTTTGCAACTAAAACTGACTTCAAAACTGACTTGCAACTTCTTTGCAACTAAAACTGACTTCAAAACTGACTTCAAAACTGACTTGCAACTTATTTGGAACGAAAACTGACTTCAAAACTGACTTGCAACTTCTTTGCAACTAAAACTGACTTCAAAACTGACTTAAAACTTCTTTGCAACTAAAACTGACTTCAAAACTGACTTGCAACTTCTTTGCAACTAAAACTGAGTTTCAAAACTGACTTCAAAACTGACTTGCAACTTATTTGGAACGAAAACTGACTTCAAAACTGACTTGCAACTTCTTTGCAACTAAAACTGACTTCAAAACTGACTTGCAACTTCTTTGCAACTAAAACTGACTTCAAAACTTCTTTGCAACTTCTTTGCAACTAAAATTGACTTCAAAACTGACTTGCAACTTCTTTGCAACTAAAACTGACTTCAAAACTGACTTCAAATATCTCTCTAAATCTATAAACTCTCTATAAACACTCTCTCTCTTAATTTGCAAGTCAATTCAATTCAATAAATTGAAAAAAATTGTAAACAAAAATAAAAAACGTAAACAACGTTTCACTCGAACGTACGTGAAGGTACGGTACTATTATGTTTGGTACATAAATAAAATTATTCTATACTGAATATAATAGTGAAAATAACTCTGAAATTAACTCTGAAATTAACTCTCTCTGAAATTAACTCTCTCTGAAATTAACTCTCTCTGAAATTAACTCTCTCTGAAATTAACTCTCTCTGAAATTAACTCCTCTGAAATTAACTCACTCTGAAATTAACTCTCTCTGAAATTAACTCCCTCTGAAATTAACTCCTCTGAAATTAACTCTCTCTGAAATTAACTCTCTCTGAAATTAACTCTCTTTGAAATTAACTCTCTTTGAAATTAACTCTCTTTGAAATTAACTCTCTTTGAAATTAACTCTCTCTTACATTTAACTTCTCTTACATTTAACTCTGTTACAATTACTGTTTCACTAAAAAAATGTATCACTGGTGTCTGAAATGTTCACTGTGTTTTGTGTAAATTCTGACTTGATACTCATTATTAACTGTTAATAATACTGACTTTTCAAGTGTTTATAAATTACTTAAAAAAACAAAATGTACTTAACAAAAGTTCTACTGGCAAAATCCTCAGAGACGTGTCCTGAAGACGTCTTGCTGGCTACTTCTTCTTGGATGAAAACTAGGCGTGGAGAACTTGGATTCGTGACACACCGGTCAAGGGTGGATGTTACGAACTAGAAGTCGTGACACGCCGGTCAAATGGTTTTATCCTGATGCAGGGTAATTTCTATCTTGGCCAAAGAGTGGCCTCTTCTTAAAATCATCTTCTTCTTAAAATAATCTTCTCATCCTGATGCAGGGTAATTTCTATCTTGGCCAAAGAGTGGCCTCTTCTTAAAATAATCTTCTTAAAATCTTCTTTTTATCCTGATGCAGGGTAATTTCTATCTTGGCCAAAGAGTGGCCTCTTCTTAAAATAATCTTCTTAAAATCTTCTTTTTATCCTGATGCAGGGTCGCCAGCTGTTAACCCCTCCGTCTATGGCCCTGGGTTGGTTCGGATCGACGGGGGTTTTAGTTACGGAGGCAAGCAACGGATATTTCTTCTGATACTTTTCTAATTCTTTCTCTGATACTTTATAACTTATCGACTTTACTAAGTTCCTCTGACGATAGCCCAACTCGACGGGGAAAATAAAAAGTTTCTCTTACTGTAAATTTACTTCTTAAAAATTTACAGTTAGTGCTCTGAATATACAGGGGTAGAGGTTCGACCTCTTTCGACCATAGCTCAGGCCGGAATCTAAAAAATATTAAGGAGGCAAGGGCCTCTGCCCCCCTCCCCGCAGCGAGGCTGCTAACAAGGGAGTCTCTTAGCAGTGACCAAAGCAGAGAGCCGTAATGAAGTGTCCTTCATTTTACAAATACATGTATAAAATATGCCTGAATGTTGGGGGATGGCAGTTGGAGGTTAAGTTTCCCCCCTTTTAAACACGATCAGGTGTTTGAAAGTTTCCAAATAAAAAAAATAAAAAATAAATAAAAATAAAAAATAATCTTTTTTTTTTTGCCACGTCTTCATTTCTGAAGGCGATATCATTTCACGACTGAGTACATTTTTGTTTGGGTTTATTACAATTATGATTTCGATTATGGATTACTTCCCATTCGCTTATGATTGTCCCTTACAGTTCTATTAAAGTACATTCTTACATTATATATAAAGTCATTACATTCAATTATAGTTTCATTAAAGTACATTACGTCGTTACCATTCTTACAGTGTTTTTATATATATATATATATGGTTAGATTATATGGTTAGATTATATGGTTAGATTGTATGGTTAGATTATATGGTTAGATTATATGGTTAGATTATATGGTCAGATTATATGGTCAGATTATATATGGTTATTAGTACAGCACAAGTACATGAGACATGACAAGATAATTTATATACAACATAATATGTTATATTACATTTTTAATATGTTATGAATTTGGATCAGAGCGAAAGATGTTGTTTATCTTAGAAACGTTCAATTCTGCTGTGATTCGCGAATTCGACCACTCAACTACTGTAAGCCTAATGAATGTCTTGTGAGGGTGAACGCACTTAAAAGAAAAAAAAAATACATGTGGACGTATTTTACATGTAAGTAACAGAATAGGTTGTGTGCGTAATATAGACGCGCTTAAAATATGGACTGATAGGTTGATAGGTATCAGTATTATTATCATGATTAAAGAATTTACCATACATTCAATACGGAAGATGTCCAAATACTAAACACGTGATTCAGTGTTCAAGGTATGGAAAACGTGAAGAGAATTAAGTTACTTTGACGTCATAGTTATTGAATTTTGTACGTATAATACAAATCATTATTAGGAAGATTTACAAGAACGAATTAGAGGCAAAGAGTGGGCATTAATGACTAAGAAGTACAACTACGGGTTCCAATCCTGTTATATGCAATGTGTATGCATAATCTAGGGACGAGGGTGAGATGCAAGACAATCATAATTAATTAATAACTTCTATAACAAATAAAAATGGATACGCCTAAACCATAGGTATGGTAGATCGTAGGGTTTTGACACGAACAAAAATAGGAAGCCACAAGTAAAATTATTATCGAAACTCGCGTTAAGCGATTTTGGTTCTTATGTAAAAATGAATATTGATTATTCATTGTCAATTTTTACATTGCTCTCCCCTTTTAAAAATTATATTTATACAATAATCTAATGGGGTACCATTAATACAATACAAATGAGAAAATAACATCCTAACTACTTCAAGTTAGATGACGAATTTTTTTCTTTACATTACAAATTTTTATACAGAACAAGTGAGTTATTATATAATATAAAAAATTCAAAGATTAATACTTTAATTTATGCAAACAGAATAAAAGGATTAATACATTAATTTGGACAAACAATTAAGTTAGGCAAAGAATGGTATTGTTAATTTAAAAAAAAATTTCTGTGGGGAAAATTACATACATACTGAATAGTAGGTAAAAGGGAAAATATAAATTATTTTCCAAAGTTACCCTGATCGTGCAGTCTATAACTAATTTTATTGACTATTGTAGGTAAAAATCGAATTACGTAATGGATGATGTATAGACCTGTGGTCTAGTGTGTATGTGTGTGTATTAGATACAAAGTGTGTATCTTATAAATTTGAGGGATAGATTAGCGGAGAGGATTCTTAAATTAACTGAATAAATGCCTGAGCAAAAATTTATATATAGTAAGCAAAAATGCTTAGGACTATATAAATAGCAGAGTTAGCACCTACACGCTATGAAATAGTTTGTGATATCGAATGATTTTAGAATAAGGTTTGTATATATAGTATATATAGTGTGCATACATGCGTGTGTATGTGTAGAGATTTGGAAGGTTTTTGAATTAACAAAGTTTAAAAATAATGTATAATAATTTAAGATGGGTTTAGGGTTATAAAATCTTTTGAGTCAATTATTGTTGTTATTATTATTATTATCATAAAATCCTTTAAGTTCAAGGTAGTATTTAAGTATTTAATTAAATCAGTTACACGTATTAAGGTAATAAAAAGAAATGTACTTAGAGGACTTACAATTGATGAAAGTAAATCTCACGTTTAAAAATTGAATTTTTTGAAGCTGGAATTAAATTCGACTAGTAACATTCCTAGCTATATATGAACTATATAACCATTAACATTAACCAGAAGTATCGGTACGATAATTGAATTAAAAAATTAAGAATACAAATTAACAATAGAAACCAATTTATGCATTTTAATGAGCTAAACATAATTTTATAATATTCTTAAAAATAAAAGTAAATCGAACCTTAGATGAGTTTCGGCCAAGAATAAAAAAGTTATTGAAATGGAAGGAAAGCATTTCGAACAATCTTTTCTTTTAATAATTTCAGGTAAATTTTACATTAAAAATTATTTTTATATACTAAAAAAATATTAAAAAGGTTTAATAATTTTTGCATGTTAAGTAGAAAAATTATACTCTTTCGTTAAATGTTGATAGACTGAATTATTTGATATTTTAGTCTGAAAACTTGTTTGCATATGATAAATACATATGTTTTATTGTGTAGAAGTTTTATTAAAATTAAATGACAAAAAAGAATAAACACAACTGAAATTTAGGGTATGTGCGGTCCTACGGGTAAATTTCCCGACCATACAGAGCAAGATAAATTAGGTACATGATCGATTAATTATTACACTATTTCTGTCATCATATAATCGCAATAATTATAAAACTCTTTACCAACATTTGTAAAACGGTTTTGTTGCCAACAATAAAATATGTCATTTTACCTATATATTTTTATACGCAACAATGCATGAAAAAGAAAAGACAAATCGGTCCATTTCCTTCTTACAACAAAACAAAGAAAGGTTAACTAAAGACGCAACCCGGTCAATTCAGGTTGAATTAAATTCTCTTTACAACACACAAAAAAGGTTGAATTAAATTCTTAAATTACCTTTTCTTAAATTAAATTCTCTTAACTTACAAAGAAAAAGTTGAATTCAATTGACTGCATTGAAATGACTTGGGACTTAAAAACTGACTTCTTAAAAACTAACTTCTTAAAAACTAACTGCTTCAAAACTAACTGCTTCAAAACTAACTGCTTCAAAACTAACTGCTTCAAAACTGGCTTCTTCAAAACTGGCTTCTTCAAAACTGGCTTCTTCAAAACTGGCTTCTTCAAAACTGGCTTCTTCAAAACTGACTTCTGTAATTTCTGGGGCGGTTGTCCCTCTTGGCGCAACCTTCTGACTTGACCTCTTGTCAAGTATTTCTATAAATCTCTGGGGCGGTTGTCCATCTTGGCGCAACCTTCTGACTTGACCTCTTTTCAAGTATTTCTATAAATCTCTGGGGGCGGTTGTCCCTTTTGGCGCAACCTTCTGACTTGACCTCTTGTCAAGTATTTCTATAAATCTCTGGGGGCGGTTGTCCATCTTGGCGCAACCTTCTGACTTGACCTCTTGTCAAGTATTTCTATAAATCTCTGGGGGCGGTTGTCCATCTTGGCGCAACCTTCTGACTTGACCTCTTGTCAAGTATTTCTATAAATCTCTGGGGCGGTTGTCCATCTTGGCGCAACCTTCTGACTTCAAAACTTATTTGCAACTTATTTGCAACGAAAACTGACTTGCAACTTATTTGCAATGAAAACTGACTTGCAACTTATTTGCAACGAAAACTGACTTGCAACTTATTTGCAACGAAAACTGACTTGCAACTTATTTGCAACGAAAACTGACTTGCAACTTATTTTGAACTAAAACTTACTTCAAAACTGACTTGCAACTTATTTGCAACTAAAACTGACTTCAAAACTGACTTGCAACTTCTTTGCAACTAAAACTGACTTCAAAACTGACTTCAAAACTGACTTGCAACTTATTTGGAACGAAAACTGACTTCAAAACTGACTTGCAACTTCTTTGCAACTAAAACTGACTTCAAAACTGACTTGCAACTTCTTTGCAACTAAAACTGACTTCAAAACTTCTTTGCAACTTCTTTGCAACTAAAACTGACTTCAAAACTGACTTGCAACTTCTTTGCAACTAAAACTGACTTCAAAACTGACTTCAAATATCTCTCTAAATCTATAAACTCTCTATAAACACTCTCTCTCTTAATTTGCAAGTCAATTCAATTCAATAAATTGAAAAAAATTGTAAACAAAAATAAAAAACGTAAACAAAATTTCACTCAAACGTACGTGAAGGTACGGTACTATTATGTTTTACATAAATAAAATTATTCTATACTGAATATAATAGTGAAAATAACTGAAATTAACTCTGAAATTAACTCTCTCTGAAATTAACTCTCTCTGAAATTAACTCTCTCTGAAATTAACTCTCTCTGAAATTAACTCACTCTGAAATTAACTCTCTCTGAAATTAAATCCCTCTGAAATTAACTCCCTCTGAAATTAACTCTCTCTGAAATTAACTCTCTCTGAAATTAACTCTCTCTGAAATTAACTCTCTTTGAAATTAACTCTCTGAAATTAACTCTCTTTGAAATTAACTCTCTTTGAAATTAACTCTCTTTGAAATTAACTCTCTCTTACATTTAACTTCTCTTACATTTAACTCTGTTACAATTACTGTTTCACTAAAAAAATGTATCACTGGTGTCTGAAATGTTCACTGTGTTTTGTGTAAATTCTGACTTGATACTCATTATTAACTGTTAATAATACTGACTTTTCAAGTGTTTATAAATTACTTAAAAAAACAAAATGTACTTAACAAAAGTTCTACTGGCAAAATCCTCAGAGACGTGTCCTGAAGACGTCTTGCTGGCTACTTCTTCTTGGATGAAAACTAGGCGTGGAGAACTTGGATTCGTGACACACCGGTCAAGGGTGGATGTTACGAACTAGAAGTCGTGACACGCCGGTCAAATGGTTTTATCCTGATGCAGGGTAATTTCTATCTTGGCCAAAGAGTGGCCTCTTCTTAAAATCATCTTCTTCTTAAAATAATCTTCTCATCCTGATGCAGGGTAATTTCTATCTTGGCCAAAGAGTGGCCTCTTCTTAAAATAATCTTCTTAAAATCTTCTTTTTATCCTGATGCAGGGTAATTTCTATCTTGGCCAAAGAGTGGCCTCTTCTTAAAATAATCTTCTTAAAATCTTCTTTTTATCCTGATGCAGGGTCGCCAGCTGTTAACCCCTCCGTCTATGGCCCTGGGTTGGTTCGGATCGACGGGGGTTCTAGTTACGGAGGCAAGCAACGGATATTTCTTCTGATACTTTTCTAATTCTTTCTCTGATACTTTATAACTTATCGACTTTACTAAGTTCCTCTGACGATAGCCCAACTCGACGGGGAAAATAAAAAGTTTCTCTTACTGTAAATTTACTTCTTAAAAATTTACAGTTAGTGCTCTGAATATACAGGGGTAGAGGTTCGACCTCTTTCGACCATAGCTCAGGCCGGAATCTAAAAATATTAAGGAGGCAAGGGGCCTCTGCCCCCCTCCCCGCAGCGAGGCTGCTAACAAGGGGAGTCTCTTAGCAGTGACCAAAGCAGAGAGCCGTAATGAAGTGTCCTTCATTTTACAAATACATGTATAAAATATGCCTGAATGTTGGGGGATGGCAGTTGGAGGTTAAGTTTCCCCCCTTTTAAACACGATCAGGTGTTTGAAAGTTTCCAAATAAAAAAAAAATAAATAAATAAAAATAAAAACTTATCTTTTTTTTTTTGCCACGTCTTCATTTCTGAAGGCGATATCATTTCACGACTGAGTACATTTTTGTTTGGGTTTATTACAATTATGATTTCGATTATGGATTACTTCCCATTCGCTTATGATTGTCCCTTACAGTTCTATTAAAGTACATTCTTACATTATATATAAAGTCATTACATTCAATTATAGTTTCATTAAAGTACATTACGTCGTTACCATTCTTACAGTGTTTTTATATATATATATATATATATGGTTAGATTATATGGTTAGATTATATGGTTAGATTGTATGGTTAGATTATATGGTTAGATTATATGGTTAGATTATATGGTCAGATTATATGGTCAGATTATATATGGTTATTAGTACAGCACAAGTACATGAGACATGACAAGATAATTTATATACAACATAATATGTTATATTACATTTTTAATATGTTATGAATTTGGATCAGAGCGAAAGATGTTGTTTATCTTAGAAACGTTCAATTCTGCTGTGATTCGCGAATTCGACCACTCAACTACTGTAAGCCTAATGAATGTCTTGTGAGGGTGAACGCACTTAAAAGAAAAAAAAAATACATGTGGACGTATTTTACATGTAAGTAACAGAATAGGTTGTGTGCGTAATATAGACGCGCTTAAAATATGGACTGATAGGTTGATAGGTATCAGTATTATTATCATGATTAAAGAATTTACCATACATTCAATACGGAAGATGTCCAAATACTAAACACGTGATTCAGTGTTCAAGGTATGGAAAACGTGAAGAGAATTAAGTTACTTTATGACGTCATAGTTATTGAATTTTGTACGTATAATACAAATCATTATTAGGAAGATTTACAAGAACGAATTAGAGGCAAAGAGTGGGCATTAATGACTAAGAAGTACAACTACGGGTTCCAATCCTGTTATATGCAATGTGTATGCATAATCTAGGGACGAGGGTGAGATGCAAGACAATCATAATTAATTAATAACTTCTATAACAAATAAAAATGGATACGCCTAAACCATAGGTATGGTAGATCGTAGGGTTTTGACACGAACAAAAATAGGAAGCCACAAGTAAAATTATTATCGAAACTCGCGTTAAGCGATTTTGGTTCTTATGTAAAAATGAATATTGATTATTCATTGTCAATTTTTACATTGCTCTCCCCTTTTAAAAATTATATTTATACAATAATCTAATGGGGTACCATTAATACAATACAAATGAGAAAATAACATCCTAACTACTTCAAGTTAGATGACGAATTTTTTTCTTTACATTACAAATTTTTATACAGAACAAGCGAGTTATTATATAATATAAAAAATTCAAAGATTAATACTTAATTTATGCAAACAGAATAAAAGGATTAATACATTAATTTGGACAAACAATTAAGTTAGGCAAAGAATGGTATTGTTAATTTAAAAAAAATTTCTGTGGGGAAAATTACATACATACTGAATAGTAGGTAAAAGGGAAAAATATAAATTATTTTCCAAAGTTACCCTGATCGTGCAGTCTATAACTAATTTTATTGACTATTGTAGGTAAAAATCGAATTACGTAATGGATGATGTATAGACCTGTGGTCTAGTGTGTATGTGTGTGTATTAGATACAAAGTGTGTATCTTATAAATTTGAGGGATAGATTAGCGGAGAGGATTCTTAAATTAACTGAATAAATGCCTGAGCAAAAATTTATATATAGTAAGCAAAAATGCTTAGGACTATATAAATAGCAGAGTTAGCACCTACACGCTATGAAATAGTTTGTGATATCGAATGATTTTAGAATAAGGTTTGTATATATAGTATATATAGTGTGCATACATGCGTGTGTATGTGTAGAGATTTGGAAGGTTTTTGAATTAACAAAGTTTAAAAATAATGTATAATAATTTAAGATGGGTTTAGGGTTATAAAATCTTTTGAGTCAATTATTGTTGTTATTATTATTATTATCATAAAATCCTTTAAGTTCAAGGTAGTATTTAAGTATTTAATTAAATCAGTTACACGTATTAAGGTAATAAAAAGAAATGTACTTAGAGGACTTACAATTGATGAAAGTAAATCTCACGGTTTAAAAATTGAATTTTTTGAAGCTGGAATTAAATTCGACTAGTAACATTCCTAGCTATATATGAACTATATAACCATTAACATTAACCAGAAGTATCGGTACGATAATTGAATTAAAAAAATTAAGAATACAAATTAACAATAGAAACCAATTTATGCATTTTAATGAGCTAAACATAATTTTATAATATTCTTAAAAATAAAAGTAAATCGAACCTTAGATGAGTTTCGGCCAAGAATAAAAAAGTTATTGAAATGGAAGGAAAGCATTTCGAACAATCTTTTCTTTTAATAATTTCAGGTAAATTTTACATTAAAAATTATTTTTATACTAAAAAAAATATTAAAAAGGTTTAATAATTTTTGCATGTTAAGTAGAAAAATTATACTCTTTCGTTAAATGTTGATAGACTGAATTATTTGATATTTTAGTCTGAAAACTTGTTTGCATATGATAAATACATATGTTTTATTGTGTAGAAGTTTTATTAAAATTAAATGACAAAAAAGAATAAACACAACTGAAATTTAGGGTATGTGCGGTCCTACGGGTAAATTTCCCGACCATACAGATCAAGATAAATTAGGTACATGATCGATTAATTATTACACTATTTCTGTCATCATATAATCGCAATAATTATAAAACTCTTTACCAACATTTGTAAAACGGTTTTGGTTGCCAACAATAAAATATGTCATTTTACCTATATATTTTTATACGCAACAATGGCATGAAAAAGAAAAGACAAATCGGTCCATTTCCTTCTTACAACAAAACAAAGAAAGGTTAACTAAAGACGCAACCCGGTCAATTCAGGTTGAATTAAATTCTCTTTACAACACACAAAAAAGGTTGAATTAAATTCTTAAATTACCTTTTCTTAAATTAAATTCTCTTAACTTACAAAGAAAAAGTTGAATTCAATTGACTGCATTGAAATGACTTGGGACTTAAAAACTGACTTCTTAAAAACTAACTTCTTAAAAACTAACTGCTTAAAAACTAACTGCTTCAAAACTAACTGCTTCAAAACTAACTGCTTCAAAACTGGCTTCTTCAAAACTGGCTTCTTCAAAACTGGCTTCTTCAAAACTGGCTTCTTCAAAACTGACTTCTGTAATTTCTGGGGCGGTTGTCCCTCTTGGCGCAACCTTCTGACTTGACCTCTTGTCAAGTATTTCTATAAATCTCTGGGGGCGGTTGTCCATCTTGGCGCAACCTTCTGACTTGACCTCTTTTCAAGTATTTCTATAAATCTCTGGGGGCGGTTGTCCCTTTTGGCGCAACCTTCTGACTTGACCTCTTGTCAAGTATTTCTATAAATCTCTGGGGGCGGTTGTCCATCTTGGCGCAACCTTCTGACTTGACCTCTTGTGAAGTATTTCTATAAATCTCTGGGGGCGGTTGTCCATCTTGGCGCAACCTTCTGACTTGCCCTCTTGTGAAGTATTTCTATAAATCTCTGGGGGCGGTTGTCCATCTTGGCGCAACATTCTGACTTGACCTCTTGTCAAGTATTTCTATAAATCTCTGGGGCGGTTGTCCATCTTGGCGCAACCTTCTGACTTCAAAACTTATTTGCAACTTATTTGCAACGAAAACTGACTTGCAACTTATTTCCAATGAAAACTGACTTGCAACTTATTTGCAACGAAAACTGACTTGCAACTTATTTGCAACGAAAACTGACTTGCAACTTATTTGCAACGAAAACTGACTTGCAACTTATTTGCAACGAAAACTGACTTGCAACTTATTTTGAACTAAAACTTACTTCAAACTGACTTGCAACTTATTTCAACTAAAACTTACTTCAAAACTGACTTGCAACTTATTTGCAACTAAAACTTACTTCAAAACTGACTTGCAACTTCTTTGCAACTAAAACTGACTTCAAAACTGACTTCAGAACTGACTTGCAACTTCTTTGCAACTAAAACTGACTTCAAAACTGACTTCAAAACTGACTTGCAACTTCTTTGCAACTAAAACTGACTTCAAAACTGACTTGCAACTTCTTTGCAACTAAAACTGACTTCAAAACTGACTTCAAAACTGACTTGCAACTTATTTGGAACGAAAACTGACTTCAAACTGACTTGCAACTTCTTTGCAACTAAAACTGACTTCAAAACTGACTTAAAACTTCTTTGCAACTAAAACTGACTTCAAAACTGACTTGCAACTTCTTTGCAACTAAAACTGAGTTTCAAAACTGACTTCAAAACTGACTTGCAACTTATTTGGAACGAAAACTGACTTCAAAACTGACTTGCAACTTCTTTGCAACTAAAACTGACTTCAAAACTGACTTGCAACTTCTTTGCAACTAAAACTGACTTCAAAACTTCTTTGCAACTTCTTTGCAACTAAAATTGACTTCAAAACTGACTTGCAACTTCTTTGCAACTAAAACTGACTTCAAAACTGACTTCAAATATCTCTCTAAATCTATAAACTCTCTATAAACACTCTCTCTCTTAATTTGCAAGTCAATTCAATTCAATAAATTGAAAAAAATTGTAAACAAAAATAAAAAACGTAAACAACGTTTCACTCGAACGTACGTGAAGGTACGGTACTATTATGTTTGGTACATAAATAAAATTATTCTATACTGAATATAATAGTGAAAATAACTCTGAAATTAACTCTGAAATTAACTCTCTCTGAAATTAACTCTCTCTGAAATTAACTCTCTCTGAAATTAACTCTCTCTGAAATTAACTCTCTCTGAAATTAACTCTCTCTGAAATTAACTCACTCTGAAATTAACTCTCTCTGAAATTAACTCCCTCTGAAATTAACTCCCTCTGAAATTAACTCTCTCTGAAATTAACTCTCTCTGAAATTAACTCTCTTTGAAATTAACTCTCTTTGAAATTAACTCTCTTTGAAATTAACTCTCTTTGAAATTAACTCTCTCTTACATTTAACTTCTCTTACATTTAACTCTGTTACAATTACTGTTTCACTAAAAAAATGTATCACTGGTGTCTGAAATGTTCACTGTGTTTTGTGTAAATTCTGACTTGATACTCATTATTAACTGTTAATAATACTGACTTTTCAAGTGTTTATAAATTACTTAAAAAAACAAAATGTACTTAACAAAAGTTCTACTGGCAAAATCCTCAGAGACGTGTCCTGAAGACGTCTTGCTGGCTACTTCTTCTTGGATGAAAACTAGGCGTGGAGAACTTGGATTCGTGACACACCGGTCAAGGGTGGATGTTACGAACTAGAAGTCGTGACACGCCGGTCAAATGGTTTTATCCTGATGCAGGGTAATTTCTATCTTGGCCAAAGAGTGGCCTCTTCTTAAAATCATCTTCTTCTTAAAATAATCTTCTCATCCTGATGCAGGGTAATTTCTATCTTGGCCAAAGAGTGGCCTCTTCTTAAAATAATCTTCTTAAAATCTTCTTTTTATCCTGATGCAGGGTAATTTCTATCTTGGCCAAAGAGTGGCCTCTTCTTAAAATAATCTTCTTAAAATCTTCTTTTTATCCTGATGCAGGGTCGCCAGCTGTTAACCCCTCCGTCTATGGCCCTGGGTTGGTTCGGATCGACGGGGGTTTAGTTACGGAGGCAAGCAACGGATATTTCTTCTGATACTTTTCTAATTCTTTCTCTGATACTTTATAACTTATCGACTTTACTAAGTTCCTCTGACGATAGCCCAACTCGACGGGGAAAATAAAAAGTTTCTCTTACTGTAAATTTACTTCTTAAAAATTTACAGTTAGTGCTCTGAATATACAGGGGTAGAGGTTCGACCTCTTTCGACCATAGCTCAGGCCGGAATCTAAAAAATATTAAGGAGGCAAGGGGCCTCTGCCCCCCTCCCCGCAGCGAGGCTGCTAACAAGGGGAGTCTCTTAGCAGTGACCAAAGCAGAGAGCCGTAATGAAGTGTCCTTCATTTTACAAATACATGTATAAAATATGCCTGAATGTTGGGGGATGGCAGTTGGAGGTTAAGTTTCCCCCCTTTTAAACACGATCAGGTGTTTGAAAGTTTCCAAATAAAAAAAATAAAAAATAAATAAAAATAAAAAATAATCTTTTTTTTTTTGCCACGTCTTCATTTCTGAAGGCGATATCATTTCACGACTGAGTACATTTTTGTTTGGGTTTATTACAATTATGATTTCGATTATGGATTACTTCCCATTCGCTTATGATTGTCCCTTACAGTTCTATTAAAGTACATTCTTACATTATATATAAAGTCATTACATTCAATTATAGTTTCATTAAAGTACATTACGTCGTTACCATTCTTACAGTGTTTTTATATATATATATATATATATGGTTAGATTATATGGTTAGATTATATGGTTAGATTGTATGGTTAGATTATATGGTTAGATTATATGGTTAGATTATATGGTCAGATTATATGGTCAGATTATATATGGTTATTAGTACAGCACAAGTACATGAGACATGACAAGATAATTTATATACAACATAATATGTTATATTACATTTTTAATATGTTATGAATTTGGATCAGAGCGAAAGATGTTGTTTATCTTAGAAACGTTCAATTCTGCTGTGATTCGCGAATTCGACCACTCAACTACTGTAAGCCTAATGAATGTCTTGTGAGGGTGAACGCACTTAAAAGAAAAAAAAAATACATGTGGACGTATTTTACATGTAAGTAACAGAATAGGTTGTGTGCGTAATATAGACGCGCTTAAAATATGGACTGATAGGTTGATAGGTATCAGTATTATTATCATTAAAGAATTTACCATACATTCAATACGGAAGATGTCCAAATACTAAACACGTGATTCAGTGTTCAAGGTATGGAAAACGTGAAGAGAATTAAGTTACTTTATGACGTCATAGTTATTGAATTTTGTACGTATAATACAAATCATTATTAGGAAGATTTACAAGAACGAATTAGAGGCAAAGAGTGGGCATTAATGACTAAGAAGTACAACTACGGGTTCCAATCCTGTTATATGCAATGTGTATGCATAATCTAGGGACGAGGGTGAGATGCAAGACAATCATAATTAATTAATAACTTCTATAACAAATAAAAATGGATACGCCTAAACCATAGGTATGGTAGATCGTAGGGTTTTGACACGAACAAAAATAGGAAGCCACAAGTAAAATTATTATCGAAACTCGCGTTAAGCGATTTTGGTTCTTATGTAAAAATGAATATTGATTATTCATTGTCAATTTTTACATTGCTCTCCCCTTTTAAAAATTATATTTATACAATAATCTAATGGGGTACCATTAATACAATACAAATGAGAAAATAACATCCTAACTACTTCAAGTTAGATGACGAATTTTTTTCTTTACATTACAAATTTTTATACAGAACAAGCGAGTTATTATATAATATAAAAAATTCAAAGATTAATACTTTAATTTATGCAAACAGAATAAAAGGATTAATACATAATTTGGACAAACAATTAAGTTAGGCAAAGAATGGTATTGTTAATTTAAAAAAAAATTTCTGTGGGGAAAATTACATACATACTGATAGTAGGTAAAGGGAAAAATATAAATTATTTTCCAAAGTTACCCTGATCGTGCAGTCTATAACTAATTTTATTGACTATTGTAGGTAAAAATCGAATTACGTAATGGATGATGTATAGACCTGTGGTCTAGTGTGTATGTGTGTGTATTAGATACAAAGTGTGTATCTTATAAATTTGAGGGATAGATTAGCGGAGAGGATTCTTAAATTAACTGAATAAATGCCTGAGCAAAAATTTATATATAGTAAGCAAAAATGCTTAGGACTATATAAATAGCAGAGTTAGCACCTACACGCTATGAAATAGTTTGTGATATCGAATGATTTTAGAATAAGGTTTGTATATATAGTATATATAGTGTGCATACATGCGTGTGTATGTGTAGAGATTTGGAAGGTTTTTGAATTAACAAAGTTTAAAAATAATGTATAATAATTTAAGATGGGTTTAGGGTTATAAAATCTTTTGAGTCAATTATTGTTGTTATTATTATTATTATCATAAAATCCTTTAAGTTCAAGGTAGTATTTAAGTATTTAATTAAATCAGTTACACGTATTAAGGTAATAAAAAGAAATGTACTTAGAGGACTTACAATTGATGAAAGTAAATCTCACGGTTTAAAAATTGAATTTTTTGAAGCTGGAATTAAATTCGACTAGTAACATTCGTAGCTATATATGAACTATATAACCATTAACATTAACCAGAAGTATCGGTACGATAATTGAATTAAAAAAATTAAGAATACAAATTAACAATAGAAACCAATTTATGCATTTTAATGAGCTAAACATAATTTTATAATATTCTTAAAAATAAAAGTAAATCGAACCTTAGATGAGTTTCGGCCAAGAATAAAAAAGTTATTGAAATGGAAGGAAAGCATTTCGAACAATCTTTTCTTTTAATAATTTCAGGTAAATTTTACATTAAAAATTATTTTTATATACTAAAAAAAATATTAAAAAGGTTTAATAATTTTTGCATGTTAAGTAGAAAATTATACTCTTTCGTTAAATGTTGATAGACTGAATTATTTGATATTTTAGTCTGAAAACTTGTTTGCATATGATAAATACATATGTTTTATTGTGTAGAAGTTTTATTAAAATTAAATGACAAAAAAGAATAAACACAACTGAAATTTAGGGTATGTGCGGTCCTACGGGTAAATTTCCCGACCATACAGAGCAAGATAAATTAGGTACATGATCGATTAATTATTACACTATTTCTGTCATCATATAATCGCAATAATTATAAAACTCTTTACCAACATTTGTAAAACGGTTTTGGTTGCCAACAATAAAATATGTCATTTTACCTATATATTTTTATACGCAACAATGGCATGAAAAAGAAAAGACAAATCGGTCCATTTCCTTCTTACAACAAAACAAAGAAAGGTTAACTAAAGACGCAACCCGGTCAATTCAGGTTGAATTAAATTCTCTTTACAACACACAAAAAAGGTTGAATTAAATTCTTAAATTACCTTTTCTTAAATTAAATTCTCTTAACTTACAAAGAAAAAGTTGAATTCAATTGACTGCATTGAAATGACTTGGGACTTAAAAACTGACTTCTTAAAACTAACTTCTTAAAAACTAACTGCTTCAAAACTAACTGCTTCAAAACTAACTGCTTCAAAACTAACTGCTTCAAAACTGGCTTCTTCAAAACTGGCTTCTTCAAAACTGGCTTCTTCAAACTGGCTTCTTCAAAACTGGCTTCTTCAAAACTGACTTCTGTAATTTCTGGGGCGGTTGTCCCTCTTGGCGCAACCTTCTGACTTGACCTCTTGTCAAGTATTTCTATAAATCTCTGGGGGCGGTTGTCCATCTTGGCGCAACCTTCTGACTTGACCTCTTTTCAAGTATTTCTATAAATCTCTGGGGGCGGTTGTCCCTTTTGGCGCAACCTTCTGACTTGACCTCTTGTCAAGTATTTCTATAAATCTCTGGGGCGGTTGTCCATCTTGGCGCAACCTTCTGACTTGACCTCTTGTCAAGTATTTCTATAAATCTCTGGGGGCGGTTGTCCATCTTGGCGCAACCTTCTGACTTGACCTCTTGTCAAGTATTTCTATAAATCTCTGGGGCGGTTGTCCATCTTGGCGCAACCTTCTGACTTCAAAACTTATTTGCAACTTATTTGCAACGAAAACTGACTTGCAACTTATTTGCAATGAAAACTGACTTGCAACTTATTTGCAACGAAAACTGACTTGCAACTTATTTGCAACGAAAACTGACTTGCAACTTATTTGCAACGAAAACTGACTTGCAACTTATTTGAACTAAAACTACTTCAAAACTGACTTGCAACTTATTTGCAACTAAAACTTACTTCAAAAACTGACTTGCAACTTCTTTGCAACTAAAACTGACTTCAAAACTGACTCAAAACTGACTTGCAACTTATTTGGAACGAAAACTGACTTCAAACTGACTTGCAACTTCTTGCAACTAAAACTGACTTCAAAACTGACTTGCAACTTCTTTGCAACTAAAACTGACTTCAAACTTCTTTGCAACTTCTTTGCAACTAAAACTGACTTCAAAACTGACTTGCAACTTCTTTGCAACTAAAACTGACTTCAAAACTGACTTCAAATATCTCTCTAAATCTATAAACTCTCTATAAACACTCTCTCTCTTAATTTGCAAGTCAATTCAATTCAATAAATTGAAAAAAATTGTAAACAAAAATAAAAAACGTAAACAAAATTTCACTCAACGTACGTGAAGGTACGGTACTATTATGTTGGTACATAAATAAAATATTCTATACTGAATATAATAGTGAAAATAACTGAAATTAACTCTGAATTAACTCTCTCTGAAATAACTCTCTCTGAAATTAACTCTCTCTGAATTAACTCTCTCTGAAATTAACTCACTCTGAAATTAACTCTCTCTGAAATTAAATCCTCTGAAATTAACTCCCTCTGAAATTAACTCCAAATTAAAAAAACTCTCTGAAATTAACGCTCTCTGAATTAACTCTCTTTGAAATTAACTCTCTTTGAAATTAACTCTCTTTGAAATTAACTCTCTCTTACATTTAACTTCTCTTACATTTAACTCTGTTACAATTACTGTTCACTAAAAAAATGTATCACTGGGTGTCTGAAATGTTCCACTGTGTTTTGTGTAATTCTGACTTGATACTCATTATTAACTGTTAATAATACTGACTTTTCAAGTGTTTATAAATTACTAAAAAAACAAAATGTACTTAACAAAAGTTCAACTGGCAAAATCCTCAGAGACGTGTCCTGAGACGTCTTGCTGGCTACTTCTTCTTGATGAAACTAGGCGTGGAGAATTTGGAGTCGTGACACACCGGTCAAGGGTGGATGTTACGACTAGAAGTCGTGACACGCCGGTCAAATGGTTTTATCCTGATGCAGGGTAATTTCTATCTTGGCCAAAGAGTGGCCTCTTCTAAAATCATCTTCTTCTTAAAATAATCTTCTCATCCTGATGCATGGTAATTTCTATCTTGGCCAAAGAGTGGCCTCTTCTTAAAATAAATCTTCTTAAAATCTTCTTTTTATCCTGATGCAGGGTAATTTCTATCTTGGCCAAAGAGTGGCCTCTTCTTAAAATAATCTTAAAATCTTCTTTTTATCCTGATGCAGGGTCGCCATGTTAACCCCTCCGTCTAGGCCCTGGGTTGGTTCGGATCGACGGGGGTTCTAGTTACGGAGGCAAGCAACGATATTTCTTCTGATACTTTTCTAATTCTTTCTCTGATACTTTATAACTTATCGACTTACTAAGTTCCTCTGACGAAAGCCAACTCGACGGGGAAAATAAAAAGTTTCTCTTACTGTAAATTTACTTCTTAAAATTTACAGTTAGTGCTCTGAATATACAGGGGTAGAGGTTCGACCTCTTTCGACCATAGCTCAGGCCGGAATCTAAAAAATATTAAGGAGGCAAGGGGCCTCTGCCCCCCTCCACCGCAGCGAGGCTGCTAACAAGGGAGTCTCTTAGCAGTGACCAAAGCAGAGAGCCGTAATGAAGTGTCCTTCATTTTACAAATCATGTATAAAATATGCCTGAATGTTGGGGATGCAGATGGAGGTTAAGTTTCCCCCCTTTTAAACACGATCAGGTGTTTGAAAGTTCAAATAAAAAAAAAAATAAATAAATAAAATAAAAACTAATCTTATTTTTTTTTTGCACGTCTTCATTTCTGAAGGCGATATCATTTCACGACTGAGTACATTTTTGTTTGGGTTTATTACAATTATGATTTCGATTATGGATTACTTCCCATTCGCTTATGATTGTCCCTTACAGTTCTATTAAAGTACATTCTTACATTATAATAAAGTCATTACATTCAATTATAGTTTCATTAAAGTACATTACGTCGTTACCATTCTTACAGTGTTTTTATATATATATTATATATGGTTAGATTATATGGTTAGATTATATTGTTAGATTGTAGGTTTAGATTATATGGTT
The DNA here is from genome assembly GCA_023014485.1 of Bathynomus jamesi. NCBI lineage: Eukaryota > Metazoa > Arthropoda > Malacostraca > Isopoda > Cirolanidae > Bathynomus > Bathynomus jamesi. The sequence goes on along the minus strand of JAJOZX010001031.1, from coordinate 1,039 downwards.
AGATTATATGGTTAGATTATATGGTCAGATTATATGGTCAGATTATTATGGTTATTAGTACAGCACAAGTACATGAGACATGACAAGAAATTTATTAACAACATAATATGTTATATTACATTTTTAATATGTTATGAATTTGGATCAGAGCGAAAGATGTTGTTTATCTTAGAAACGTTCAATTCTGCTGTGATTCGCGAATTCGACCACTCAACTACTGTAAGCCTAATGAATGTCTTGTGAGGGTGAACGCACTTAAAAGAAAAAAAAAATACATGTGGACGTATTTTACATGTAAGTAAGAATAGGTTGTGTGCGTAATATAGACGCGCTTAAAATATGGACTGATAGGTTGATAGGTATCAGTATTATTATTATGATTAAAGAATTTACCATACATTCAATACGGAAGATGTCCAAATACTAAACACGGATTCAGTGTTCAAGGTATGGAAAACGTGAAGAGAATTAAGTTACTTTATGACGTCATAGTTATTGAATTTGTACGTATAATACAAATCATTATTAAAGATTTACAAGAACGAATTAGAGGCAAAGAGTGGGCATTAATGACTAAGAAGTACAACTACGGGTTCCAATCCTGTTATATGCAATGTGTATGCATAATCTAGGGAGGGTGAGATGCAAGACAATCATAATTAATTAATAACTTCTATAACAAATAAAAATGGATACGCCTAAACCATAGGTATGGTAGATCGTAGGGTTTTGACACGAACAAAAATAGGAAGCCACAAGTAAAATTATTATCGAAACTCGCGTTAAGCGATTTTGGTTCTTATGTAAAAATGAATATTGATTATTCATTGTCAATTTTTACATTGCTCTCCCCTTTAAAAATTATATTTATACAATAATCTAATGGGTACCATTAATACAATACAAATGAGAAAATAACATCCTAACTACTTCAAGTTAGATGACGAATTTTTTTCTTTACATTACAAATTTTACAGAACAAGTGAGTTATTATATAATATAAAAAATTCAAAGATTAATACTTTAATTTATGCAAACA